>OV725079.1:63542155-64122223 GCA_928085145.1 Nezara viridula | reverse complement strand
TCAAACAAAGGGAAATGCTCAAAACTCAAACATAGTCCGAAATTTATTACATACAATTATTTACTGAAACTATTTAGACGCATCACAGATACAAGTATTTGTAACAGCTAAAAAGACTCACAACATAAAGAAACTTCAAATCTTTCAAGCTAAAACATTTTGGACAAGGTAGAGAACTATAATAATATCGCATTGCTGATCAATCGAATAAGCGAAAGTCAAGATCAATCATTATATGTGGCGATGGAGGATTCCCAACGAGTCTAAAATAATAGTTTCTACCATGGTCCGCATCTGTTCCCTTCGAACACTGAGCCTCTGCAAGAAATTACTTGTAGTAAGAGGGATGATATCCTCCGGACGACAGCTCTTTTAAAAGCACCTTGCTACGTTCTTATGTTGCTAGACAACATTGCACACTGACCTTCATGTGCCGACCTATATATACCCATTACAAACGTTACCATGACAATTACAGGATAAGGACACCCCCAACATACTCACAAATTACATGGACACAACACACATGCATAGTAATCTTCGTAAAAGATTGAAGAGGAGCTGGATGAGGGACCCGCCTCGCCTGAAGATAAATGCAGATCACGCCAGGAAGAGGTTCTGCTACGTACTCCTCCTCCTCAAGCCGCTCATGCCATGTATTCTATGAGGAATCATCGATTCGTTGGTTGTTAATATTTATTTTGACGAGTGTGGATAAAGATTATCAGATGATAAAAATAACAATTCTTAGAAATAGTTATATTGTGCGTCATTGTCAGCTATGTTCTCGAAAAGCTTAGAATTCATTTGTGTGAAGCAATAAAGTTAAATTAATTCTTGAAGCGTTAAGTATCTACTTTTATTTTGCTATTGTTCGAAACGAAGGGAACACGTTCAAAGTGTTCTGAATTAAACCCGATGATGGTATCAAAATGTTTTGCTTTGTGGCTCCATTTATTAACAAGAGGAGTTTTATCTGAGGAGACCGGGAACAAAAGAACAGTTTGCCGCCTCCGAATAGTCATTATTTGGACAATCAGGAGCGGTGAATTATGTATGAGTTGGTTTGTTGTTTTGAAGTTCCAACTTAGGGGTCGGGGGAGTGGAATGCTGTCGTATCAAATTAATCATGGAATCAAGTTGGTGACTTATCAGAGCTTTGTTGAACCGGCTTTATATCGAGTTAGGTCCTGATCTGTGACCTTCTCCACTTCGCTATATTCGCCATAATTAATCGGAAAAAGTTTTCCCCTCGGACTTTTGAAAGGGGAAAACAAGGTTAAACGGGCTTAGCCGCCCTGTCTAAACTTTGTTGAGAGCTTAACGAAATTATTTCTTCTACCTATATGGCTAATTAATTTAGGGCTCCGGAAGAGGAGGTAATTTTTTTATTCTTGTTTTCTTGTACAGAACTTTTTTTATCTAGAGGAAGCTCGCTATTATATTCAACATCGTCATGCTTCATTATTAATAAAATGAAAACCAGAAGAATTTATTCCTATTCTGAAAAATCGCTATTACTACAGGCATGTTTAAACAATAAAATCTTTATACACGCACTTACATTGTAAATCAGAAATAAAGTATGCAGCTGTAGCAACACAATCGTTATCAAAAAAACAGCTAAACAAGACATAAGCATATGTAAAACTAAATGTAATTCATAAACTGTAATAGCTTCTGTTTATTATTTTTATATAAAACAGTTCGATCCCTGTTTTCTTAAATAAAAAATCGAATCCTCTTCAGATTTATTTTAAATTGAACATCGATGCCTGAAGCCGGATAACACGTTGACAGCCTTAACAATACCGCCTCTTAGCAAAAACACATATAAAAGTTAATTGTATATAGGATGTATATAAGGGCAAGTAAAATGTTATTCTTAAGATTAGCTATCCGATTGTTTATCAATCAGATGTCAATAATAAAAAATAGATATCACAAAAAAAAGGTTACCAGAGTATTGTATTATAATGCGAAAAAAACTTCCTTATATGCCAGTTCGAAGTAAAACTAATTCATTTACAGAAGCTGTATTGTTATATCTTCAGTCTAATCATAACTGGTTCCGAAAGCCGAAGATTTCAGAGGTACAGTCACGTGATTGAAGTTATTAGTGATCTCAGAATCTAAAGCTATATATACGTAAATAATTATGGGAGATAAAGAAAAACTTGAATATCAACTGGCCCAGGCAGCAGTAGAGGGCTAGAAGTTAGATTCTGAGCTGACCAAGAAGACAGAAACGCAGCTGGAACTGTTAAAAATAAAAACACAGAACTCTGCGTTTATTCACGAGTTTATTAGTCATTCGAATCTTTTACCGCAGTAAAAGGTGACCTAGATCATTTCATCAAGAGAGGCGATCAAATTAAGAACCTGATAGTATCCCTGAAAGAAGAGGGTACACTACTGGATTTGGATATATATCTTCTAGACGTCTCGAGGCGAGTTTTAAATGACATTCAAGGTGATTTGACACACTCCTGGGGCACGCTGAAAATAGGGCTAGGGAAATCATTTGGCGGAGGAAGATGGTCCTCAGAAGAGTATGCATTTTATTTGATCAAAGAACGATGGACTCAAGGACAACCAGAGGATAAATACAAAAAAAAAATACTCATTTCATACAACAGACTTACTGAAAATATAGTAGAAACCTGTAGCCAACCGGGGGGGGGGGACCCAGAAAATGGAATTCATTAGGAGTGTCATGAAAATTCATCTCTACGTATATCATCGAGGCTTCCAGGAGGCCGGAATTTCATAGAGTGCGCCCACGACCTTATGTTTTAGTTTCTCCATACAAAAGAACTGGAGGGAGGAAGTTAACTGTATATAGAATGTATATAAGAGCAAATAAAATGTTATTCTTAAGATAAGAGAACTTAAATTAAGTCCTACCAGTCATAAAGTATTGCGAAAGATAGTTGACGGACCGTTTTATGTCGCAAATGATATACTACATAAAGACTTAAACTTACCAACGGTATTACACACTGAAAAAGAAAACTGCAATAACTTTCACCAAAGACTGACCTACAACATGAATCCTCTGACAGAAATCCTTATGACCTGCTGCTGATGTGATTTAGATCCCGGAAGTGATGGGAAGCTGCTAATCTACCAAAAAATTTGCTAATTACAAAAGAAATTTGCAGATTGCAAATTTAATTTAATGTTCAACATTTTTGTTTAGTTAATAGAAAAACGAAAAGATAAGCTAAATAACTGTTTATCAATGAATTGTCAATAATAGAGAATCCAATTGGTAACACAAAAAAAGGTTACAAGAGTATAATGCAGTATAAAAAACACTTAAGCAGACCCTACACGGTAATTCATGAATGAACGTCACAAGAAGTTTCAAGATTGCCCGCTATCGCTTTGATCATGAAGACCCTTACACGTTCAATCATTACTGATCATTACTTATGTGAAGTTTCCACTTTTTTTTCTCTCCAATTTATTGCCTATTTGACTATTTAAAGAAAAAATAGTTGAAAATGGTTAATAATAATATAGACTAGGGATATAAACAACTATTTGCTTTTATGAAATTATTTACTTAATAACGAGACCTCGGTAAACTAATCTATCTAGTAGTAAGGTTAGTCTCATATCGTTTTGACAAAAGTTAGTAAAATATAAGTTACAAAAATGACTACTACTACTTACAAAAATTAAGGAAAGGTATTGCGAAAATAATAAATTTGTTGAGGAAAATGGGAAAAGAACTGATAAATATACACAACGTTAAAGTTTTTTTTTTTCCTAAAGTAAATTGTGAAGTTTCCTCATTTTTTTTTTTTTTTTTTTTGCCCACTTGACTATTTAAAAGGAATAGTTGAAGATGGTTTTAAATTATAAACAAGGGATATGAAAAATTATTTAACTATTTACATATAATGAAAATCAGAAATATATAATGGTTGTGAGGCCTAGCTAACCTAACCTATCCAGCAGTATGGTTAGTCTCCCGACTACTTTTACCTCAGTCTCCCCTCCACTTTTCGTGAATGAACCTTTGATTTCCGGATGTTCGGAAATCCGCAGCGCACCACCATCAGTACTTCATTCACTACCTTACACGACAATTCATAACGTCATTAGTGCAATTCCGATTGACCGTGTAGGGTCCCCTTAAGAATTATCCATCTCATGCCGGACCTTAACTTACATATATCTTTTATATTAATTAGGTGTGACACGCCTCACGTATTCGATCAAATAAATATGAAATTTTTTTTTTTTTTATTCATTGATATTTACAACTTTATTATAAAAAAAAAAAATACAACTAGTAAATGTGCACTCGGGAATATAATAACATGAAATATCTTGTTGAGAAACTACCCACTGATAGCTCTCAATTATGAAATAATAAACCAAATAAGCGTGAAATAATATAATAAATTACTAGCAGCGTTTTTTATAACATCATCTCTATCTGAATTTTTCGAACTAATGAGCTCTTCTTGTCGAAGCTTATATACTGTTTTATATACGCTATAAATTATAGAGTGAAATGTTTTCTAGCGGTGTCAAAATATTCTGTAGGTGGGGTTTTTATATTAAAAGTCAATAAACCATCAGACGGTCTAAATTCCTATCATACTATCAGCCTTCTTTCTTCCTTTACCAAATTATTGGAAAAAAATCTTATTTATCGCCAAAACGTTTTTGGAATATTGAAAGTTATTCTATACCGTCAGTTTGGGTTCAGAAAGCATCTCTCAACCCCTCAAAAATATCATAGAATGACAGGTGACATTTGGAGTTTTTTAGCAATATATAGAAAATATTACTTTTCTATCGTTTTCTTTCAAATATTTCCGGAAATACATTTTCCTTCTATAAATCATTTTTATATTTACTTCTTTAAGCCGTTGTCAAATAAATTCATTGTTTATCGGATCCTTTTTATTGCTACCAAAAATGAGAGACAGTTAATAATTTTAAATAAACCAAATTAAATGTACTTTCGACATTTTCAGAAATTTTCGACGTATCAGAAATTTCGACCATTGGGTACTTACGCCTGATTAGGTGACATTATTAGGGGTAATATCTAGTTGATATTAAGGAACATTCAATTCTACATTGATATACTGGGTTTAATTAAAGTCTTTATAACAATTTTTGAGAAAATAATAAAACTGTAAAAATAAATGAATGAATGAATGAATTTTTATTTTGTTTGTTATAAAATAACAAACAAGAAAAGTATCGAAGCTCAATAAAAATATTTACGGCTTGGTTCTCGAAACCGTCAGCCGGAGGCTGGCCTTGGCAAAACAAGTATTATTGATACAATAATATAAACTAAAGCCTACTATATTAGTATTAATAAATACAATGTAAATGCTAATAAATACAGAAATACAATATATCAAATCTTGATATCACAATTATAAATACACAATACAATTTTAATATATAAATACATACACGATTTTAATATAATTACACAAATAATTGTTTCGGCTTAAGCATTACTCATCAATTAATAATTAAATTCTTGTCATAAGGCATATCTGTATTGCCATCTTTTTCAAAATATTTTCTCCTAAGTTCCACCAGAACAGCACATACACCAAGGAAATGCACGATGTATTCTATTTCATTCCTATGGCATAATGAATATAATTTATTATTCGTTTCGTAATAGACCCTACAGTTTAATTTTATTAGTTCTCCTCTGGCTTTAAATATCCATTTTATTATTGTTTCATCATAATTCTTATCGAAATAATTGTTTCCTGATGTATCATGATTGAAGTTAATAAAACTGTATAAAATCGTAGATATAATGTGGCACTTCCCGTTGGCTGATATTTATGAAAAAGTCGCTGTCACGTCACATCCATATTCCTTAAATACCTAATTTCAAAATCTATTTTCATTTCACATATATGTAAGTAAGAGTAAAAAGAAGAGTAAGATGTTCCCCTAACATAACCAATTTAAGCTAAAAGTGGTGAAAAGAGAGATGTTAATCAACTTGTTATTGCCGTCCCGCCTAGAATGCCAGCTTGTATCATTTTGTTTTATTATTTTCAATAATGAACCATTGTAATCGAACAAAACTTATCCCCCTCTCAAAATTTGAGGTTTTACGTTCCAGGATACTTCGAATTCAAAAAACGAATTCAAATTTTTTTGTCCGTCCGCCGTCCACGCATTTTCTCCGAAACTATTGGACTGATTTTTTTCAAATTTGGATTTTAAATCGCCCAAGATGATCCTCTTTCATCGACCTTACTATCCGCCTTTTACTTTCAAAATGGCGTCCGAAAAACCTGCATTGCTTTAGGTTGTAGCGCCTAAATGAATGTACCGATTTCAATGAAACTTGGCTAAAGTCTTTTTCTTAATTTATCTATATGACAAACTTCAACGAAAAGAAGCTGGGAAATGTTGCGAGGGATGGTAAAATGGTTTTTTAAAATTTTACGAAATTTCTTTAAAAAAAAAAAAAGAAATTGTAAAAATCGGACAGTTAGGAGCAAAGATATGGTTTCTAGATGTTTATGTTATAACGCAAACCCTTTGTTTTGGATTTTGATTTCTGAATGTGTTAAATAATAAACCATTGTGAAATAATTTGCAGGGTTTTTTTTTTTTTTGGGCCTACCGGAAAATTGAAATAAACGAAGAATATTTCCATTATCTTCACACTCAATCATGGATTACGTGTTTAGAATCAGGTATATTTTAATAATGTACCATATTTTAGACTTCATTTGTGATATACACTGGCATGGACTACACGTAAAATGAAAATAAAACCACTGAAAAAAACGTTTACTTAATGAAATTTATTACTTTAACAATAAACTAGGTCGATGGTAATAACAATTTATAGTCCTGTATGTACTCTTATCAGCTATAAATAAATATCATTAAGGCTACCATGTGTATTTCCTGATAATAAAACAATGAACTCTTTTCTTGATTAAAAAGCACAACCCTTTCCGGTCGACTGTAATTCAACATGACTTTTATTCCATTTAATATAAGAAAGGAAGCTTTATAATTTGATTATTAGCTTGTATTAATTATTAATAGCTTTCTTAACCTGTTAATCGAGAAATAAAATTTTGTTCAACTCGTTTCGCAACAGGAAATTTTTTTCTTCATAAATATTAGTATATTATCACACCTCAGATAATACAAGGAAATAATTATTAACTTATTGATTCTATTTATTTCGAAGAAATATTTTGTAACGTCTATAAATCCAATGACCTCAATGCAGAAAAAAATAATTTAATTATTAATCAGTTATATATTTAATTATTAATAATTTATTTTGTAGTATGATATTCAATAAAGCTCGCCATATAACCACGATACGATTTAATAGATAAGAACTACGTAAAACTTAATGAGTTCAAAATATTATGACAAATTTCCATGACAAAAAATGTCATCATTGCATTAGTAGTTCGCATAAGAAAATATATAATTCGTTATATCCAGTTATGAAGTTAAGATCGAAAATGTCAGATAGCTCGGGAAATACTTTTCCAATCGATTGATTTGGAAAGCTGGATAAATACACAAAAAAAATATTTTTTATTATACATAATATAAAACCCTAGTTACTCTGAGAACTACAGTCACATAGGACTAATTTTACATATTGCATTCAAAATTTATTTATTTCAATTAAAAAAACTAAAACATTATTATTGTACTCAAAGCTACTAAAACAAACCGGCAATAGAACGTTATAAATTTATTTATATTATATCAAGGATTAGGAGTGGGATAGCTCAGTGGTAGGGCACAGACCTCTAGTGCTTAAAGTCGAACGTTCGAGTCCCGGCTGATGGCGAATGAACTGTTTATTTTGTCTCGTTGGTCGAGGATCGACCCTGGGTCGGGGGAGACTCTTCTTGGGCACACCCAGCCTCTATAAAATGGCTACCTTTAATTAAATAATTGATTACGGTCTTACCGCGGAGCAGAATGTGGGTCGGATCATGAATTAGTAATCGCGAAACTTCGACAAAAACTTAATATAAAAAAGAGAAAAGAAAACCGTTTCGATTTTGAGAATTTTAATTTGGAAAAATTAAAAAATCCATCAATTAGAAACCAATTCGAGCTAGAAGTTAAGAATAGGTTTGAAGCTTTAGAGCTTCCTGACGAGGACCACGAGGATATTGACAAGTTATGGATAGAGATCAGAGATAATATTAAAGCGGTCGGTAACTCGTGTCTAGGAAAAAAGGAAAATAAGAATAACAAATCGTGGTTTGATGAAGATTGCTTAAACATGTGTGAAAAAAGAAAAGCCGCTAAATTAAAAGCTCTAAATAATCCTAGCGAAGACAATCTGGAATACTTCCGAATCTCAAAGAACGAAACGACAAAATTGCTCAAAAATAAAAAAAGGGAGTATCTTAAAAATAAAATAATTGAAATAGAAACTAACAGAATCGAAAATAACGTAAGAGACATGTACAAAGGTATAAACAGATCACGAAAATATGTAGGGCCCGTAACGTCTGGAATTAGGGATGATAATAACAATATTCTGACCGATCCGGCTGACATATTGAATAAGTTTAAGGACCACTTTGACAATATTTTAAATACGGGAAATTATGATCTGTGTCCTCCTTCTGAGTACCAGAGTGCTGAACCGTTAATAGAAGGACCAAGTAAAGAGGAAGTTGAAGTAGCTATCGGAAAATTAAAATCATATAAAGCAGCGGGAACCGATAATATTCCTACTGAACTAATTAAGGCATGCGGGGAAGCTGGAGTTTCTAAAATACATCGGTTGGTTAAAAAGATCTGGGTGAATGAGAAATTTCCTGAAGAATGGAAAGAATCTATTCTTATTCCGATTCACAAAAAGGGTCCGAGGACGGATTGTAATAGCTATCGAGGAATTTCACTCCTTCCGCTATGTTATAAAATATTTACTTTAATCTTAACCAGTCGAATCACGGAATACGCTGAGGAAATTATCGGAGACTACCGATACGGATTTAGACGGAATCGTTCGACTATTGATCAAATATTTTCTTTACGGCAAATATTAGAGAAAAAAATGGAGTACAACGGTAGCTGTATATAGATTTTAAAAAGGCTTACGATTCTATTGACCGCCAGAAACTGTATAATACTCTAATCGAGCAGGAGATTCCTAAAAAATTAGTAAATCTAGTCAGGATGTTCTTGACGGAGACACTCAATAAAGTTAGAATCGGTAATAATCTGTCCGAAAAATTTGAGGTTCGTTCGGGTTTAAAACAGGGGGATTCCCTTTCGCCTGTACTGTTCAATTTGGCATTAGAACATGCCATTAGGGAGGTAATGCGTACCGAGAAAGGGTTGTATCTGGGTGGGACAACATCCGTGCTGGGCTATGCGGATGATCTGGTACTGTTAAGCGAAGACCTTGAAACTATAAAACTAAATACGACAACGTTAATGAAAGCTGGTAAACAATGTGAATAAGCTTATTAAAATTATAAACAGTAAGTACATTAAAATATGATCAGAGTGAGCTAAGTAACAAGATCCGAAACTGAAGTAAATAGATGGTAACAATTGTTGTAGTGTAATATATAATAAATGCAAATGTGAATATACTTCTACGATCTACAGGAGAGATTGAAATAAAAGGAAAAAGGATATAATATATACTAGCTAGTTATAAATAAAAAGTTTACACTAACGCTGATGAAATTCATTACATCATGTCTGCTAAAATTGTTATACGTACCAGTTCATTATCTAGTTTGACTGCCGAAGAAACCTGTTAAATACCTCATCTGTAAAGAATCTAAGGAAGTATGCCCTCGGTTCTTCGGTGAGCCCAAGTAGGAATATTTTTTTTCTTCGGCAGATTCACCTTGAATTTACCTTTTATTTCTCTCGTTTTCAGTTGCCAAAATAATACTCAATCCTGTCATGGCCAGCTTTCGTAATGCATAATTTATAAGAGGTTGATTAATGATTTGCAGAAGTCGATGGTTCATTCCTTTTCTGTGTATTTGGAATATTATCTATTATTGGAATATTATATTATCTAATGTCCCCAATTGTTAATAACTCCTAAATCAAGAAGTAGTTTGAAAATACAAGCTTTTCATCTTCATCACTGTCCTGGCCTGGTGTTCCGTCCTACCTTTGTATCAAAGAGATAATGTATTCTTCCATATTACGTCAAATTGCTCTCTGGAAAAATGAACACACTAAATTAGAAAATGAATTGTGGGAAAAAACTTTTTTTAAAAATGATTTCTTTCCATTGAAAACAAGTTACTGATCTACAAGACAATATTGAAACCTATCTGGACTTACGGACTTGAACTGTGGAGAACAGCAAAATTTTCTCACATCAAACGTATCCAATCCTTCCAAACCAAAGTCCTTCGAACAATAGTCGATGCTCCTTTCTATGTAACCAACAAAACCCTACACCATGACCTTAATATCCCATTTGTCCTAGACCTTACCCATCATCCAAATCCCTTTGCACAATCTCTATCCAGCACCACCCACCCATATAATCCTCCAAGGAGGTTAAAACGGCAGTGGTCCCGCGACCTTTTATAGTTTGTAAATGTTGAAGTTCTGGCAATGGCCAGATTCTCCACTCACGTCATGAGTGTATGTGCCTTAAGCACTTTTGCTCAATCTCCACTGGGTTTAGCCCCAGTGACGCGGTTGAGAGAGAAGTGCTGGAATCTCCTGGAGCCATGCTTTTCCCTCCACACTTGGAGGGACAAGTCTGGTTTGGAGTTCTCTCACCAGATTGTAAATATTGTATATAGATATGTATGTGTTCTTTTTATTCATTTATTTTTAGGTTATTTTATTCTTATTTATCGTATATATATTATTTTTCTGTAAAATTAATTTTATTTACTGTACATAAAGTGTGAATGTGATATGTGAACACTATTATAAATGTTCTTGAGACAGATTGTAATATTTTTCAATAAATAAGCTTAAAAGAAAAAAAAATGATTTCAGTGTAAGATGAAGTTTAAGTGCTGGATAATGTTCTATAACGTTTTGATATTGAAAACTCGAACGAGATCTTTAGAAAATGAAATCCAAACCATCTAAATAAGAAAAATCAATGCTTCCTCTTTTATCATATAGATGGACTTATCATCAGCAGATATGTGAAATGAAAACTAAAATTTAAATAATTGTTATATTATAAAAATAATCTAAAATGAATAAAAAAATAATCTACTTACTGGCCTACTTCACTATCAAAGTCTCCCGATCTTCTTGATTTCTTTGTCACAAGCTCGTTACCACATGCACATTCCAACGTTTCCTCTCTCCTTGACCTTTCATCTGATCATAGCCCAATTTTACTTGAACTTTCGAACAACCCTTTCGTTAAACCCAAACCCCCGACATTAATTAACGGTTACATAAACTGGGACGACTTTAAACATTTTTTAAACAACAAAATTACGTTAAACACTTTAATTAGTACAGCTGACGACCTCGACAATGCAGTCAACGACCTAACAAAAAGTATACAAGAGGCTATTTGGCATTCAACGAGACCACCAAAGACATACACTAAACCTGCTTCTTACCTACCTCAGCCAATACATAATCTTATAAAAGAAAAACGTAGGATTAGAGCCCTATGGCAAAGAACTAGATATCCATCGTACAAAACAGAACTCAACAAACTAACTAGAAAACTTCACGAAAAACTATTAAAATTTAAAAATGACAGCTATAAAGACTACATAGACACAATAAACAATAGAAATGGATCAATATGGACAACAACAAGACGTATACTAAAGAAAAAAGACCTTCAATACCCTCTCCGACGTACAGACAACACTTGGGCAATAACAAGCGAAGAAAAAGCCAATGAATTCGCTAAATATCTTGCACAAGTATTTGGGACAAACAGAATACAGAACAATAATTTTACTGACGCAATAGAAGAAGAACTGACAACACCACTACCCCTATCACTACCCCCACCGGCATTTCATCCGAAAGAAATTTACAAAGAAATCAACAGACTACCAAACAAAAAAGCTCCTGGCTATGATCTAATCACTCCCTTCATTCTTCGACACCTACCTCGAAAAGCTGTTTTGTTTCTTACACATATCTATAACTCCATTTTACGCACTACCTATTTTCCTCTCCTTTGGAAACTCTCCACAATCAAAATGATTGCCAAACCTTCAAAACCTACCACTTCTCCTTCATCCTATCGTCCTATAGCACTTCTTCCAATAATGGGCAAACTATTTGAAAAACTATTACTAAACCGACTGAAGCCTATTCTAGAATATAGTGAAGTGATACCAAATCACCAGTTTGGCTTTCGCTGTTATCACTCTACTGTGCAACAGTGCCATCGGATAGTAGATACTCTGTCACTTGATAGTGTATGGCACAAGGGCCTATTATGGAAACTAAAACCGCACTTACCTTCCACTTATTTTTTAATTCTTCAATCCTACTTTCTTAATAAATTTTTCTGTATTTCCGTAGACTCTTCTGTATCTTCCTTCTTTCCCCAACACAAAGGCGTACCACAAGGTAGCGTCTTGAGCCCAATCCTCTATTCTATATACACTTCTGATATCCCTGAGCACCCTAATACCACCATTTATTGCTTCGCTGACGACACTGCTATTCTATCTTCACACAAAAATCCTACTATCGCATCAATTGCCCTACAAAACCATCTTCATTCTCTTGAAAAGTGGTTTGAAAACTGGAGAATCAAAATTAATAGTACAAAATCCACCCACATTAGTTTCTCTCTTAGGAAAGCCTCATGTCCACCCATAACGATTGCCAATAATCCAGTGCCTTCAAAGAACTATGTACGGTACCTTGGACTCTACTTAGACAAAAGGCTTACTTGGAACATACATACGAAATTAAAAAGACAAGAACTTACTAGACGATATAGCCAACTTTCACATCTTCTGGACTACAGATCTTCACTTAACTTACGAAACAAGCGACTTATCTACAACACCTTACTGAGACCAAAATGGACATATGGAGCAGAACTTTGGGGTTCAGCAAAACAAACACACATAAACAAAATACAAACAACACAATCAAAAATTATACGAAAAATTGTTAACGCACCTTGGTACATTTCAAACACTACTATACATAACGACTTAAACATCCCAACAGTAAAATCCTACATCCACGACAAATACACTACATTTCATTCTTCAACCCAAAATCACTCCAATCCTCTGGTTCTTTCTATCTCCTGCTCCCTGTTACCTGAGCAACGAAGATTAAGAAGAAAATGGCCAAGAGACCTACTACATCAATAAAAAAAAAAAATCAAGCAATTACACCAAGACAATAAAAATACAACAAATTTGCTAGATGCGCAGGTGCAAATTGCATAAAATAAAATAAATAAATAATAAAAAAATTAATATTATTCGAAACTAATCAACCTAATTGTGGACAGGTTTTGAGGCAATAGAGCTCTATATGACTTTTGCCCATGAAGTAGGGGTTTCTGAATCATTAGTGGGTAAAGAAATATACTACAAAGTAATTTATAACAGCCTTTGAATACCATTGCAAATAGTGAAATACAGAATTCATTTTTCTTATTTTTAAAAAGTTTTTTTTTGTTAATCGTGATTAACAAGCCCCTTTTAAAATGTATCAGTAATTTATATATACTATAATTATTCAAGCTGAAAAAATTAAAATTTAAACTTATCTCTTTGTTAGGGCGCGATTTGATTCAATCCAAGCTGAGAATTGTATTCATAAAAAATAAACAAATAAAAGTGGAGTATTAATCCTATTTCTTTTTTTATAGTATTAAGAGCTGACTGTACTAGATCAGATTGCAATACTGATTTCTCTATAATTTGAGAGCTATTTAAATAAAACAAATTCAAAGTAGTGGTATCCATTTGGACACTACGGCCTGAAAACGGGTTAGGCTTCTACAATTTCAGACTTAATAATTTTATATAAATACTGCATTTTTATATTATTCTTCCAAATCATTTATTAGTCACCTGAAAACAAGAATAGCGGAATGTATAAAAATTAAATCTTAATTGTTTATAATAATTGGACTCTAAAAGTTTGAATTCGAAATCTTAGATTTCAAACTTATTTAGTAGTTGTACTTGTAGTACAATAATAATCGTTGTACAATAATAGACAAGTAGGGTGTCGAAGACATAGAATGCATTTCTTTTATAATTATTACTATCATTACTAAAAAGTTTACTATAAGACCAAATTTATAGCAGTGTATTTTTCTATTTATTTACTTTTTTATGATATTAATTTACTCCTGTTGATGCTAATAATTTTCGGATTGGTCAAACCTCTTATCAATCACGACGGATTCATATTAATTGGAGCTACTCAAGAAAATTCCATAGAGAATCGATTTGAAAACCTGACTACAATTACATGATTTTATGAAGTTAAGAAGCTCTTGCGGAGTGTATTGCACTGGAGTCTTTCGCGACGTTGGACAGGCGTTTGATCGAGTCTGGCTTTCGGAATTGCTTTACAAACTCCGTCAATTCCTCCCCCCTACATAATTTCTCATCTTCAGTTCTTACTTTACTGATAGACACTTCAAAGTAAATCAAAATACTGCCTATTCATCCTTCTTTTCTCAATCTGCTCGTGTTCCTCTAGGTAGTATCCTAAGCCTTGAAAAATGGTGTCAAAACTGGAGAGTTAAAATAAATTTCAATAAATCCTAACAAATCACCTTTATCCTTTGTCGTAAAACCAACATCCTATCCTACATCATCCTTTAATAACACCCTACTTATTCCTGTAGAACAAGCCCGATACCTAGGACTCCACTTGGACAACGCTTGCTTCACTTGGAATCCTCATACAAGACTGACAACATATATCATACAACTGCTCGACGTTTCCGCTTACTCCAACACCCACTAGAGAAACGCTCTAAACTTCCAATTAATTGCAAAATATAATATGCATGACTATAATAAGACCTATTTGGACTTACGGCTTTACTAAACCATCAAATTCCTCTGGTGTTCAATCCTTACAATCCAAAATGCTCCTTCGTAAAATCCTAGATTCTCCTTACTTTTTCACAAATAAAATAATCCATAAAGACCTTAATGTTCCATATGTTTCCGATTCGTCCCAATCCAGATACCTACATTCTGTTTTCCGCTGATATTCCTACTCATCCCGAAATCCTCCTGGCAACATTCGCTGATGACACAGCTATCCTATCTTTCAATCCAGATCCTAACACAGCATCCTCAAACCTACAAAGTCACCTTTCTCTTATTGAACATTGGTGTAATAAGTGGCGCATCAAAGTAAATGAATCCAAATCCATGCCACTTCCTCTCTCAGACACATTCCGATATCTTTTCTTTCTTCTAGATAAAAGACTAACGTGGAACCCACATACCAGACTTAAAAGACAACAACTAAACAGGTGATTCGGACAGCTATATATACTAATGAATAGAAAATCTCAACTTTCAGTCGACAACAAACTACTTATCTACAAGACAATCCTGAAACATATCTGGACCTACGAACTAGAGCTGTGGGGCTCAACAAAACCTTCTAACATTAAGCGCATTCAATCCTTTCAGCCTAAAGTCCTCCGAACAATAGTCGATGCTCCCTTCTATGTATCCAACAAAACCCTCCATAATGACCTTCATATCCCATTTGTTATTGACGTAATCCCAGACAAATTTTCCAAATTTCACCAGAAACTCACTCATCATCCAAATCCTGTAGCACAATCCCTATCTAGCTCCAGCCATCCCTATATCCTCCCCAGAGGTTGAAACGGCAGTAGCCCCGCGATCTTTTGTAAATCTGTATATTGGAGTACTGGCAATGGCCAGATTCTCCACTCATGTCCTGAGCGTCTGTTGCTGTAGTGCCCTCCATCAGTCTCCACTGGCTTACAATACCAGTGACGCGGCTGGGAGAGAAGCACTGGGATATCCTGCCTTGGCTTCCACATTTGGGGGACAAAGCATGACTCGGAATCCTCTGGACGAATGTAAATATTGTATATAGGTATGAATGTGTTTTATATATTTTAATTTCATTTAGCTTTTCTCTTTTTTCTTATGTATGTTAAACTCTTTTTCTTTTATCTCTAATCTCTATTTTAGTTATCATTTGTCTGTATATATTGTGTGAATGTTTAATGTAGCCCTAATATTAATGCCCTCCAATGCGGCAGAATGTATTAATTTTTTAATTTAAAAAAAAAATTGCATGCGAAATCGAGTGAATGTTTTCTTCTTAGACTAGTCGTTAAAAAAATAGTTTCCTTCTCGCAATGCCTCAGTTAATTCTTTTTTCGAAAACAAGATTTTTCCATCTAAAACACAATTATTATCACTGCTGTCAAACATGCGAAAGCGGACGATAAAGTCACAAATATTTGCTAATGCACAAAGAATGAAAATTTATGTCGTTCACTGGTGAAGTAAAACGTTACATTTATGGATAGTTAATCTTTTTTTTAATGTTTTGTGAAATTATTTCCTTCTGCTTGAAACGATAATTAATAAATAATTATTTAAATATGTTATCGGGGCTAAAGTTATTAAACTAACGTGTTAAATTAATTTAATTATTTTTACCTGCTTCTTAAATTCGCTAGAAATCTTTTCAGCGTCATCACGCGAATGCACGATCATATATATTTTAAACGATGCAAGGATAAGAATGTATAGTTTATTTTTAGTTGAGTTTTTATATATTTATAAAGGTCAGATTGAAAGTTCCTGAGGTATTGATAGTGTCAACATTGAATTCCGTTATTTTTACCGCCCCTTAAATATTAAATAGTAGCCCAGATAAGAAAGGGCACAGAAGCTGTAAAATGCATAAGTAATAAAATGGAATTTATGACGAAGAAAGGTTGAAAATAGAACAATTTTATGACTACTTCTCCTAATAGATATTAGACAGAAAAAGATGATAATCTCCATCGAATCGGAGCAACTCTAAAGGCCTTAGAAAAAAAAAAAACGGCGTGGGTCCTATCCCTGCTGTAAAGACTTATTTATTCTTTTGTGTGTTTGATTAATCTGAACTTTTCCATTATAAGTGAAATAGGTTCTTTACATATATATATATATATATATATATATATATATATATATATATATATATATATATATATATATATATATATATATATATATATATATATATATATATATATAGGTAAAGAACCTATTTCAATCAAACGGGTTTTGATTGATACCTTGTATTTTGTTTCCAACTATTCACAGAAGCTTTTAGATGGTTCATTAAACTTAAGACTAATCATTATATCAATATGAATTAGTAACAGACTAATTAAGAGACAGAAAATAAAGGTTAGGTTATAATTTTAAAATTCCAAAATGTTAGCAAAGAAACAAAAATCCTTCAACTTGTATACATCCTGTATGCGATAGGATGTCATGGAATGATGTTCGATTAGCTGTTCTTTTTTGTCCTGATGATTCCTGGATTGGCGAAACGTTAACGAATTTTTTTTTTCTGCATTTTGTAAACAAGCCTGCGTGGTTTGTTGACAAATATGTAATATTCTTTACGTATGGCATATGATTCGAATAAATATTATTATTTATTAAATGACTTGCTCTAATGTATGAATTGATGAAAATATGTACCATTATTTCTCATGAATTCCCTGTTTTTTATTATAATGTAATTTAAGAACAGAAGGGTAAGTTCTATTGTGTGCGGTATCGAATATCTGGTTCTTTAGCAGGTTTTTAAGGTGCTTGTCTCATCCTGTAATTTTTTCATTGAATCTTTTTTAATTCATCAATATCCTCTTTGTAAAGACCTCTTTTTTTAACTTATATTGTGGAATGATTTATTACAGAAAATTCTAATAAATTTCTTTACCGTCGCGCGTTTTTAATAAATATCTTATGCCGTCCCTTTTTATGGATATTTCGCCAAGAACATAACCGAAGATCAACTGTCCTGAATATTTTTTTTATTTTATCGGATTTGAGCTGCTCATATCATTATAAATCGATAAGGTTACTTAAAACTAAATTTGACTTAAATTGATAAAAAATGTTACTGGTAACTCAAAACAGGAGTTCGAACTTCATTCGCTTGTTGCATATTTTGTTTTAAACCTTACATTTTCAGGCAATTGTCAATGGACTGTTTAAAATTTCAATTGCTTTCAGGCTTTAACAAATCGTTTGATTTTGGCTTTCTATATGAAGTATTTGTCATAAAACTAGCATTTCCGTCAATGACATTAAACAAGATAAATGTATAATGTGTTCTGACTACAATACAAAACAATGAATTTTATGTAAATCCCAATCCATGGATATATAGAGGACAATTACTTGCTGAAAATGTTTCAAAAAAAGCTTGCAAACTCTTTCCAGTTCTCCACTTTTCCTTCACTCCCAGATTTCCTCCTTACGAAGAGAAGTTCTTTGTAAAAAAATATATATACGTGAAATGGAAATTGGCTTTGGGCCGACAAATCTAGCTACAAACAAACAATAAGTAGCTAGTAAGACAGCAAATCTCTGGAATATTGTATTGAGTAAAATAAAAGGGAAAGTTACAATAACAAGGTTAAGGATCCGGCACTCAAAACTTAATCACTAGTACCTAATAGAAGAAAACTTCAACAAATATGTACCAGTTGCCGACAGCAACTAACTCTCAAGCACATATTAATTGACTACGAACTGCACCGAAAAAATAGAAGAAAATTCTTTATGAATAGATAACATCTAAGTGCATTGATTGGAAATGATAAAAAATTAATTTCCTGAGCCTCTGTTCCAATATTCTTGTAATTAATTTATATACTGCAGAGGATAGGCATATTGTTCTATAATTCTCGCATCTTTTCCGGTTGCTTTTCTTGAAAATCGGAATTATAATATTATTTCCCCAATCCTGAGGCATTTTCTTTTGCGACCAGATCTTCTGTGAGAGGTTCTCTAGGCACTTGACCTTTTATTTTCTCCATAGCCAATGCAATCTCATCTTGCTCTTTAACATCACTCTCACGGTAAGGTATTCTGATAGTGTTTTTGCCATACTTATAGAATTTTTTTTTCAATTGGCACCAAATTACCGTTATTGTCATGGACTCTTCTTGCCTGTTTCTTTTTCTTCCCCCTTAGCCCATTTACAGTACTCCAGAATTTTCTTTGATTTTCTTCGTAGTTAATTTAGATCTCCTTTCCAAATTCCTCCCAAGATTTCTGGCATCGGCTCTTACTCCATCCATCCATCAAAGCTTCTTTTTTCCCACCTCGTTCAATTTTGAGGAATTTCTGTTGGTTGAGGTCTCTTCCATCCGCACAACGTAACCTGTCCTCTGAGTCTTCTATAAGAATATTTCTTGTTCTGGAACCATTACCCTCCTTCAACGGGACATATATTTTTCGGAAACTAGCAGTATTCTCTTGCTGGCCTCCGACGTTTTTCATGTTTTAGACAACCGGTCATGCTAGAACTTAGCATTTAGCCTAGTGCGACTTTATAGATCGTTTCAACGAACAACATTTCATATGCATAGATGATAGTCTATTTTAAGCAACCAGTTTTTGTGTCGTCTCCCGCTTCCTTTTATTGGAAGAAAAAAACAGGAATTTATTGATTAGTTACACTACATATATCTATTTGTCCCGGTTACAAAAATAATAAGGAAAACGGTTGAATAGCAAGAATAATAAATGTATTTAAAAAATGCAATATTTGGCCCATAATGCGGGATGAAGGGATGATTAGGGAGTGTTTGGGTCAAGTGGGAGTTAATCCGATTCCTGGCTGTTGGGAAAGCTTTGTCAAGGGCTCGGCCTCAGGCCATCTGTGTATTCAACACTTCAATGACCATCCCCTCAGAATAACCTAGCCCAATTCTACCTCTCGGACCTAAACAAAAAAAAAATTATCATGTCTGCTTATTTACGAACAATTCGTTGTCTTTTTTTATATATCGCGTATTCAACTGTTGAGCAAACTGTACGAAACGCGAAAGAGACAAATTTCAAGAAATGTCTTCTAAAACTTTCTTCATATATTGAAAAATAATTCTCACGATAACAGTTCTATATGAAAAATTAACTTTTATTATATTACTTTACTGAATAACGATTATAGCGGAAAATACGAATCGCAGTGTCATAAACAATTTGATCGTCAGGTGAGACATGAATAGCTGCACGTTGTTGTTCACTGAAAGCCAAGTTGTTCTAAACGTCAGTAAACTCATCTTTGTTAATAAACACATCTGCAAGATTATATAGCGCAGGGTTCATTTCAATCTCTTCCACGAATTGTATATAAAAAATCTCCATGTTTTCATCAAAAGAATAAAAAAAAAGTTTTGTTCATATAAAAATAAAGCCGAACCACTTTAATCGAACTTAAAATATCGAAAGCCCATCATCCAATGTTTTTTTAGAAACCTTTATTAGGTACTAGAAATATATATTGTTCATAAAACAAAATCTATTTGTTCATATTTAAAAATCTATAAAATCTTATTAAATAAAAATCGAGTTCGATTCTCTCTTGCTTCTAGTTCGAGTCTCTCTCGCTTCGACAGAGGACCTACGACGCACAGTTCGATTCCATCATCCCTCGTGAGTAAAGGACCTAAATATATTGGCACTATGTTTAAGTCAAGTCAATGCCTGCTTGGATGAGAAACTTAATATTCTCAAAATGTTTATCATTAGGACTTTCCAATAACATTCTTTATATTTAACGTTTGTTAGTTTTTCGTAATATCTATGAAATCGCCTAATTCCTTGTCTGAATTCATTCAGCTTTTTCCTATTTACTTCTACGAGTCTCTAGTTATCCAGGTAAAGTTGAAAGCTGTTTCAGTTTTCAATATCCCGCTTTTAGTGTTTCAATGGCTTGAGTAAAACAAAACATCTTCTCTATTGAGAGCCAAAGCAGCTTGGCGAATTTGACTCCATATCTCCATCAATTTCACCTCCCTTCTTCTTTTCGCTCCAGGTAGAATCCTTTTTTAACCAACTAATAATTGGACTAAGCAAACAAATTTCTCTGTGGATTGTCATTTCTGAATGATGCTCTTCATAAACACATCTGCGTATTTAGTGGTCGAACGTTTTAACAATTATTTATTGTTTGACCAATAGGTGTCCTATGAGGACTTCTTAAAGTCAAATTAAATATATGGTTGCTGCATAAATTCAAAAAATAAAATATAAAATAACTATATTTCAATAACTTTTTTTATTTGATTAATGATAAAGATCAAAGTGTGAATAATTATGAAACATGAAAGGAAAAGAAAAAGTAATACAAACGAACTAATTAATAGATTATTTCCAAATTCCAGATATATATATATATATATATATATATATATATATATATATATATATATATATATATATATATATATATATATATATATATATACATATATAATAAAGAAAATCATACAAAGATCATTTGAACGAAAGAAAATGGCAAACTTGAAATTATTAACAATAAACTAGGTTTCAGACTTGACTAGGGTTTAGAGAAATACAAAATTTAACCTATATAAGCGTTTGTTGTCCACACACAGAACAGCCCGACTAGTAACTTCACGAATAAAACATGTGTTTTTTTTCGAGTTGCATTTGTTTGCCCTTATATAATTTGAATGAAACTAATTATGAAAAACATGAAACGAATATAGGTACAAAAGAATAATTTATTGATTTTATTTATATAGATAATGTTTCGCCACTTGCGCGAAACCCATAATAATTTTTTTTTTGGCCGCGACATAAACTATTGTCTA
Source organism: Nezara viridula (assembly GCA_928085145.1). Taxonomy (NCBI): domain Eukaryota; kingdom Metazoa; phylum Arthropoda; class Insecta; order Hemiptera; family Pentatomidae; genus Nezara; species Nezara viridula. The sequence goes on along the minus strand of OV725079.1, from coordinate 64,100,373 downwards.
TATGACATTTTCTTTAAGCACTGTTGTCCTAATCCTTGGCAACTTCTTTTAATAATTTTAACAAAACCTTAATAAAGCTAGTTAATTAATTATATATGAGGACAAGACGTTCTAGTTAAGCCCAATCTGTAATACCATGTTCTATTCAAAACATCATTACTATCATTATACTTACTTCTTAAGAGGTATTCTTCAAACATACTTTATACTATATGAGATATGATACAGTGGCTAGTATTTATTGATCTTAATTAATGTCCAGTTTTTCATTGCATCATCAAATCTTGGTGTTATTGGTTTAAAAACCTTAGTTTGCTGTTTTCTTTCGTTTACATGATCCTCATATGATTTTTTTTATATATATGGTTCTGTTCCTATATTCTCCTAGATTCTTCTTCTTGGTTCTTTTATATGATTTGTTTTTTTTTTTCCTTCTATTTTTCATAATTTTTACACTTAGATCATTATAATTAAGCAAATATAGTTATTTTATGTTTTTTTCATTTATAATTTATAATTAATGTAGCAACCAGCTATTTAATTTTTATTCTAAGAAGTCCTCACAGGACACCTTTGAGTCGAAGACTAAATAAATGTTTTTAATTGTTCAAATGTTTCACAAATTTTTTGTTCAGCATTATTGCTACTAAAAAATTCAGTACAACGCTAATTTCCAAATTTTTTATAATCTTGTGCTAAAATAAAAAGTTTTTTGAAACCATAGAAAATGTCCTGAAGCTTCACTTTCACTTAATGAATTCATAAAAAAGAAAAAAAATTGTTTATGATTGTGTTTACAGGGATATTATTGAACTGGTAAATTTTCAATTGACACGATTGACTCACCTAACAAAAAAATGTATATTACTTCTTCGAGGCTCAATTATAGAATGAAACTTATACAACGAATTGAATTAGGCGAAAAAAGAAAACTTTAATGTGCCTTATTTGAATTCTTGGGTTTTATCTTTGATCTAGCTTTTTAAAAATATGTTTCAGTTTTCAAAATAGTAACAATAAATCAGTTAATGGACTATTCTTTTTTTAATTGAAGTAGATCCATATCTCCAGCATTAAGCATTTTTTTCTCGTTTATACTTATACGACAATCTTTTAAATTATCTTGTTTTAATATGTAAAATCTTGAACATTCCTAGTACTTGATTACAGTTCTATACATATTAGTTTTAATACACAGGATTGAATATAGCCACATTCACAACATCACATATTCCATCATGTTTATAAAGATGAAAAAATTGAAATATGTATTATACTATACCATATTCATTTTTAATATTCTAAAATTAATTATTGTTAAGATGTATAAATAATTTAATCATTTCTGTCTTGGAGGGGGGGACTGTTTGTGTTCCATATTGTGAAACCGAGCACGTATCACGTTTACTCATGTGTACTTCTATAATTTATTGCTCAATACCGTGGACCGAATTCGTTATTATCTAGAAATTCCACAACAAAATATCTGTGTATTCTGCAGTCAAGTACTTCATATTTCTTACGCTCTCAATTAAATTATTTCAGTAGGTCTGTAACTAAAGAAGAGGGAATAAGAAAAACAAGGTTGATTATGTCAAAAAATAATGGTGATGATGGTTTTGTTAATTAAATGTAAACAATTGAAGAAATATGTAGAATATTTCCAACAGTCCAATTACTTCAATATTTACTCGAAAAACCTCCTGAATTGTAGAAGCAGCCCAAAGACTAATGTAAACGACGTTTTGGGCTTATTTGTACTTAATTCCCCAGCTTTCTGTTGTTCTCTCATCTGAATCTTCTCCCTTAAATTAAATATTGAACTCCGCTTTTATACATCATGCATACTTTTTTCCTGTTTTTTTGTAGTTTTTTGTTATTTAAAGATTAAATGTGATTGTTTGTCATATTCGGTAGTCCTTAAGTCCAAAAGTAACCACTATGGCCCAAAATCTAATTCCAGTTGAATGATTAAACTCTGTCTTCCCACCACTTCTATTTTCGAATATATTTCTTTTCCCTTAAAAACTTTTTTTTGTTTTTTATTGCAAACTTTAGGGAAAAAAGCACTTTTTCTCTAGCTCAAAGTTTATGCTCCTTCTTCGGCTTCCGACTTTCGATCTATTTCTATTTCATCAAATCTTTCCAAGCAGCAGAAGACGACTAGTTCACTCTCTACGAAACAACTTTCTCTAGCAGAACTTACTCGTCAATCCCTTAAGAATCGATTTCCGATACCAATTTTGCACCCAATCTGCTCTCTTGAAGATTAATCAAGATCTTCAATTTTCTATAGATAAACAGGAAATCTCTATTCCAGTCCTGTTCAAATGTTCAAAAAGGTTTGGTTCTGTTCATCATAAAATTCTCCTTTCTTTACTCCAAAATCTGCTCATATCCAAGAGCGGTCTAAAGTTGACCCTTCTTATCTCATCATTCCCAAGCAGTTATGTTTAATAAACCCCATTCATAAAAATTATTACCAATCCTACCGAAAGGTGTGATACAATCCAAAAGCTACAAGAAGATAATGATAGTATAAATGGATGAAGAATTGGTTGAATTCTGAGAAAACTAAGTTCACCAACATCGGTTCCAGGCACCTCCTTAATTCCCTCCCTTACTGTCCTCTATTTTGCCTCAATAATCGACTCATTAACTTCCGTTAGGTTATAAATACTTCCGAATTACCTTTGTCCAGCACTTTTTCTGGAATAATCATATTGTGCAGATCTCACGATAAATCCATAACTTCCTTTAAAATAATCCTTAGATTCTATTCCTCAAAATACATGTTATCCTCTCTAGTTATTTCTCACTAAGATTATTATTACTTGTAGGCCATCTGTTGGGTTAGAGATGTGAATCAAGAGATTTATGAACAGCTTCTTTGTATCTTGGGATTTTCTAGATGCTCTCATTATTTCTGTTGTTATACTGACATTAACTAACTTTATTTTTCTTTCACAAGCAATACTTCTGTTGGATTTACATCCAAAATTTTATTGTTTATCATATTGTTATTTGGCTTGTATAAATAACACGGAGGACCCCGTCTTATTTATAACGGAGGGGTCTCATCTTGTCCTACCCCTCCCCCTCTCTCTAAGACAGCCCTATTTACGGCCAACGTCAAATGCTAGCGGACAAAGTACGGAACCAGAACTATACATCCTTCGGCTACATCAGCTTCAAAACTTTGGAGGAACGGTGAATAGCGAGAGAGAAGGCGCGAGACCGACCCCTCATCAAACTGTGCATAAACTATTAGATTAATTCACAAGTATTCCTTCAGAATAGAACATTTCTTTTTTATATCACCAGGACAGGGCTCCCGATCATACAGCATGTACCGAGCCCCCTAATATTGTACAACTTCTTTGATGTTTTTCTCTACCGTGCTCTTAGAACAGGAAAACTTTCATACATCCTACAACTCCTCACTTCACATTATATTATTTATTCATGTCGTATTAGGACAGTAAAAATGTTAAATTCTAATGGCAAACATATAATCGCTGGCACCGGGGTGAAGAGTTCAGGTTCTTCCCGATCCTATAAATAATGTTAGAATGATTCTAAAGAATACAATTTGACTAAAATGATCTTTATTAACTTGTCTAGTTAAATCAACGCTGAATTTCCTCTAGCTTAACATAACTGCTAAATTTCACGTCCAAAGAGCTGAATCTCACTAGGGACCATTGGTCTTGTATTTTATCAAAATTAAAGTTAAAAAAGTTATTGATTGAAGTTACAAGAGTATTGGAATATGACTTATCACAATGGTTTGGTAATGGTTGCCGTGGAGAAAGCAGTCGAAGAATGTGATTAGAATGGAACTGCCTTCGAAAATTTAGGAATAGGCATTTAAAAGGGCTAGATGAGGATGGGAACAAAGAAAGGGGTTCTATTCGTAATCTGGGAAAGTAAAAGGGTTAAGGTTTGAACGGTCAATAATAAGAGATGGTGGTCTCTCCATCTGAGAATATTTTTTCATATCTTAAACAAATTATGTCTAAATTCTGTGGTAACAGAGAGTTGTGAATTTTCTTTAATTAGTTTCGAATCATGCAGGGCTATGATAAGCAGGGCTATCTAACAGATTATTTCTAATTTCTGTGGGACTAATGATAAAACTCGGCAGCTATCTCGGCAAAGCCAACATTTTGATTTATTTATTCCCTTTTATAAAACTACTGCCTTCACCAAATCATTCATTTTCCTCCTTTCAGAAATACTTTGTTCATCGATTCTCCCGTATTCCTTTAAATGAAAATTATTCCTTTACCTACTTCATAATCAAACTACCGCGCTTATGTAAGAAATATTTGTTTCTATAAAAATAATTAGCTGATATTTGCTAAGTGAACATCAAGTCAGGAAATGTACTTGGAATCAAAACTTTGTAATTATTCTTTTGGTGATTTTTTTCTCAGAATAAAGCAATTGTTTATTCAATTTTTCTGGTTGATTTATATTTTATCTTTAATTTTAATATTAGAAAAATTATATATTGATCATTTTCATTAATTTGGTAGCATTGTTATTTCGAATATTTTGACCTGAAAACAATACGCATACGTAAACTATAAATAATTGCATAATATAGCTGCAAACGAATTTATTATTGTCTAGATTTGTCATAGTTATGTTGTTTTATTTGTTTTGGCGTTTCATCCAATATTTTTTTCACAAATTTTAAGGTCAAATAAAATCTCTGTAGGACAATGTAGTTGCTGATTATCATGTTATTCAATTAGAGTAATTGTAATCTTAGTTGTTGTTATAACGAAATTAATTTAAAAATAGTTAATTATTGTGGAGTTGTGGAAATACATACTTTTAAGCTAACATTTTTTAAAATTTGTTTATTAAAAAATAAGAAACTGTACTACTACAACTCATGCAGGATCTTGGGACCAGTATTTTGTAAGGAAGTACTTTTTCAAGGCCAATGGTTATGCAGAGACGTGATTAGGACATGATTACGCTCAATCGTCAGGATTTCCCTCTTAATTAATTATATAATCAATAGTACCCACTTTGTATAAGCTGGGTGTGCCCTAAAAGGGTCTTCCAACCACAGATTCGATCCGCAGTTGATGAACCAGAATAAATAATTTTTGATGGAGTCTTGATCTTAGGAAGTCAATGCGCTACCCACCGTTCTATCCCGCTCCTCCGCAGCTATTGCATTTTTTTTTATCAGCTCACAGCTTAATCATTTTAATCAAAACTTGTTTTCCTATTTAAATTAATTAACTACGAGATAAAGTTCTCTTTCTGTGTTTTAAAACAATGGGAATTCTCCATCAGTTTAAAAGGCCTCAAATTGATTGCAAGCTTCATCCGTCCGCTGCTATAGCTTCCTTATTACCGAACAATAGTTGAATCAGCGTAAACTTACATTGTTAACATGGACTTTATTAAGTGAATTAGTGGCTTAGTTTGAAGTTAAGAGGCTCTAGGAAGCACTGCCAGCCATGCTTAGACTTACTTGTTCCTTCTTGTTTCCTCTCTTACCATTATAGAGGCTATATTGTTCATGGTACTAAGCTGTTCAAACCTTTTTTTCTTTTTCCATTTAGTTCTCTTCAGTCAATTATTAGGAAACCGAGAACATAAACCATGCAAGTATTATTAATATTGGTTAATTTGCTTTATCAAACTCCTAAATCTAAAAAAAAAGTTAATACATAAGAAAGATAAACACAATCTCATTAGAAAGATGTGTTCTTCTTTGTTGAACTCGTCAAAACGTAACTCATTATATAGGACTCGACTTTGCTCTTTTATTATTTTTATTTATTTATAACAATGACGGGCTCCTCAACCTCTTAAGTGTCATTTCAGATCTTACACATTATTTATACTACATCAGATGAAATTTAATAATAAATTGGAAGTACAAAATATTTAAAACATTAAAATTTCCTAAAAAGAGTCAGCAAAATTTAAATTTTGTTATATGGATGCGTTATTTGAAGGACTGTAAACAATTGTTTTGCCAATTTGGTGGTGTTATTTCAAATTGCACTAATGTCATTCCCCAATTGCACTTCATTTCGTTGTGCTTCATATGCATAACATTCAGTCAAAATGTGCCTCACTGTTAAATTGACCCTGGAGCTGAGACACTGAGGGTGTGTCCCCTGTGTCATTAGGTGATCATGAGTTAGCCGTGAGTGGCCGATTCGGAGCCTAATCAGGATTATTTCTTCTCTCCTATTCAACTCTAGGTCCGTTCGATTTGGAACTACAGAGGGCTGAATCACTCTCAACTCATTGTCTCTTAAAACATGTCAGAGATCCTGCCATTTCTCCAGAGCCTTTCTCTTTACCAAAGCTACTGCTTTTGGAAAAGCATCCCTTACTGGAGTTTCTTCCGTGATTGCTTGTTATGCCATTATTGGCTAGCTCATTACCTCTAATATCTTTACTGTATTAGATCATTACTATATTGCTAAAGAATATATTATCAGCAATATATTCTGTTAAAAAAAAAAAATTGAAAAAACGATAATGGATACTATAAAGAATCTTTTATAGTATCTTCAATTTTATTTTAAAATATAATCCGCACTATTAACAATGAATGATAACAATCATTGAATCAAATAACATGATACTTTATAGTGGGCTTTGTCCTTTTTGCCAATCCCTGATGGCTACATAGTGGGATATTCAAAATTTATTTCTCGGGGCCGCCAAGACAATACAATATATAATAAAACGAACAACACATTATATAATAAAACAACAAGAAAACATAATCCTTATTTATCGTCCTTATATTCACTATCAAGTCATTAATTAACATTTTTTTTATATTACTGCTTCACAGTTGACATATCGGAGTTCGCTCGGTTTGTATAGATGTATTGTTTTAATCCCTATATTTTTAAGTAAAAATATGTAAAATTGACCACGAACAAAAAGGAAAAAATACTTCTACTTACCATCCTCTTTTTAGCAGAAATAAATATTTTCAGACAAAGAGAAGTGAAAGTAAAAATTATATACGGTATGAAACATTTTTTTAACTAATTAATTACCATATGTTTTTCATAGCCGTCTCATGTATTATATTTATTTTGTTTGGCTCTACCTATTTCTTTTTATAAATATTATTTATTTGATATTGATAAATAATTAGGTGCCACGAAATATTTTTATTCTGACAAGAGCCACTGACAAAGAAGGTAACTATATTTATTTATATTTCATTGTGGGTATTTTTATTAAAATAATATTGATGAAGTTCGTATTATATTATGCTCATGTTAAATATGGAATACGGTTCTAATCTTTCTTGTGAGCTCAGGCGTGCTCGTATTTCTTTGGTCCATCTACTACTATTACAACTATTCACCGTTACTATCTCTTATTTCTCTTTAAGTTAATTATCAAATTTTTTCATATTTTATAGGAAAAGCAATTTTGAAAATTAGCCATTTAAGTCCTCTTAGAGATCACCAATGAGAATAAAACCTACATTATATTAAAAACTGCTTAATTTTATTCTGATATAACGAAGTTAATCAAAATAATCATAGCCATTTTTGAGAAAATCGTAAAAATGTGTTAAATCGATAATATAAAGTGCTTCTTCCGGTTAGCCAATTTTTACTAAAAAGTTGCTGTAACGTCCCAGGTAAATACAAACCTTAAATATACAATTTTACTTTCTTATGACTTTTCTTTTTGAGCTAGACTGTTAAAACTCAAACACCATTTTGTAGGACTTGGTTATTTGGACTCAGGATACGTCAAAACAGGTATCTCTCTTGAAAACACATATTCGAAAAAGTTCACCATCGCATTACTTCGTTTATAGTTCTGTGAAAATAAAACAGACGGTTTACTTTTGCCGACACGGCCATAGGCAGAGAGATTATCGAACTCTACTGCCACTCCCAAAAAAATATAAATTATGGCCGATGAGTATTTGAGTTAATGTGAATCTAGGATTAGATAACTCTTGATGAGTTGACTAAACTTTGATAATGTAACATAAAAAGCATCTTGATAAGGTAACATATTACACAATGCTACTTATGTATTATATATATATTTATGGTCAATGCATAACTGTTGTTTAAAAAATTATATATTTGTTTGTTTTTTCGTTTGATTCACTTTAAAAATATTTAAACATCCCAAACACTGGTTCATATCTCTATTCCTTTATCCTAATTGGGTCAGTTGTTTAAAAAGTAATGATGAATTCTCAGAAATGCGGAATGGTTATATCGATAATTTAAAACTATTTTTTATTCATGGATTCTAATGTGTCTAATCCTAGTTGTACAATTTTTTTTTCCATTTCTCCAAATACACCCACTACATACCTTCTTGTTTCAACATTTTAACTGCAACATATGCAGACAACACAAAAATACAACATACGCCTCACAGACCCTATTTACCAAAATTACAGACTATTTTAAACTCTGGAAAATCGAACTTAATTAGTACCCTCTCAGTACATCAAGTTTACTCGACACGAAACATGCACTCACGTTTTCCTTAACAATAAACGGATTCGATTGATAGAAACCGTTCACTGTCTTGGTCTAACATTTGACCGAACTGAAATGAAAGACTTAAGAATTATAAATTATATTCTCAAACTCAAACAAAGGGAAATGCTCAAAACTCAAACATAGTCCGAAATTTATTACATACAATTATTTACTGAAACTATTTAGACGCATCACAGATACAAGTATTTGTAACAGCTAAAAAGACTCACAACATAAAGAAACTTCAAATCTTTCAAGCTAAAACATTTTGGACAAGGTAGAGAACTATAATAATATCGCATTGCTGATCAATCGAATAAGCGAAAGTCAAGATCAATCATTATATGTGGCGATGGAGGATTCCCAACGAGTCTAAAATAATAGTTTCTACCATGGTCCGCATCTGTTCCCTTCGAACACTGAGCCTCTGCAAGAAATTACTTGTAGTAAGAGGGATGATATCCTCCGGACGACAGCTCTTTTAAAAGCACCTTGCTACGTTCTTATGTTGCTAGACAACATTGCACACTGACCTTCATGTGCCGACCTATATATACCCATTACAAACGTTACCATGACAATTACAGGATAAGGACACCCCCAACATACTCACAAATTACATGGACACAACACACATGCATAGTAATCTTCGTAAAAGATTGAAGAGGAGCTGGATGAGGGACCCGCCTCGCCTGAAGATAAATGCAGATCACGCCAGGAAGAGGTTCTGCTACGTACTCCTCCTCCTCAAGCCGCTCATGCCATGTATTCTATGAGGAATCATCGATTCGTTGGTTGTTAATATTTATTTTGACGAGTGTGGATAAAGATTATCAGATGATAAAAATAACAATTCTTAGAAATAGTTATATTGTGCGTCATTGTCAGCTATGTTCTCGAAAAGCTTAGAATTCATTTGTGTGAAGCAATAAAGTTAAATTAATTCTTGAAGCGTTAAGTATCTACTTTTATTTTGCTATTGTTCGAAACGAAGGGAACACGTTCAAAGTGTTCTGAATTAAACCCGATGATGGTATCAAAATGTTTTGCTTTGTGGCTCCATTTATTAACAAGAGGAGTTTTATCTGAGGAGACCGGGAACAAAAGAACAGTTTGCCGCCTCCGAATAGTCATTATTTGGACAATCAGGAGCGGTGAATTATGTATGAGTTGGTTTGTTGTTTTGAAGTTCCAACTTAGGGGTCGGGGGAGTGGAATGCTGTCGTATCAAATTAATCATGGAATCAAGTTGGTGACTTATCAGAGCTTTGTTGAACCGGCTTTATATCGAGTTAGGTCCTGATCTGTGACCTTCTCCACTTCGCTATATTCGCCATAATTAATCGGAAAAAGTTTTCCCCTCGGACTTTTGAAAGGGGAAAACAAGGTTAAACGGGCTTAGCCGCCCTGTCTAAACTTTGTTGAGAGCTTAACGAAATTATTTCTTCTACCTATATGGCTAATTAATTTAGGGCTCCGGAAGAGGAGGTAATTTTTTTATTCTTGTTTTCTTGTACAGAACTTTTTTTATCTAGAGGAAGCTCGCTATTATATTCAACATCGTCATGCTTCATTATTAATAAAATGAAAACCAGAAGAATTTATTCCTATTCTGAAAAATCGCTATTACTACAGGCATGTTTAAACAATAAAATCTTTATACACGCACTTACATTGTAAATCAGAAATAAAGTATGCAGCTGTAGCAACACAATCGTTATCAAAAAAACAGCTAAACAAGACATAAGCATATGTAAAACTAAATGTAATTCATAAACTGTAATAGCTTCTGTTTATTATTTTTATATAAAACAGTTCGATCCCTGTTTTCTTAAATAAAAAATCGAATCCTCTTCAGATTTATTTTAAATTGAACATCGATGCCTGAAGCCGGATAACACGTTGACAGCCTTAACAATACCGCCTCTTAGCAAAAACACATATAAAAGTTAATTGTATATAGGATGTATATAAGGGCAAGTAAAATGTTATTCTTAAGATTAGCTATCCGATTGTTTATCAATCAGATGTCAATAATAAAAAATAGATATCACAAAAAAAAGGTTACCAGAGTATTGTATTATAATGCGAAAAAAACTTCCTTATATGCCAGTTCGAAGTAAAACTAATTCATTTACAGAAGCTGTATTGTTATATCTTCAGTCTAATCATAACTGGTTCCGAAAGCCGAAGATTTCAGAGGTACAGTCACGTGATTGAAGTTATTAGTGATCTCAGAATCTAAAGCTATATATACGTAAATAATTATGGGAGATAAAGAAAAACTTGAATATCAACTGGCCCAGGCAGCAGTAGAGGGCTAGAAGTTAGATTCTGAGCTGACCAAGAAGACAGAAACGCAGCTGGAACTGTTAAAAATAAAAACACAGAACTCTGCGTTTATTCACGAGTTTATTAGTCATTCGAATCTTTTACCGCAGTAAAAGGTGACCTAGATCATTTCATCAAGAGAGGCGATCAAATTAAGAACCTGATAGTATCCCTGAAAGAAGAGGGTACACTACTGGATTTGGATATATATCTTCTAGACGTCTCGAGGCGAGTTTTAAATGACATTCAAGGTGATTTGACACACTCCTGGGGCACGCTGAAAATAGGGCTAGGGAAATCATTTGGCGGAGGAAGATGGTCCTCAGAAGAGTATGCATTTTATTTGATCAAAGAACGATGGACTCAAGGACAACCAGAGGATAAATACAAAAAAAAAATACTCATTTCATACAACAGACTTACTGAAAATATAGTAGAAACCTGTAGCCAACCGGGGGGGGGGGACCCAGAAAATGGAATTCATTAGGAGTGTCATGAAAATTCATCTCTACGTATATCATCGAGGCTTCCAGGAGGCCGGAATTTCATAGAGTGCGCCCACGACCTTATGTTTTAGTTTCTCCATACAAAAGAACTGGAGGGAGGAAGTTAACTGTATATAGAATGTATATAAGAGCAAATAAAATGTTATTCTTAAGATAAGAGAACTTAAATTAAGTCCTACCAGTCATAAAGTATTGCGAAAGATAGTTGACGGACCGTTTTATGTCGCAAATGATATACTACATAAAGACTTAAACTTACCAACGGTATTACACACTGAAAAAGAAAACTGCAATAACTTTCACCAAAGACTGACCTACAACATGAATCCTCTGACAGAAATCCTTATGACCTGCTGCTGATGTGATTTAGATCCCGGAAGTGATGGGAAGCTGCTAATCTACCAAAAAATTTGCTAATTACAAAAGAAATTTGCAGATTGCAAATTTAATTTAATGTTCAACATTTTTGTTTAGTTAATAGAAAAACGAAAAGATAAGCTAAATAACTGTTTATCAATGAATTGTCAATAATAGAGAATCCAATTGGTAACACAAAAAAAGGTTACAAGAGTATAATGCAGTATAAAAAACACTTAAGCAGACCCTACACGGTAATTCATGAATGAACGTCACAAGAAGTTTCAAGATTGCCCGCTATCGCTTTGATCATGAAGACCCTTACACGTTCAATCATTACTGATCATTACTTATGTGAAGTTTCCACTTTTTTTTCTCTCCAATTTATTGCCTATTTGACTATTTAAAGAAAAAATAGTTGAAAATGGTTAATAATAATATAGACTAGGGATATAAACAACTATTTGCTTTTATGAAATTATTTACTTAATAACGAGACCTCGGTAAACTAATCTATCTAGTAGTAAGGTTAGTCTCATATCGTTTTGACAAAAGTTAGTAAAATATAAGTTACAAAAATGACTACTACTACTTACAAAAATTAAGGAAAGGTATTGCGAAAATAATAAATTTGTTGAGGAAAATGGGAAAAGAACTGATAAATATACACAACGTTAAAGTTTTTTTTTTTCCTAAAGTAAATTGTGAAGTTTCCTCATTTTTTTTTTTTTTTTTTTTGCCCACTTGACTATTTAAAAGGAATAGTTGAAGATGGTTTTAAATTATAAACAAGGGATATGAAAAATTATTTAACTATTTACATATAATGAAAATCAGAAATATATAATGGTTGTGAGGCCTAGCTAACCTAACCTATCCAGCAGTATGGTTAGTCTCCCGACTACTTTTACCTCAGTCTCCCCTCCACTTTTCGTGAATGAACCTTTGATTTCCGGATGTTCGGAAATCCGCAGCGCACCACCATCAGTACTTCATTCACTACCTTACACGACAATTCATAACGTCATTAGTGCAATTCCGATTGACCGTGTAGGGTCCCCTTAAGAATTATCCATCTCATGCCGGACCTTAACTTACATATATCTTTTATATTAATTAGGTGTGACACGCCTCACGTATTCGATCAAATAAATATGAAATTTTTTTTTTTTTTATTCATTGATATTTACAACTTTATTATAAAAAAAAAAAATACAACTAGTAAATGTGCACTCGGGAATATAATAACATGAAATATCTTGTTGAGAAACTACCCACTGATAGCTCTCAATTATGAAATAATAAACCAAATAAGCGTGAAATAATATAATAAATTACTAGCAGCGTTTTTTATAACATCATCTCTATCTGAATTTTTCGAACTAATGAGCTCTTCTTGTCGAAGCTTATATACTGTTTTATATACGCTATAAATTATAGAGTGAAATGTTTTCTAGCGGTGTCAAAATATTCTGTAGGTGGGGTTTTTATATTAAAAGTCAATAAACCATCAGACGGTCTAAATTCCTATCATACTATCAGCCTTCTTTCTTCCTTTACCAAATTATTGGAAAAAAATCTTATTTATCGCCAAAACGTTTTTGGAATATTGAAAGTTATTCTATACCGTCAGTTTGGGTTCAGAAAGCATCTCTCAACCCCTCAAAAATATCATAGAATGACAGGTGACATTTGGAGTTTTTTAGCAATATATAGAAAATATTACTTTTCTATCGTTTTCTTTCAAATATTTCCGGAAATACATTTTCCTTCTATAAATCATTTTTATATTTACTTCTTTAAGCCGTTGTCAAATAAATTCATTGTTTATCGGATCCTTTTTATTGCTACCAAAAATGAGAGACAGTTAATAATTTTAAATAAACCAAATTAAATGTACTTTCGACATTTTCAGAAATTTTCGACGTATCAGAAATTTCGACCATTGGGTACTTACGCCTGATTAGGTGACATTATTAGGGGTAATATCTAGTTGATATTAAGGAACATTCAATTCTACATTGATATACTGGGTTTAATTAAAGTCTTTATAACAATTTTTGAGAAAATAATAAAACTGTAAAAATAAATGAATGAATGAATGAATTTTTATTTTGTTTGTTATAAAATAACAAACAAGAAAAGTATCGAAGCTCAATAAAAATATTTACGGCTTGGTTCTCGAAACCGTCAGCCGGAGGCTGGCCTTGGCAAAACAAGTATTATTGATACAATAATATAAACTAAAGCCTACTATATTAGTATTAATAAATACAATGTAAATGCTAATAAATACAGAAATACAATATATCAAATCTTGATATCACAATTATAAATACACAATACAATTTTAATATATAAATACATACACGATTTTAATATAATTACACAAATAATTGTTTCGGCTTAAGCATTACTCATCAATTAATAATTAAATTCTTGTCATAAGGCATATCTGTATTGCCATCTTTTTCAAAATATTTTCTCCTAAGTTCCACCAGAACAGCACATACACCAAGGAAATGCACGATGTATTCTATTTCATTCCTATGGCATAATGAATATAATTTATTATTCGTTTCGTAATAGACCCTACAGTTTAATTTTATTAGTTCTCCTCTGGCTTTAAATATCCATTTTATTATTGTTTCATCATAATTCTTATCGAAATAATTGTTTCCTGATGTATCATGATTGAAGTTAATAAAACTGTATAAAATCGTAGATATAATGTGGCACTTCCCGTTGGCTGATATTTATGAAAAAGTCGCTGTCACGTCACATCCATATTCCTTAAATACCTAATTTCAAAATCTATTTTCATTTCACATATATGTAAGTAAGAGTAAAAAGAAGAGTAAGATGTTCCCCTAACATAACCAATTTAAGCTAAAAGTGGTGAAAAGAGAGATGTTAATCAACTTGTTATTGCCGTCCCGCCTAGAATGCCAGCTTGTATCATTTTGTTTTATTATTTTCAATAATGAACCATTGTAATCGAACAAAACTTATCCCCCTCTCAAAATTTGAGGTTTTACGTTCCAGGATACTTCGAATTCAAAAAACGAATTCAAATTTTTTTGTCCGTCCGCCGTCCACGCATTTTCTCCGAAACTATTGGACTGATTTTTTTCAAATTTGGATTTTAAATCGCCCAAGATGATCCTCTTTCATCGACCTTACTATCCGCCTTTTACTTTCAAAATGGCGTCCGAAAAACCTGCATTGCTTTAGGTTGTAGCGCCTAAATGAATGTACCGATTTCAATGAAACTTGGCTAAAGTCTTTTTCTTAATTTATCTATATGACAAACTTCAACGAAAAGAAGCTGGGAAATGTTGCGAGGGATGGTAAAATGGTTTTTTAAAATTTTACGAAATTTCTTTAAAAAAAAAAAAAGAAATTGTAAAAATCGGACAGTTAGGAGCAAAGATATGGTTTCTAGATGTTTATGTTATAACGCAAACCCTTTGTTTTGGATTTTGATTTCTGAATGTGTTAAATAATAAACCATTGTGAAATAATTTGCAGGGTTTTTTTTTTTTTTGGGCCTACCGGAAAATTGAAATAAACGAAGAATATTTCCATTATCTTCACACTCAATCATGGATTACGTGTTTAGAATCAGGTATATTTTAATAATGTACCATATTTTAGACTTCATTTGTGATATACACTGGCATGGACTACACGTAAAATGAAAATAAAACCACTGAAAAAAACGTTTACTTAATGAAATTTATTACTTTAACAATAAACTAGGTCGATGGTAATAACAATTTATAGTCCTGTATGTACTCTTATCAGCTATAAATAAATATCATTAAGGCTACCATGTGTATTTCCTGATAATAAAACAATGAACTCTTTTCTTGATTAAAAAGCACAACCCTTTCCGGTCGACTGTAATTCAACATGACTTTTATTCCATTTAATATAAGAAAGGAAGCTTTATAATTTGATTATTAGCTTGTATTAATTATTAATAGCTTTCTTAACCTGTTAATCGAGAAATAAAATTTTGTTCAACTCGTTTCGCAACAGGAAATTTTTTTCTTCATAAATATTAGTATATTATCACACCTCAGATAATACAAGGAAATAATTATTAACTTATTGATTCTATTTATTTCGAAGAAATATTTTGTAACGTCTATAAATCCAATGACCTCAATGCAGAAAAAAATAATTTAATTATTAATCAGTTATATATTTAATTATTAATAATTTATTTTGTAGTATGATATTCAATAAAGCTCGCCATATAACCACGATACGATTTAATAGATAAGAACTACGTAAAACTTAATGAGTTCAAAATATTATGACAAATTTCCATGACAAAAAATGTCATCATTGCATTAGTAGTTCGCATAAGAAAATATATAATTCGTTATATCCAGTTATGAAGTTAAGATCGAAAATGTCAGATAGCTCGGGAAATACTTTTCCAATCGATTGATTTGGAAAGCTGGATAAATACACAAAAAAAATATTTTTTATTATACATAATATAAAACCCTAGTTACTCTGAGAACTACAGTCACATAGGACTAATTTTACATATTGCATTCAAAATTTATTTATTTCAATTAAAAAAACTAAAACATTATTATTGTACTCAAAGCTACTAAAACAAACCGGCAATAGAACGTTATAAATTTATTTATATTATATCAAGGATTAGGAGTGGGATAGCTCAGTGGTAGGGCACAGACCTCTAGTGCTTAAAGTCGAACGTTCGAGTCCCGGCTGATGGCGAATGAACTGTTTATTTTGTCTCGTTGGTCGAGGATCGACCCTGGGTCGGGGGAGACTCTTCTTGGGCACACCCAGCCTCTATAAAATGGCTACCTTTAATTAAATAATTGATTACGGTCTTACCGCGGAGCAGAATGTGGGTCGGATCATGAATTAGTAATCGCGAAACTTCGACAAAAACTTAATATAAAAAAGAGAAAAGAAAACCGTTTCGATTTTGAGAATTTTAATTTGGAAAAATTAAAAAATCCATCAATTAGAAACCAATTCGAGCTAGAAGTTAAGAATAGGTTTGAAGCTTTAGAGCTTCCTGACGAGGACCACGAGGATATTGACAAGTTATGGATAGAGATCAGAGATAATATTAAAGCGGTCGGTAACTCGTGTCTAGGAAAAAAGGAAAATAAGAATAACAAATCGTGGTTTGATGAAGATTGCTTAAACATGTGTGAAAAAAGAAAAGCCGCTAAATTAAAAGCTCTAAATAATCCTAGCGAAGACAATCTGGAATACTTCCGAATCTCAAAGAACGAAACGACAAAATTGCTCAAAAATAAAAAAAGGGAGTATCTTAAAAATAAAATAATTGAAATAGAAACTAACAGAATCGAAAATAACGTAAGAGACATGTACAAAGGTATAAACAGATCACGAAAATATGTAGGGCCCGTAACGTCTGGAATTAGGGATGATAATAACAATATTCTGACCGATCCGGCTGACATATTGAATAAGTTTAAGGACCACTTTGACAATATTTTAAATACGGGAAATTATGATCTGTGTCCTCCTTCTGAGTACCAGAGTGCTGAACCGTTAATAGAAGGACCAAGTAAAGAGGAAGTTGAAGTAGCTATCGGAAAATTAAAATCATATAAAGCAGCGGGAATCGATAATATTCCTACTGAACTAATTAAGGCATGCGGAGAAGCTGGAGTTTCTAAAATACATCGGTTGGTTAAAAAGATCTGGGTGAACGAGAAATTACCTGAAGAATGGAAAGAATCTATTCTTATTCCGATTCACAAAAAGGGTCCGAGGACGGATTGTAATAACTATCGAGGAATTTCACTCCTTCCGGTATGTTATAAAATATTCACTTTAATCTTAACCAGTCGAATCACGGAATACGCCGAGGAAATTATCGGAGACTACCAATGCGGATTTAGACGGAATCGTTCGACTATTGATCAAATATTTTCTTTACGGCAAATATTAGAGAAAAAATTGGAGTATAACGGTGTTGTTCACCAGCTGTATATAGATTTTAAAAAGGCTTACGATTCTATTGACCGCCAGAAACTGTATAATATTCTAATCGAGCAGGGGATTCCAAAAAAACTAGTAAATCTAGTCAGGATATGCTTGACGGAGACACTCAATAAAGTTAGAATCGGTAATAATTTGTCCGAAAAATTTGAGGTTCGTTCGGGCTTAAAACAGGGGGATTCTCTTTCGCCTGTCCTGTTCAATTTGGCATTAGAATATGCCATTAGGGAGGTAATGCGAACCGAGAAAGGGTTGGATCTGGGAGGGACAACATCCGTGCTGGACTATGCTGATGATCTGGTACTGTTAAGCGAAGACGTTGAAACTATAAAACTAAATACGACAACGTTAATGAAAGCCGGGAAAGAACTAGGACTCGAAATAAACGTGGATAAAACAAAATATATGGTTAGCTGCAAGAATGGAAATACTACTGGTGATATCGATATAGATGGTAATATGTTTGAACAGGTAGATAAATTTAGGTATCTGGGTTCTACGATAACTAGAAAAAACGAAATTGAAGAAGAGATTAAGGTTAGACTGAAGGCGGGGAATGCTTGTTATTTTTCTGTGACAAAACTACTTAGTTCGCGCCTCTTGTCCCGAAACTTAAAAATTAGAATCTATGAAACAATTATCTTACCTACAGTTCTTTATGGATGCGAAACTTGGCCGCTTACATTAAGGGATGAGCAGCGTCTTAAGGTTTTTGAAAATAAAGTATTGCGTAGAATATTCGGACCGAAAAAGGATGTGTTAACCGGAGAGTTCAGACGGTTACACAATGCCGAATTGCGTGCGATGTATCCGGGTAATATAATTGATGTAATTTCATCGCGGCGAATCAAATGGGCTTGTAAAGTTGTTGGGCTTAGTAACGAGAGAATTCCTAAAAGGTTAATATTTGCTGTGCCGAATGGTAAGCGTCCGAGGGGTAGACCGAAGCGAAGATGGGAAGATTGCATTAAAGCCGATCTGAAGGGACTGGGTTTGGACGGCGAACGGTGGAGGGAGGTGTGTAACAAGTGATTGATGGTGTTGGCATCGAACCTTCGGGTTCGCTAAGCCTTATTATTATTATTATTATTATTACAGGGGAAAACCTGGCTGTTTAAGCGTGGTCTCGGTCATCACCTCCTTGCACTACCGTTGACCAAGAAACATTACTTTCTTATAGTGTAACGTTACTTCTTATAAACATTCTTGGGTTGTAGTGGCATAGGTTTTTTTTAATGGAATCGTTTATTCGGTTCGATGAAGATACCTCCGATTCCTACCTGCTTAATCTTAATACAATAATCCCGTTGTTTTATAATTAATCATATGTTTATTGTTTTTATTCCTTTATTGAATCCTGCGCTCAAGCTAAAAATTAAATCAAGTAAATAATTGAGAGGAAAAAACAAGTTAATGCTAATAAACTGTTGTTTTTATTACTGCAATTGATCTGGAGCATCACTTGTTTTATTTTATTTATTTGCATTAATTTCAACATCACACAAATGAACTGTTTTTTAATGAATTATAAATACGGTCTATTAATTTTCTTAAATTATAGAAGTTTGAACCTGTATGAAATTTAGATGTGCTTTATTTAGTGGGCATTGAACTATTTGTTCCAATAATCACTTATACAAATACTGTATGAGCCTTCCAGGTAACAGAATGACTAAGTACAATTATTATTAATTTTAGTGATATTTCTAATGAAAAATACTCAAAAATGTTAAGTAGCTTCAATTTATACCAATGACTTTTTGTTATTCAACTTGAATATTTTTGAAGTTAAACCTATTCAACAAAAAATGACTTTTTCATCACTTTCTGAAAATGGATGTCTGTTTTTTACATATCTTTATATATAGCTTTGTAGTAATTATATTTTCTACTTTAAAAAATTATTATATTTTTTAGAATACAGTATTTATTACCAATTAAATAATTATTTCTGGATATTATATTATTAAATCGGATTTAAAATGGGAAATTTATCATACTAGACATCAACCGGTCAGTATTCATGATATCAAATAGAACATAATTATTTTAAATGAAATTAACTTGATTATGAAGTTTCGAAAAATTTAAATATAATATTTAATAAAATAGTGATTTTTTCTTAGCGATATGAGGATTTCATTTTATGCCTATTTGAAATAAATGCAGCCTATTTTTATTTTTACTACAGTATTTTAATTTATCTACTGAAATTTTTTTAAAGTATTTAGATTTTTAATTGTATAAAACGAATTTTTGTCCGTATTGTCAAATAATTGCAAATGGAAGTTATCGCTTCTCAGCTAATGCTATTTAAAAATGTTGATAAATAGATTTTTTTTTAAATTAAGGCCATATACTTTTTTCTATTTATAACGCAACGTCACAATCCCGTATATACAATACATAACTTTTCTTTACTTCCATGCTTTGTATGGTTGGACTAATAGTTTAGCAATTGTAAAATAAAGGGAACAACTCTTACTAATTCCTGGGAGGTACTTTTACCTCCCTTCGATCCCAGGACTTCCCTCTCTCCCCCCACCGTATTTAATAATGCAAACCTTCCTGCTTTGACTTGCTTCGACCCCTCATGTAAGATTAATATACCTGGAAACTTGACAACACTACATGCTACTAAGTATGTACAAGGAAACAATGAGACATTTTGGACAAGCTTGTGGTTCTAAAGTTGATCCTTAGCTATTCACCTATAGTATATTCCATAAACTAGATGTACATAATGATTTGATGAAATGGAAATCATTATAAGTTTAATGGTATATTTTAGTTTAATACTTATTGTTTAGTATGCGTATACTTATACGTTGAGATAATAATCTGTGTTATTTTTTCTGGCTTTAGAATCGGCATCACGATTTTGATACTTACCCGGCAAATAAAAATTACAAAATCCACCGTGAGCGTGAAAAATATCGAACGACGGACTGCAAAATTTTTAGGCTACAATAATAAAAATCTGGTGTGCGCAAAACACAACTTTCACTTACCGCTCAACTTTGAATAGAAATTATTTTCTGGCCATGTTGGGCTAATATAAAATTTTTGAATTGCATTTTTAACTGAGCTGACGCTAAAAGATTACAGCTAACAAATCATAAATACTATGAAAATAACAAAAGTCCTATTTATTATATCAAAGGTTGATTATGTATTTTACGATTCGCTGATTATGGATTGTACGATCCGTTGATTATGGATTGTACGATCCGTTGATAATGGATTGTACGATCCGTTGATTACGGATTGTACGACGATTAGTTATTAAACTGTTATTTTCCATTGCAAAGTTTACTAAAACGGAAAAGAAAGATTTGCAGTCTGCCTTAGCCAGGTCAAAAGTTGTCACACTGATTACGTTGGTATGTCGCAAAAGAAAAATTTATCAAATTATTCACTAATTTAATTTTCTAAAAGGTTACGTAATGATTTTTTGGAATAAAAGGACTATAGATACCTAATTATTTAAATATATTATCAGATCTAGAGGTATTAAACTACAGTAAATATGTTTAAGGTTATAAACTTATCTGTGAAATGTTTGAATATATATATTGAAAACTTGTGATATGTTATACGTTTACCTTCTGACTAGTATTTCCTTTTCTCCTTAATTCAATTATCAAATTCTTTCAAAAGCTATAGTTAACATTTTTTCGTAACTTTTAATAATTAGAGATAGTTAATCATTTGAAATGACCCATATTAAAGGTACTTTAGAGGAAGACGTATATGAACATTGGGCATTTAAGCCCTGTAAAGTGACATCAACGGAGATAAGACCTAAATAGTATTCGCGATTGCTTAACTATGCAATGATACACCAAGTTTAAACAAAATCGCCAATCTAAAAATTAGAGACGTTTTTGAGAAGAATGTTTTTATAAAGTGTTATTTATACTGATGATTTAAAGTGGCACTTCCGGTTAGCCGATTTTAGGGAAAAAGTTGCTAGGACATCTAAGGAATATACATATCTTAAATAAGTAATATTAGTTTCGTACGACTTATCGTTTTCGAGCTGGAGTTTTCACTTACACACAGACTCACAGACCATTTTTCGGGACTTGGTTATTTGGACCTCAAAACGTGTATTTCCGTCGAAAATTCAGATTTAAAAATTTTCTCGATTGCAATACTTACCCTTGCTATATATTACATATATAGGCAAGTGAAAGTAAAAAAATTATGTCAGTAAACATTGTTAATATTTACAATGTTGGTTGTTAAAAGATGTAACAAAACTGTTGATTTATTTACATCAAATGTTTTGGACTTTTAAGCATCCTGGGTCATTTTTGCCCAAAATTGCAGTTGTTGATTCAAGAATTAGCTATATATAAAAATGTATTAAACTCAAAGCTGAAAAGAAAAAAAAACTGCAAATAACAAATACCATCTTAAAATTAATTGCCAACTATTAAAAGATAAAAATAATTTTTTTTTGTTAGTGAAAATAAATTATTCAACAAATTGAGAATTAATCACTTAATTAAAAATTATTTGTGAATGAAAATAGTTACATGCATAATTAAAATTAAAAGTTAAATGTTACAAGAAATAAAAGCTATAAGAGTACCTTTAAAATCGTATATGAAAATTCAATAGCATATCTTTCAAGCAAATAAGAAGGTAAAAATTAAAGGAAGATAGGATTGGAAAGAGTTACCTTTTAGGATTTAAACTGAATGGAGAAATTTTAATTTTGTTCGTTTAATATAATTTTTGTATATTTTAAATATATTATATATTTAATTGATAACATGTTGATTTAAATTTAAATAGATTGTAAAATTGAAAAATTACCTAACCTTTTAAAGATAACATGCCATTTAGGATATTTGTTATCAAATTTTTCTATATTTTTTATAATATACAACTGTATTTGTTATAATAAAAATGTACGTACCTTGTTTACTGATTTGTAAAGAAGGTTTAAATTAATATTCATCCCATTATAATTGTGCCCTGGAGGCTCAAAAGTTAAACTATGTTTAAGAACTTCCTGGCGATGTTCGGAGAACCGCTTTTTGCTCTTCTTCCAACACTTTCTCTGGCAGTTTCAAATTTTCGACAGAGCGAATGGTATCGTCTGGAATGAGGCCATTGCTGGAAATCACAATTGGATATACCTGGAGTTGATTCAGTTTTTTTTAAATTCCCTAAGTTCTTGTCACAAGTCTTGATATTTCCTAATCTTTTCAGAAATAGTCTTTCCAATATTATCATCAGATGGGACCGCTAAATCAATGACATATCCACTTTTTTTATTATTATAATTATTATTTTCTAGGGAAATCCCTTGTTTCACAGCATTTGGTTAAAGCACATTACCCGGACTTAAGTCAAGGGCAGTACTTAGAACCACCTATTTTCCTGATCCTTGGAAATTCTCCAGATTAAAAATGATTCTAAAACCCAAAAAGTCACCTGAATACCCATTCTCTTACCGTCCTATCTCCCTACTTCCCATCATAGTAAAAATACTAGAAACATTTATATTAAAACGCCTTTACCCAATCCTTGACTCAAATCATTTGATTCCTGGCCATCAGTTTGGATTTCGAACATCTCATTCCACTATTCAGCAGTGCCATCGCGTCGACAAACGCTCTAAACGTTCAACCAAAACCAATATTCTACAAAAAAAACTCATTTACACTACCATCATCAGGCCCATTTGGACAAACGGTATTGAGCTTTGGGGCTCTACAAACACATCAAATTCTTCCCGTATCCAATCCTTACAATCCAAAATCCTCCGTAAAATCCAAAATGCTCCTTATTATGTAACAAATACAACTATCCATGAAGACCTCAACATTCCTGTTGTGGAAGACTTGTCCGGAACTAGATATACCTCCTTTCATTCCAAACTCTTTGGTCACCCCTATCGCTCTATTTTGTAACCTTTCATCCAACACAATTCCTGACAACCCTCCGAGGCGTCTGAAAAGAAGATGGCAAAGGGACCTCCTAAATTTCCTAAATTAA
Organism: Nezara viridula; assembly: GCA_928085145.1. Taxonomy (NCBI): domain Eukaryota; kingdom Metazoa; phylum Arthropoda; class Insecta; order Hemiptera; family Pentatomidae; genus Nezara; species Nezara viridula. The sequence goes on along the minus strand of OV725079.1, from coordinate 64,076,606 downwards.
TTAATCTTTGTAGTGTTACTAATGGGTAGCTTCTTCACAAGTACCTTCATGTAATATATTCATATAGCAAATTTACTGGTTGTATATATGTTTACTAAGAACTAGGACTCGAAATAAACGTGGATAAAACAAAATATATGGTTAGCTGCAAAAATGGCGATACTACTGGTGATATCGATATAGATGGTAATATGTTTGAACATGCAGATAAATTTAGGTATCTAGGTTCTTCGATAACTAGAAAAAAACGAAATTGAAGAAGAGATTAAGGTTAGACTGAAGGCGGGAAATGCTTGTTATTTGTCTGTGACAAAATTACTTAGTTCGCGCCTCTTGTCCCGGAACTTAAAAATTAGAATCTATAAAATAATTATCTTGCCTACAGTTCTTTATGGATGCGAAACTTGGCCGCTTACATTAAGGGATGAGCAGCGTCTTAAGGTTTTTGAAAATAAAGTATTGCGTAGAATATTCGGACCGAAGAAGGATGAGTTAACCGGAGAGTTCAGACGGTTACACAACGCCGAATTGCGTGAGCTGTATCCGGGTAATATAATTGAGGTAATTTCGATGCGGCGAATCAAATGGGCTTGTGAAGTTGTTGGGCTCAGTAACGAGAGAATTCCTAAAAGTTTAATATTTGCTGTGCCGCTTTCCGCATCAGCTCCAAAAAATTCATCGAATGGCCTAATTCCTTCATGGGGCCCACTGTTATGTTCGGAATCAGACCATTTGCAGAGATGACCGGCGGCAATACCCTCATTATTATTAATTTAATTTTTTTTGTCAATGTTATTATTGTTTCTTTTGTAATAATATTTTTTTAATAAATTGTTGCAGGCTGGTGCTCAGTCTAGGAGATATTGTAGGATCTGGAACGAGAGCAAGGCAGTGGACCCCCAGCAGGACACGGCCACGCTAATGCGCTCCACTACGATCCCTACCCAGCCGCACAACACTCACCGCCTCCGCCTCTTTACCCCACCTCACAACGAATCCGAGGGGGTACGTTATTTTTTTTAAATATTTATTATGACCAAAAAAATTAATCTTTCTATTATATAAAATAGTTTCTATTGTATGCCATATTTTATTTTATCTTAGTATTAGGAGAGTATGAGATTACTGGTGCGCTCCTATTATCTCTATAATTAGTACTATTTACACAGCTGTTCATTTAATTACATACCTGTCGAGCTCCTGTAGTCTCATAGTCCGTGGTACAGACCTTTTTTTGGAATTATTAACATCCGCCTGAAGCTTCGTTAATAGTTTCATCTAATCGTAACCTAAGTTACGGAATGGACTTAATCCGTAACAACTATTAATATTAAGTTTTATTTTATTTAATCATTTAATCATGCATTGACCTTCCTCATGACCTATATCAAAGCATAAAAGCACAAAGCCCTAGATAGCCAGGTCAAGCTATCTCTGATAGCTTAGAAATAGTTATCTAGAATGTATTGAATGTACAGAAGACACTTATCAAGACTTAGGGAACAATAACCGTTTTCAGCAAATGAGCACTTCCTCACAGACTTCATATCAATTCTAAAATATAAGGATATCAATTCTTAATAGATATAACTTCATTCACACGCTTCCTAGACCGTCCAGAATTGATTCACCCCCCCCCCCCTACTATTCCTGAGCATATAACCCCCATGATCCTCAGACCAAATCACTCATGCAGTTGCATTCTTGATGTCATACTCTTTACTGCAGGAGACCTGGAGTGAACTGATGTAGTCAACCCGTAGTATATTACTCTGTATATTAGATGCCATTTGTAACTTTATGAATAAAAGCATTATTTATAAAGTCTCCACTGCCTCCGATTCGTTAACTCTACAACTATTTTGTTTACGAAAACTCTTGGAATTGGGGCGTTTTCAATCTGGATAAAAAATGTGGTCTACAAAAATATTTGACCGTTTATCCTATATAACCTCGTTATTTCGACAATTTGGGACTATAGGTCACGTCAAATGGGTCAATATTTGTGAAGGCCACCTTTTTTCTAGATTTTGTGATCAAATTATCTTACGATCCAAGTAGAAAGCAAATGGGTATTTACGAGTTTTTAGTACCTAATTAAATAGACATAGTTTCCCCTCCTCCAGATTAAAAACGCCCGATTTCACGAATTTTCAGACGGATGTTAATAATTAGATAAATAGGGGTCTGTACCACGTACTATTCCACGTTCATAATAAAAATAGAGATTTACACCCTGGTGTCTTTCTTACAGTCGCACAGCTGTTCATTTCATCACATATGTGTTGAGCTCTTGTTACCTAATACTATCCTAATACAAAATAATGTTTTATACTAAACATTTGTACAGGAAATGGTCCAATTCATCTGGAAGTGGTAGTTTGATTTTACCTACTTGACAGCAGTTATTTGTCGATCTAGACATTTCTCCTTGAATACAATGTATTAATTATTGTTATATTATGTATAATATTATTTATATTATATGTTGATATAATCACAATTAAATAGAAAATGAATCACAATATAACGAACAATGAAAATATTAGAAATAAAAGGCTTAAATTATTGTTTGCTTATAAGGAGATGGACAAGTTGAGTATGTATCATGTTTACAAATTGCCATTAAGAATAATTATAATTATATAACAATATAAATTGGCAATAAGGCGTGTTGTATTATATTGATTTTTAAATAAATTAAAAATTTGTCCGGACAGTGGTTTCGTTCAGTTTATTTTATGTTGATACAAATAATAACACAATCTGAACTACAGAATACATGTCAATTAAATTTATACAATTTGAGCAACGAGGGGTACATTTTTTTTTTATTATTTCTTAATGATATTTACAACTGTATTAAATAAATACATCTAGTAAATTTGAACATATGTATATAATGACATTAAAGCACTTGCTGAGTAACCAACCGATGGTTGCACTCTATTGATATGTCTATATAAAAAGATCACGGGGCCATCTTCTTTTCAGACGCCTCGGAGGGGAGGAATTGAAGAGGAAGCAAGGTTAGAAACGAGAGGGTTGGGGTGATTCTGAAGCTTATTATGGAAGGATAGGTATCTGGATAGTGGTCAAATTAAATGAACAGTTGTATAATTTATAAAATGGAGATTGGACCGTCCTTTGGTAGACAGGGACCCAAATAAATGAAAAAAAAAATTTTTAATAACAATTTTCTATTGTGAATTTAACTTGACTTGTTGAGTGCCTAGCAATTTCTGTCATTTCGTCTTTAAACTCCAAAAAGACAAAACATAAAATTTTAATAAATACCTATTACTATTGGGCCTTCATAAAATTCTTGCACAAAGGTATCATGCTGGCTTTTAGATAAAAAGATTCGATTTTATTTATAATGGAACAAAGAATAAAAATGTTGCTTCAAATTAGTCTAATCTGTTTACAGAAAGAAAGGTGTACAATTATCAATAGGTACAGAAAAAATAAAATATAGGCAAGGAAAAAAGAAAATATAATCATAAGGGCTATTTACAATTTAAAGATAAGGAAAGTAACTTATAAAGACAATAATAATATTTTAAAATATATACTTATTTTATTTATGTACAATTGTCTATTGCGCATGCCACATTTAATACCTCTTAAGACCACTTAAGTGAAGCTACATGCACATGTAGTAATGGTATCATAAATTAGTACAAAAAAAAAAGATTGGGGCTGATGTATATTGTTTTCCAAGATTCCCCAAAACGGCTTTCAGCATGATACCAATAATTGTTACATTATCATAGCTAGTCAACATCAGAAATTTAAACTATCGATGAATGAGCGGTAATATAATTGATAATACGTCAAACCTTTTAACGTTTTTATTTTATCAAAATTCATAGTAAAATATCTTACTAAAATAAATGACTTCTATAATTAATCAGGACACCAAAAAGTATATAATACAACGAATCAGGAATGTCGTAATATTGTCTTCGTGATAATGTCGTATATTCACCTGGTTTTAGGATTCTAATAAATGTTTCAGCAACGCTATTTTCTACTTTAAACACACTAATGAATTTTTTTTAATTTCGCCCATTTTTCACAGTTATGAACAGTATTGCCGCGCGCGCTATGACAAATCCTTGTATATCCTCTTATACTTGCTCATTAAAAATTCCTACTATTGTAGGCTGAATGTTATTGTTTTTCAAAGACAAATTATGTTAGATCGTTGCTTATTTGTTCTATTCATATATTTTTACATTAGTTTTTAATGTTAATAGGTCAAGAGTAAAATTAGTTTAATGTAAGGTACAAAATGTGTTTAATAAAACATATATATGAGCTTTTCAGTTGACAGAATTACTGACTCCAATTTCAGCATTTTTGTGATTTTCCTGGTTGGAAAATTTATATCTGTACAGACTGTGGGTGTGTTCATTGCAGAGTAGGTGATTGCAGTTTTGAATATTTAGAACTGTGAATAAAGGTATACATTTTTCCACTAGAAATATCACTAAAATTAATAATCAAATATGTTGCAATTGGGTCATTCTGTCAACTGAAAAGCTCATATATAAGTGCGTATATGTTTAGAAACTATTCTAAAACTTTCTATAAAAATTAAAATAGCAAAATAAACTTTTTAAAGGATTCAATATTCCTATAATTATTAAAATGAAAGTTGGCAACTGGTTAAAATATTATATAAATTAATAAAAATTAATATTATTATTATTAAATAATTTTTTTTAAATTTCAGTAACAATTATTTTTATATTTTTATTTATCCAGAAAATTTAAAAAAAAAACACTGTTTACTAAGGAAATAACAATCATATTCCAATGAAAGTTAATATAATTGCAATTTATTCTTCTATGAAGCAATAAAATTTACGTATTTAGTATTAATATAAAAAAAAAAGTAGAGAAAATAATTGTAATCTAAATTTTATTTAAAAAAAAAAAACTTTGTATACGTAAGCAAAAATGATGTAAAAGGTTAGTTGACCCTCGTACCTCGTACAATGCGTTAAAATCTCGTAGAAATACGAGGATCCTCGTACAGTTACGGAATGGACTTAATCCGTAACAAATATTAATAATGATAATATTATTTTACCTTTAATATGCCACGTAATATTTAATATGCCAATCATAAAATAACAAAGCCCTAGATAGCCAGGTCAAGCTATCTCTGATGGCTTAGAAATAGTTATCTAGAATGTACTGACTGGACAGAAGACACTTATCAAGACTTAGGAAACAATAACCGATTTCAGCTAATGAGTACTTTCTCACAGACTTCATATCAATTCTAAAAGATAACGATATCAACTCTTAATAGATATAACTTCATTCACACGCTTCCTAGACGTCCAGAATTGATTCATCACTCCTACTATTCCTGAGCATATAACCCCCATCCTTCTAAGATCAAGCCACCACATGGGATATATGGTATTTGCTCCTCGTCAAAATCGATGCCTTCCTAATCAATAAAAATATTATCCAAGAGGCAGATGCACTTTTATGATTTTGTCTCAATTGGTTTCCATAAAATATGGCACTTCACATTTAGGATGACAAACGACAATAAACATCATCTCATAAATATCTCTGTAGTTATTGGTTTTATCAAAAAATGCATAAGATCATTTTTGTAGAGATTTTAATTCACTTTAATGTTGTACTGAACAATCTTTGAGCATAACCTCATAGTTTTTGAGATATTCTCAAATTATATCGTCTAGTATAGACCACTAAGTGGTCACCCTATTGGGTAAAGCTAAGAGTGGTTCCTGCCCAACATGCCAATGCCTGGAGGATCCAAGACACATTTCCTTCAAGTGTAAAAGATTCAAGAAACGAAGAATTAAGGAGGAATTTAAGAATGGAGGATGGAGTTAAGTTTATTCGCTAATTAAATGGCTTCGTAGTTAGGCGACGTTTTTGAACGATTTCAAGGTCTTGCTAAGGGGCTCTTATACTCATTTTATTACTTTCGCTTCGTATACTCATTTTATTTTTATAAAACTACTGTTACTTATATATTGTCACTGCCATAAGTAGTGAGTTACATTTTACATTCAATAATCATTCTGCGGTTCGTGCCCCATACCATGTTATCTAACAGTGACAATGTATTACAAGCATTGTATTGGCAAAATAGAACTTGCTTTGACAGTTCTTTAAGTTAAAAAAATATACAGTAAAATTACTGATGATAAACATATTACACAGATGTGTTTAAAGTAGAAATGAGCTTAGAAAAATTTTAAGTAGAAGCATTGTCTTGTTCATACTACGAGATCTGGCATAATTCTTTTTATGTTCGTATTTTCCTTATTTTATTTTTTGGTTTTCGGGACCCACAAATCATATATCTTCGGTCTAGTGCAAAAAGTCATTATGTAACATTTCATGAAATTAAATTACAACGTATTTTGATGAATTTTCTCTCAGTAATGTCAGAACATTATGATATATGATATCTATGTTATAAAGGGTTTGTGTAATTTTTAAATAAGGTCCTGTTTTATCACGATAATTTGATGTGAGCCGAATATTACCCAATGACCTATAATTGAGTGATAGTGAACTCGTTATTGTAAGATTTGTTGTGGACTGTGTGAAGCTGGATCACTGAAATTTAATACATGTATAAATTATGTATTGAATAAGTATAAAAACAAATGATTCAAAATATTAATTATATCGTAGGTAATGAATAGAAACAAAATAAATAAATTGTGTACACTTGTACAATTTTGTTGATCTTGAAAGATGAAGTAAATGTTGCTGATGGCGAAATTACAATTTTGTAGTATGGCATTGCCATGTTGCTAGTGATTTTTCTTCAGACTTGCCTTCAGAAGATTGCATGGTTAATTTGGACTCACTTGGTGTTGAAATTGAGTTTCACTTCTTAGCCTCATTTTCTTCCTCCACCAGGCCATTTCCTTGGGACTTAGCAACTCATATTTTGCTTCCTCACTACCGAAGGTAGGGAAGCATTGTGTTCGTGCAAGAGATTAAAAATTTTTTTTTGCTCAGAATCGAAAATTTCACTCGCGTTTTACGTTTCAGATACCAAGGATCAAATTTGATTCGGTCTGTCTGTCCGTCTGTCTTTCTGTCTGTCTGTAGTCAAATTGATGTGACGGGCATATCACCTAGTACCGTTCATCCTATCTTCATGAAATTTTCAGGGATTATGCTGATTGGTGCCTAGATGGTCCCATATCAATTTTATCAAATTCCACCCAGCACTCCGCTTACGCACGCGCAAACGTATATTTTTAGATATGCCAATATTTCAGAAAGGGCTAGTTCGATTTGGCTCAAAGCTGGATAAAAGGTAGACTTTGGTGAAAAAATAACGTAGTGTCAATTTTATTGAATTCTGTCCACCACATTCTCTTATATATGCACTACTAGCCCGCTGTCCGCCGTCCGCGCATTTTTTCCGAAACTACTGGACTGATTTTTTTTAAAATTTGAATATAAAATCAGAGGTCACCAGAGGATGCTCATCCTTCAACGACATTACTATTCGCTTTCTTGTTTCAACAATGCGGCCGAAAAACCAGCGTTGCTATAGACTGTAGCGCCTAAACGAATGTACCGATTTGAATGAAAGTTCGCTAAAGTCATTTTCTCTACGTCCTTTAAATTTATCTATATAACATACTTCAACGAAAAGAAGCTAAAAAAAAAGTTACGAGGGATGGTAAAATTAAATTCCGAATAACTCAAGAAGTATACACATTTTTGTGAGTATTGTATATTGGTTGTATAAGTTTGCGGAATTTCCTAAAAAACAAAAAAAAATTTGTTAAAATCGTACTATTAGGAGCAAAGATATGGTCTATAGTATTTTTTTTAGATGTGCTATTGCAAAAGGTTATCTTCTGTTTTGATTTTTGAATGTGTTACTGAACTAATGCTATTTTTTAGCATATTACTAATGATTAAAAAAAAGTTTAGTCCAATAATTGGAATCACCTTTTATTTATTTTTCTTTATAACTAGGAATTTAATGTTACTTTATATGTATAATTGTTTGGAAATAATATACCATAGTGAAATAATTTGCATTGGTTTATTTTCAAATTAATTATCGTCATATATTTATATAATCTTCTGGGCTGAAGCCCCTCCCCCAAAATTTAATCTGGATCCGGTAGTGTATATCACTATTATCAGAGCAAAAGTTCGAATGTAAAAATTTTCAGCTTTAATTCTATGTGTTAATGGTGACATTTTGTAGTCTGCAACTGATATAAGTAGTCTGCTACTATGGAAAATAGCAGATGACAATAAAATATGAAATTATTCTAATAAAGCATCAAGAAATTATGTGTTTTTATGCACTCTTGTAAAACAATAAATAAATTTGTACGTAAGACCTTTTGCACTATCAGTATTGAAATTCATGTTCAGTGTGCATTTTTTTTTTTTTTTATTAAGCATAATCAAGTATGGAATCTTCAAATACGACACTCTTTTGTTGAATGTTGAAGGGTAACTGTAATCGGCTATTCCGATTCTTCTTCTCTCAGAGATTTTAGATAGATAGAAAGTAAACTTTATTCTGGGACAAGGTCCCTTATGAATAACAGATATGAACAAAAAAATAAAAACTACATCTGGCCAAAAATTACATTAATCAATATTAAAGAATATATACAGTATCTTCAGTGAAATTAAATTAAAACAATGATTTTATTCTCATGCGAAAAATTGTATACCTTGTAATATACAACGGAAACTGTGAGGAAGCTATACTGACCTTACTTGGCAGACGTTTTTCTCTAGGATAAGATTCGGTCAAATAAAATGAGAGTTCACACATGATTAACTGACTGGGATTAACTGAGCAGTAAAATTGTACATCAAAATGGAGGCTAATAAATTGGTAGTGAAGTTCAGAATTATATAAATCTATTTGCTTCATCTTTTGTGTGTTTGTGGGGTTGATCTCTGAACAGGTTTGAAATTCCCTAGAACGTGTTTAAAAGTTTGGCTTTAAGAAAAATGTACTTCGCTACTTTTAGCAATAAACTGACAGACGATATGTTGACAATTCGTATTTACATTTTGTCCAAAAATATTTGGTAAATAATTATTATAGACCTTAGCAAGCCCTGAAAGTTTAAAAATAAACACTAATATTTCTTCAAGAGAAACAGAAATAGCTTCATTCCTAATATTGACAAAAAAGGTATGTTCACTCAAGGCCATTAGCAGTAGCCAGTAAAATTCCTTATATTGTGTTCAAGTATCCAAGGCTATTGCTGTTTCAACCACCAGTCACTACTGGTGACCAATAAAATAAAAGCTGTTTGTTGTGATTGACCACCAAACGGCCAGTAACAGGGTTTATACGTGGGTTAATATCATAAGAATATTAATTTGTAAGTTTATTAAATATTGATTTTCAGTACAGCTGGTCTCCGTGGAAATTTTGACCATACCCTCTTAATTCGGGAAGGCCTACAAATTGAAGATATACTGGTAAAAACAGGTCATTTTGTAACTTTAAAATATATTAGTTTGTAATTGTTCTACACTAGGGCTTGAAACAGAAAAAAAAACTTTTATTTTAAAAAAGTTTCAGTATCATCGAGATTTCTGCTGTAGTTTTTCAGTTCTTTTAGAACTGTAACTTTTTCCCTTCTGAAGAGTTCACAGAACTTTTATTTAAAAGTCTGTTGATTTCGCATAAAAGTCGACCTAAACGATTTAACTTTTATTCGTAACTACTCAAACAAACGACACATTAGGATGGTGTGTAATTCATTAAAGACAAATTATAACTCTAATCTAAGTCCAGTTACTGTTTATTTTTCATTTAACGGATTTTTTTTTTTAAGAAATTAGATAGACAAAAGTTAAAGATTTGCTATAAGTCTAGAAATATCTCACAAAAAATTATTAAAATATATATTTTAAAGGTTAAACCCCTGCTCATACTTGACTTGTGTTTTTTGAAATGTATTTCGCCACTCTAGCTTGACAGAAATACTGAAAACCATTTTTACCATTGAGAACATATGGTGCATAAGTGCCAACTTTTGAAAATTATTGGGTGGGGAAGGAGCAAAATATAGGATCACGGAGTGGGGGACCTGGAAGAGTGTGGATATTTTTTGGAATATATCCTATATGCCTATACGCAATATATATGAAAAATTACCATCTAAGGCAGATACTGAGTTGTTTCTAACCTTTCCTGAAGGAAAAAAAATGTCAAGTCACACTTTAAACTGAAACTTGCAATATTTTGATAGATTATTTTTTTTTTACAGTTTAGTTGAGTTTATGAATAGAAAATAATAGAACACCGTTAAAAAAATTCTACTATATTTGCTAGCAGATAGATACAGTTCTTTCTGATTTAATTGTAATTTAAATGATCGATATGTTGATGAAGGTCATACGATAACAATTTGTTGGGGGACTCAAGCTCCGCAAGCTCCTAGTAGTCGGCGCTTTTGGTATGTTCGGCGAGTAGAATTGAAGTAGTGAGACATTAATAGGGGAGAGGGAGAGGAGTGTCCAACGGCCTATAGTTCTTATTGTGGTTATGCCATGGATGAGCATATTAGCATGTCCGTGTTGTCGCGAAAGCTTTTTTAGTGTGTCCTTATGTGGTTGTTAACTGTTGGTATTTAAAGGTCACGTAACGTGATTTCTTAAGGTACCGAGGAACTTTAGTTCTGCAAGTTTTTGACTGAACGGTTTGTAGTTGACGTATATGGATGGGTCTTTGTGGCTGTCTAGTAAACTAGTGAAGAGATGGTTCAACTGGATTTACGTAAGTAAGTCAGTGTTTAGTTATATACCTCTATCTTTGAATGTCAGTTTAGAAATTTCGGGGAGAAACTTTATTTTTTTTTTTATTTTCCTCTTTCTGGTTATTTTTTTTTCTTCTTTAAATGGAGATAACTCATGTATCCTCAATAATTAGAGAACGCCCATTTTCACATTTAGTGCTTCTTCTGAAATGAATATTTATATATATATATATATATATATATATATATATATATATATATATATATATATATATATATATATATATATATATATATATATATATAGATAGATAGATAGATAGATAGATAGATAGATAGATAGATAGATAGATAGAAAGTAAACTTTATTCTGGGACAAGGTCCCTTATGAATAACAGATATGAACAAAAAAATTAAAACTACATCTGGCCAAAAATTACATTAATCAATATTAAAGAATATATACAGTATCTTCAGTGAAATTAAATTAAAACAAGTAAAAATAAAATAAAATTTTGAGAAAAAACGAAATAAAAAAAACAACATTATTTAAATGAAAATAAAAATAAAATAAAATAAGCATGGGTTGATTTTTAAAATTAAGACTCAATAAATTTTATCAACCATTCACCTCAGTCAAAATCTGTTTCACAATATTTATTTTATTGTATAACGTCATTTTGGGATGTGAGAAGGAATTGGTAAAGATGATATTTAAATGAGGACAAGGAAGAGGCATGACGGATTTCAGATGGCAAGGAATTCCAGAAGGCTGTGGATCGGGAAATAAAGGAATATTCAAACGTCTTAGTTCTATGGGAAGGGATATAAAGGTCGGAAACACGGGATCTTGTTTTCTGGGAGTGGACCACGGGTTTAAACTGTAGGAGACTGTAGATGTAAGAAGGGTGTCTGGTGTTGATTGTTTGGAATAGGAAAGATCCGAGGAAATATTGTCTGCGGAAAGAAGGGAAGAGCCACTTTAACTCGTCGTAAAGGTGGGACACATGAGATCGCTTTGATGTACCGAAGACAAATCTTAAGCACGTATTCATGAGTCGCTTCAATCTATCCTCGAGTACCATCGGGATGCCTCCGTACACCACACAGCCGTAGTCAAAGTGGGGGAAAATGAGAGAGGATACAAGGAGCTTGCGGATGGGTTGTGGGAGTAGTTGGCGGGAGCGATGAAATAGCTTAAGGGTACCTATTGACTTACGGGAGATGAGGGAAATATGGGGTTTTCAGGAGAGGTTTTCGTCTATGGTGATTCCTAGGTTTTTAACGGATGAACTGAATGTGACAGGATGATCGTTGATGACTAAAGGAGGAAGGAAGGAGATGGATTTAAGAATAGGACTGGAACCTATAATAATGGCCTGAATTTTCATCGCATTTAGATTTAAATTATTCAGACTTGCCCAGGCACTGATCCTATCTAGGTCAGCCTGAATATTGGCGAACGCGACTAGTAGCTCAGAAGGATGAAAGGAAAAATGTATTTGGGTGTCATCAGCGTATAAATGATGTGAACAGTGGTAGATGGATTTGGAAAGGTCATTTATGTAGGAATTGAAAAGGAGAGGGGAAATGCTCGAACCCTGGACCACTCCAGAGGACAGTGTGAGAAAGGAAGATAAGGGTTGGTTTGGAATGCTGACTGCTTGAGTTCTGTCGGATAGGAAAGACTGCAACCAGAGGATAGAGCTGTTGGAGAAGGATAGAGATTTTAATTTAGTATAGAGTATAGAGTGGTCTAAGGAGTCAAAAGCTTTGGAAAAGTCGAGAAGTATTAACACAGTTAACATTTTTTCATCCATTGCGGTATGTAAGTCATTGGTAATTTTTAGTAGGGCGGATTGTGTGGAGAAGCCAGGTCGGAAACCAGATTGGAGATTATATATATATATATATATATATATATATATATATATATATATATATATATATATATATCTCCAATATATATATATATATATATATATATATATATATATATATATATATATATATATATATATATATATATATATATATATATATATCCAATATATATATATATTTATATATGTTTGCATTTTTTTCATTCATAAAATTGTTAAATAAGTTTTTATGGTCAAATAACTTTACAAGTATTCACAATTACCGCGTCGACAATACATTAGAACTTAATTTCACTAAACTCACGATACCAACTATCAACAAGGATTGGGTGTGTCTGGTCCATGTCTACTTCGATATACTATTCTACATCTCACTGCCCTGGAGGGTTATGGGGTAAGATATATATACGGAAATAAAGAGTGCTGACTACAGCTGTGCCAATAAGGGCGTTGCTGAGGATTTATCTTTTTACAACGAAGCTATTTTAGATATTTACTGGCGAAACATTCACATATAACTAAAGTCATAAGATTATATTTTATCCTCCGCAATGGAGATTCGTCGACATAGACAAAATTAGGTAAATTACTAAGATTTTGATAGTACTTATGATGATAACATTTTATCTAGTGGCGTTTTTTAGTAAATATGGTATATTTTTATTTATTTATTTTATCTCACTTCTCAAACTTTCGGCAAGATGGATTTTGGCATAATTTACATATTAAATTGACATTGAATAAATTTCCTCATCATTCTCCGGGACGGTGCAGCATGAGCATATCCTTTCCAAACTCATAAATTTTAATCATATTATATATAGTCGGCTGTATTCGACTGATTCAAGTGGTTTAGCGTATGGATTAAAATATCTGAAAAACTAAAAATCGGACCTGCATATTATTAGCGACTGAAATGGTCATAATTTCATCCTCTTTGAAATGAGCTATTATTTGAAATTGTATCTTAACGCGGCCGCCGTGTTAGTGAGGTGAAAATGAAGGAAAAGTGCCGAAAACCAAATGATAACGAGTTTTTATGAAAATACGGATTAAAATATCTCAGAAACTAAATATCAGAGCAGCATACTGTAAGCAAGGGAATTGTTCAGTATTATATCCTCTCTGTAATGGGATATTATACGAAATTGTATCTTAACGCGACGCAGTTTTATGAAGGCGAAAAGAGATAAAAATAGTGTCGAAAATCAAATAATAACCAGTTTTATTGAAGATAAGTATTAAAATATCTCAGAAACTAAAAATCGTTCCTGCATACAGTAAGCGAGAGAATCGTTCAGCATTTCGTACTCTTTATAATGAGCTATTATTTATAATTTATAATTCATATTATTAACCTCGCCCTGTTGAAGTTTTCACTTCTATCTTGTGGTCTAAAGGACACCTTGTTTTTTTTTTTTGTTTTTTTTTGGATTTTTTAATTTTGTCTTCAAATTGAATTTCGTATAATGCGGCAGTGGTTTGTTTATTTTACTAAATATTTTAGCATAGTTGTCGATCAACACGTACTTTTGATATTTGCTTACATCGTATTCCTGAAGATGAGAATTTTTTTTTTTTTATTTCTTCCATTATAATTATACACCTTTTAGGGTAAAGCACACACTATAAAATTAATCCTCCCAATAAAAGCCATTATTTCACTGCAACTTGGATAAATCTGCAGTTATTTTATTTTTTTGTTTTTCGCAAAAAGCTTTCCCCTAAAACAATCTAATAAAAGAAAGAATAAGCCAAAATGAGCTAATAAAACTTTATTTACTTTCCCTTGATAACCTGAGAATCTTGGAGTGATAGAACGTGATTCTTGATGGCGTTAAATCATTTCTCATGTGTTCCTGAGTCAATATTTAATTCGAGGTGTTCGTTAGAAATTAATATTGGCATTCTCACTTTAGATTGCTGATTTTCGATGAGTTAAACTAAAGAGAACGCTGTATAGTATTTTTTTTTTTAATTATTTATTATGATATTTCTAACTGTATTAAAAAAATACATCCTAATCTGTACAACATATATAATGCCATGAAACACTTGTTGAGATATTCACTGGTAGCACTCTAATAATATTTCTACATTAGAATATCACGGGGCCATCTTCTTTTCAGACGCCTCAGAGGGTCATCAGGAATTGAAGAGGAAGCAAGGTTTGGAGCAAGAGGGTTGCTATGATTATGAAGTTTATTATGGAAGGATAAGTATCTGAATTGGGCCAAATCTGTAACATAAGGAACATTAAGGTCATTATGGATGATTTTATTTGTTACAAAGTAAGGAGCATTGAGGAGTTTGGATTGGATATGAGGAGAATTTGATGGTTTATTGGAGCCCCATAGCTCAACTCCGTAATCCAAGTAGGCCTTATTATAGGCATGTATATGAGTCTTTTGTAATTGTGTCTTTTGGAAGGTAAGAGAATTTGTCTAATAAGTGTTGAAGTATTCCGCAGTAGTTCGACGTTTCGGACTTCTTCGACACTTTCTGTTGAAGTAGTACGAAACGTCGAGCGGTTTATTGTCGTTTCAGCCTTGTATGAGGATTCAAAGTGAGATGTTTGTCCAGGTACAGTCCTAGATAATGGATTTGTTCAACTGGGATAAATGAGGTATTGCTTAGGGATACGGTAGTACAGCAAGTCATTGGATTTCGACGAAGCTATATAATATTTAATTTTTTTTTCTATTAAAAAGATGATCGTAAGATACAAAATTAAATTACTTAAATATTAATAACTGAATTTTACGATGTAATTTCCATTATTATTTTTTATTACGGAACTTTAATTTTCTTTACTTCGTATTCAATATTATTCACAACATGCAATTTTAATTTATTATAGATATGTTATATACTTAGCCTAGTCATTCTGAAATTTCTTACTACTCACCATACCATTGTGTTAGCAACAACCAATTAATGCTACTAAAGCAGCGAACCCTTTGTTACCGTGCTAAGTACAGTGCAATATTTTTGTATAGGAACGGTACTTACACAGTTTCGATAATAAATTTTGTTAATGTTCGTTCTCTTTATTCTTTGAATGAATTCATAACCTACCGTGAAATGGAAACAAAAATGAATAAGTGCTTTCTGAATGATAAATCATAAATCATAAAAGAACTGGATTCCCAGTAATGTGGTACTGATTATTTAATATTTCACACGTCATCGCTTTTACACTTATACATCCTGTGTATGAATCAAATTGTTTTGTTTTTTCATGCAAGATAGTATGAGGACCATGAAATTTCCTTGTTACTTATAAACAAAATGTTCATTGCTGCTATTTTTTTTATATGATTTAGTTGGTAATATTGTATTGGAGCATTGTTAAAAACTATGATTGCTTTTACTGAACCTATATAAACAAATATCATCGATTTCTTACACTAAACCAATTTAAGCAGATGTCACCGATGTAATGTGTTAAATCTTTTCCGGATTTAACAACGGAAAATGATTTATTGATATGAATTTCATACATGCATACATCAAAAACGAAATTAATAATAATTAATTGTAATTAGTGCAATGAAATAAGCCTAATTTCTATTAATTAAACTTTTTATCTTCTTAATTGCTAAGTTAAAATTGATCAAATATCCTATTTCATCATTTACATTTATGTTAGTGAACCTAATGTTATAATTACTACTTGAATGTAGTCCAAAAATTTAATTTTAGAGAATTATTGCCATTTTTAAAAGTAATTTGATCAATTGTTAATAATAATTTAATCAGTTGATCATTTCATCATCAATAGTATATTTGGATGTGTGTCTGTGTGATTTTGGAATCTATGATTTTGGGTTTATTGTGTTTTCCATTTAGATTGCCGGTATAACTGAGTAGATACATTCATTTAAAATGTATCATTCTTATCCGGGTGAAAATATCATTTCAAATACTATTGTTTTTATTTCATACTAAATTGAAATTATTCTTTTTAAAGCGAATAATGAAACTACAATTTTCTGAAAAATAATGATCACGAAAATGATATTCATATATGTGATCATTATTTTTCAAGGATTACGACATTAAATAAAAATTATTTATTTCATAATTTATAATAATAATAAAATTTTACTTATTACAAATGTCATATTTTTGAGTTTTCACGAAAACAAACACGATTTTTAATTAATTAAATCAAACTTCTATAAAAATATTTGGGTATGGGTAATATGTTTGCATTCATTGTGTTAGAAATCCTCTCGGAGGATCTTCTTCCAGTTTCTTGGATCATCTCCTATTCTCACTCGGAGGTAATCCGGTAGAGCCGCTAAGCATTCTCTCCTAATCTTATACCGGTAGTAGTCTTCTCTCAGCAGGAGGTCGAGAGGTATTCCTCCTGCCAAGACCTGCACAGCCTCATGGGACACCGTCCTGAATGATCTGGAGACTCGAAGGAGAGCCATCCGCTGAATCGTGGCCAACCTACATTTCTGTCTTGGCGAGAGATTTTGGCTCCAGGCAGGGGACGCATACCTCAGGATACTCACAATAACACCTTTATAAATGGTCATAGTTGCTGGGTACCTGAGGCCCCAAAATGCGCCCCCAATACGACTGAGTCCGTTAAGGGTTAGGGCTACCCTACTTCTCAAGTAGTCCAAGTGAGGTGTCACGTTGAACTTTCTTCCAATCCTAATCCAAAGATAGGTGACTACCTCACTTGGACGTATTCTTGATGCTTGTATAACCATTGTTATAGGGTGAGCCTTATCAGTCGTGCCTTTCAAGAGGATGGCCTCCGCCAAGACAAGGCGGAGGCCATTCTGAATTTCTTCTTCTCGCACCACTCTTCTACTAGGTTGGCGTACCTTTCAGCTTCTTCTTTCAGTCGGGCTCTGCTGTTCGAGGCTACCACAACGGCCAGATCATCTACATAAGCCGTAGCGGAGAACCGCTCCTCTTCCAGTACTCCCAACAACTCATTGAATACTAAATTCCATAGGGCAGGACCTAGAACAGAGCCCTGGGGACAACCTCTTTCCATGGAGTCTTCAACTTCAAAGAAGTTACCCCGTATTCTTAAAGTTCGGTCCTGAAGATAGCTCCGTAATAGCTCGTACAAGTTGCTGAGAGCTTCATATTTCTGCAACTGCTGGAGTACGCAAGGCCACCAAACACTATCGAAGGCGGAGGTGATATCAAACAGGAGGAGCATAACATACTTCTCCGCCTTCTCTTCGACGTCATTGCGCACTCTCAGCAGGGCATCCACGGTTCCCCTACCCTTAGTGGATCCGTACTGCCGTGGATGGCTCGCTCTTGAGAAGACTGGTCGTAGGCTCACCAGGAGTAGGTTCTCTAACACTTTGCTCATAACAGGGAGGAGACATATAGGCCTATAAGACTTGGCTAATTGCTTGTCCTTGTCTCCTCCCTTGTAAAGGAGCCTTATATCGGCAATTTTCCAATTTCGTGGAAAGTATCCCCTATCGAGGCAATCATTGAATAACTCCAACAATGTATCTTCGATATAGGAGATACTATTCTTTAGCATAGCCGCATCGATTGCGTCTAAACCGGGAGCACGACCAGTCCTTTGCCTGTCCACAGCAGCACGGAGATCCCATATGTCCCATGGTGGGCACAAGTCCGTACCAGGTGGACATACCGTAGTGCGCCTTATGAATTCCTCTTCTTCATTATCTTGGGACGGATCATCTCTGGGGTAGATTTCTGCTATATACATCTTCGATGTCTCTTCCAGAGTGGTTGCATGGGTAGCTCCGCACTTGAGCGCAGCAATCACTTGTTGTGGTGTCAGCTTACCCAGAGCCACTCTGTAAGGAATACCCCAAGGATTCTTTGATGACTCCTCAACAATGAACTCGTCCCAAGACTTCCGCTTTTGTAAGCGCACCTCATTTCGATATGCTCTGGCTTTAGACTTGTACTCGTCACGAAGTGTAATGCGCCTCTCGTCACAAATACACCTCTGGTACAACCGCCGGGTCTTGTAGAGCTCTCTCTTCATCATAGCTAAGGCCGGCGTCCACCATGGGACAGGTCGAGCTCTCGCCTTCCGATGCTGGAGGGATTCTTCAGCAGCATCACGGATGACAGTTGTGATCCTGGATACCGTGTAATCCAGATCATGAGTCTGATCCATGTCAGCTTCATCCCATTCCTCATCAACCAATTTTCCCTCCAGAGTCAACCGGAAGGCGCTCCAATCTTTTCTTCGGGTTATGTAACCCTTGTCTGTGCCATGGAAACTAAATGAACTTTCCACCAGCCTAAAAGATATCGCCTGATGGTCGGAACTCGTCTCAGATCGAAGGGTCCAATCGATGATGCGGTTTGCCAGCACCGGTGATGCCAAAGTCACATCGATCCAGCTGTGGCCTCTTGCACTGGAGAACGTTGGGATAGCGGAGGAATCGTTTATGACTAGTAGCTGGCTCCTTGCTATAAATTCACCGAGCTGGACGCCTCTTCTATTGGTTCGATTGGACCCCCAGACCGTGTTTCAAGAGTTGGTATCTGAGCAGATGATCACGTTCCGAGTGCAAGCCGTGATCATCTCCACGGCGGTTATGTCCCTTTCTATGTCATTTCCATCAGGCATGTATGATGAAACTAGCGTAAAGGAAATATTACGAAACTTGATATGACATGCGACACAATCTGCCGTGGTATACTGCCTCAGATCCATCACATCGATGTTAGGATTATTAATCACAATAGCAGCCCTGGGCCTCCTCTATCTACTGCCCAAAGCTATAACTCTCGATGTGAGGCCAAACCCCGTTACTAAGTTCCCACGGCAGGTTGGTTCTTGAACCGCCATAACATCGTAGCGCGGATAAAGAGCCCGGAGTTCGTCTGCCACTATATGCCGGCGCCCCATGTTGAGCTGGAGAATGGTAAGCTCACTCATAAAAGGTCCTCTTCGCTACCTCTTTAGCCCACTTCAGATGCACAGGGCACTCCCAACTTCCCGCCTTGTGCTTCCTTTGACTAGCAGGCGCATTTACCCGCTCGCAGTTGATGCATGATGGGCTAGCCAGTTCTTTTTTCTTAGGGCAATCTTTAATAACATGGCCAGTGGAGGCGCACCAAATGCAGACTACGGCATTTGATATGCAAGTGGCCTTAGTGTGCCCATATCCCTGGCATTTACTGCATCGAGGAGCGTCGAGGTAGTCTTTGATTGTAATAATCCACCATCCTCCATCTAAGCTTCCTATTTCCAACAGCAGGAACCGAACTGTAGGGTGCACTTCTATCACCCAATTCTTTGTAAAGCCATTTCTTGCCATTGAGGAAAAAAGTGGCCGGATATCATCAACGACCAGCGGAGTGGGGACCGACTTCTCGGGTATTCTTTCTCATAAAAATCTCACCAACTCCGCTGAATCCCATGAGAGGGGGTCGCCCTGAACCTCCAATCTAGGTTTCTTTAAGTTTGGCTTGAAGGCCACTGTCTCTTAGCCCTTGCCATCCAATCACCTTCGTGGCATCACTACTATTATCCATACGGACCAACACGGAGCCAGTCTTGGTCGTACGGACAATGGAGGCCTTTACTCCAATTTCGCTTGGTGAAGGCAACCCATTGATTATATCTGCTGGTCTCTTGCCCGTTCCGCTTATAGTGATATACGTCGATCTCTCAGTTTGAGTTGGCTTTGTAGGCAAAGATTTCACAATATCCGCAATGGTTATTGGTTTCTCTTGCCGTTGTTCTAGAGCTTTCGGTTCTATTGAGATCACTCTGTTTGACGAAGTTGCTTTATTGGTAGCTTTAGTTTTTTTCCTCCTTCTCTTACTCTTGACAGTTTCAAATCTCTCTGTTACCTCCGGAGAATGATCCATATCTTGACTAGCAAGTTGGTGCTGTTCTCCAGAGGGGCCTGCCTTATTCTGTACATGTTGAGGTGCTGAACTTGAAAGAGCCTCCAAAATCTTTGGCATAAAAGTCTCAACGATAACTTTGGTTAACATGTCATGCACCTTCTCCGATGACAATGTTTCATTTATTGCTCTTTGGACAAGGGTAAGTACACTGTCATAACTATCTTGACTATCTTCGCCTTCTGAGGTCTCAATCATCTTAACAAGACATTGAATCTTGGTGCTAATATGGTCCCTAACACTACTTACGGGTATTCGCTTGGCTTCAAGAAATAGATTAGAGCCCTCTTCCAATTTCTGTTTAGCAACAGGGGAACCCTTCCTGTCCCTCTTTATCGTACGTTTTCGTTCTTTACAAGGTTCCACTCCTTCAACTATATTATCATTCAACATAGTAAATTAAAAGTGATGTAACCTTTAAATAAAAGAAAACTTATTTATCTTTCCTAAAGAGTCTTTGGGCTTCCTAGGGAAGCTTAAGGTAGTTACAGCTACCAAGGGATCGAATAGTTTTTCTTAACACACTTTAAAACTATTTTCTGGAAAAATGTTAAGTAGTAGATAAAAAGGTTATAGTGAAATAAACTTGATGAGTCTTACACTGACACTTACCTTAAGGTACGACAATTTCTAACCCAATATTTCACTATTGAAGAACTTTACAAAACGCACTACAGAAATAACACTATAAAAGAAACACTTAACCTAACAGTCCAAAACTATATACACCAATAAAACGAAATTAACAGGAACAGTAACTACAAAATAACAGAATTAATGAACAAACTAACAGAAACTTATTATGAAACAGAACAATTAACACAAAAAACACTATAAATAATTAGAAAATACGTAATCAAAATCTATAAGCAATTACACAACAGACGTCGCATCTACAAATTGTATATATTAATTAAGTGAAATTAAAAATTATTAGATCCTTTGAAACCTTTTAAAGAGCAACTTATAGCCTAATAATCCATGGTATAGATCCCGTTTTATCAAATTATTAACATCTGGCTGAAGTTTCGCAAATATCTCGTCGCAACCTACAAATATTTTATTCATGAAAATTCTCGGAATTGTAGCGTTTTCAATTCAATGGAAGTCGGCAAACTTTGTCTATTTAATTAAGTAATAAAAACACCTAAATACCCATTTGCTTACCACTTGGATCGTAAGGTAATTTGATCACAAAATCGATAAAAAAAGGTAGCCTACGAAAATACTAAGCCTTTCGGTCTATATAACCTCGTTATTTTGACACTTCGGGGGAGATGGGGGAAGGTTGGTTACGCCAAACGGCTCAATATTTTTAAAGGCCACCTTTTTTTTCGACTTTGTGCTCAAATTATCTTACAATCCAAGTAGAAAGCAAAAGATATTTACGAGTTTTTACTGCCTAATTAAAAGACAAAGTTTGGCGATCTCCAGACGCCCCAATTCAGAGAATTTTTGGAAATAAAATATTAGTAGGTTACGATGAGATAAAGCTATTTTCGAAGTTTCAGCCGGATGTTAATAATTTGATAAAAAGTGGTCTGTACCACGGACTATAAGTGCCTTGTAAACTGTGATTCCCAGGATGTATTTCTTTTTTTTCTGTATCTCTAGATTTATTATGTGAGGTATTATCGTTGGTTCAAAAGCATTGTGAATTATTTGTAGGTTTACATAATTTATAGTTTATAACTGTTTTTCTTTGTTTATTTCGTTTAACTTTACTATTAACTGTGGTCCTTTTCCATAGGAATATATTTGTATAAAGTCCAAATTTATTACTTACTTATTTATTACTTACCTTGAAACTAAAATGAACAAATATATTTTGTTTCTTAATTTCTATCTATGTAGTGCATAGACCGTCGAACCCTTCGAAATTAAAAAACTGTTGAAAGGGTTGGAGTCTTTCACTGCGTTTGACAACAGTAAAAAAAGCTGTTCTACTTAGCAGCGAAAGAAATGCGCCATAAACCAGGACAGGTGATCAAAGTCCACTACAAAGTCCCTCGGCAAAAAACCAATCACAGGTGACTAACGGCCCTCAACTTTGCCGGGCTGCTCTTTGTTTAGTTCTTGGAGGCTCTACAGGAATGGAAAGTTTTACGTTATTTCGTAAATCAGATTTAAGGTAGTCAAACTTTAAAATAAGAAGAAGTTAAGTAAATAGCTAATATACATGTGACAACTATAGCTTAATTGTATGAAGGGGGCATTTCTTATCAATTATATAATATAATTGCGTCAATTATAATACAATAGTATTTTTAAATCTTAAAGTTTAGGGAGAGTAAGACGTTCTGAAAAATGCTGATGGAATATCCACGACCGAGAGAGCATGGACGCCGATTAGGTTGTTGCTTTTCAAGTACTTACGCTGCTAGCTAACATTTTCATTCATGATCAGGAGTAGAATATGTTCAAAAATACTTATGTTTTTTACAAAAGATACTTATGTTCATTTAGAGGAGCAAGCTACATCCAGATATTCAAATGATTTCAAGCAAAAAGCAGATGCAAATACCTCACTTATCGGATTACAAATTTCAAGTTGCAATTATATGTAGTGATGGAAAATCCAGCACCCTAATGGGCTCTAATAATAGAATTATAATGTAACAAGTTATTTCTCTCAACGTTTCCACTACTTCTGCTTAATAACATTTTGAATTATGTGATGTACCTATCGATTGGCTGAACTACTTGCGAATGGACACTTCTCAATGAATTTATTTTTTCACAACTGTCTCCCGGTTTGTCGTTGCATCGATTTCTTTAAATTTATTTGCTAAACTTTCATACGCCGCCCCCTTTTTGTCCCGGTCACTCTATTCTTTTCATTTAACACGCCAAATGCACGGGAAACTTTCAGCCAGAGTAATAAAATCTGTTAAAAACTCCCTAGAACATTGCCGAAGGTCAGCCATTGTCACCTGAAGAATTGAAACTGAGTTACAAACTGAATCGGAAACGGTGCCACACGCGCCGACTTGTCTGCGCAGTTCAAGGAAATATATCCTCTTTGGCTCAGTTTTATTAAAACTGTACCGTCTTCGAAATGGATTCAAAACTGCACATTTTTCCAGTCCACACGCAACGTTTTGAACTGCGCAGACAAAACGTTGTGCAAAACGGAGAGTCTGGACCGGCCTTAAGATGGTCACACCCCACCGTGAAAGACATTCCGGCAAAAATGTCTGTGTATAAAATATATATATATATATATATATATATATATATATCTATATATATATATATATATATATATATATATATATATATATATATATATATATATATATATATATATATATATATCTATATATATATATATATATATATATATATATATATATATATATATATATATATATATATACCCTTTCAAATATTCTTCCATCATTCTCTATCTAAAGCTTGTTCTTCTCTGATGCTATGCCCCACCAGGATTTCTTCCACCGCGTCTTTCTATTTTATAGACCTTCCTTTTTTTTCTTTTCCCTTCTACATCTGTGGCAATCTTTCATACGTTATTCTTTTTACATCTCCAATCCAGCATAATCTTTTCTTTTCAATATTCGCTATAATGTTTGTTTTTTTTTTTATCATTTCCAGAATTCTTTTTTTTTTTCCCTTCCTGATTTTCTTTCTGCCTTCTCCAAAAGTCCATCTCTACTGCTAACAGTACAAATAAAATAGCTACAGTAAGATATTAATAAATTTAGCGAGTTCTATTGATAAACACGTTGCCGCCTCCAATATGATCTAGGATAATAATATTTTGTAATGCTGTGGAGATGGTCGACCATAGATTCTGATTTCAGAAGAAGTTAGTCGTGGTTGCAGTCAATATATAAAATACTATATTACATAATAGTATTTTTTATTGAACTATCCAACGTTTCGACCTACATTGTAGGTCTTCTTCAGGGCTAAGAAGTTATACAAACAACATATGTTAACAGCTACAGAGTACAATAAATGATACTTAATAATAAAAGAAAAATAAATAAAATATCTGTTTATATTGAAATAGTACAGTTTACCAGTGAAAGTAATTGTGCAACTCTTAAGATATTATAAGAGATATAGTTAAATTACAGTATAGTTTAAAATACAATGTATTTTATATATAATATAACAGACTGGAGTAGATTATGTATCATCTGTATATGTATTTATCGATCTAATGAAATATCAAACTGTGTTGAGCTGCTAACTGGCACAGCATACTAATCTATCTGGTTGAAAATATCTAAAAATCTAACAAAATACATGTTTTATATAAACATTTCATTTGTTGTTTCCTTTCTTTTCTCATCCTCATTCTTCTTAATTTTGTCATCCGGATCCATTAAGCAGTGACCTGATTTAAAAGAGGTGATGGTGCTGGATCCCAGCGAATCCAAAATAATGTATTCCGCCATACTCTTTACCTTTCAAAACATACCTTATCCAAAAAAAAAATTTTAAATTGAAAGAGTTGAGATTTGGGAAATAGGAATACTTTAAACAATACCTTTATTATGGCCATGTAAACTGTGCCTCAGCTGTACAAATTTCTTCAGAATTCCATTAATGCTTTTTTATACAATCGATTTCATTTCAATCCGTCGTATCTTTAACTAAAACGATTCGAATTATTATTGATAACGTAAGTTATTGGCTCGAATAAAATGAAACAAGAAAACCATAATATTGTTTTCATACGTTATTTATTTACGAAATAATATCCTCTATCGGTAACTTTTACAGCGGAATTACATTGATTTAGGCCGCTTTTATGATTTAATTTTCATCAAATTTGTCTTAAGCGTCTTTCCAGTGCTTCCATCCTTTATAATGAATAGAAATGAAAGATTGAATGTCGTTTTTAAATGTTTAAATCAGTTGAATTTGAAGCATTGCTCAAGAACATGTTTGATACCTTTTTTTAATTTTTCGTTTACCTGGTATTGTTCATTGGTTATATCCTCGAGATTGGTCCTAGAAATAATAACCGTTTGTTTGTAAAATTTCTACAGCTTTGTTTTCATTTATAGATTTTTTCATATTTAATGTTTGACTTTATTTCATAGGATAAATCTTATGGATTACCAGAGGTTCTCATGTTTCCTATTGATACACCGAGTTGTAGTGGCTTTATCCTGACGACAATACCTTCTTGGTGGTTTTCTATTTCAAGTTCTACGAACCGAAAATCCTCCCTACATTCTAGAACTCGTTATTCTACGTTCCTTTAACCTCTCGAATAAAATCATATCTATTGACCTATATATCCCTTCCCATATAATTAACTATCTCCTTTAGCAAATCCTTCGTCATTCGTGCTACCTCATTTAGAACTGTTTACCTACATCAATGTTAATCCTCGAAACACAAACTAATTCAAGCTACTCATATTCCACCACCTACACCATATTCAAACTTCCGCAAACACATAAACTTTATCTGAATCTACATCATTTAATTAACTGTACCATTGAAATTGCAATTTACAGTAAATTAAGCATCATTTTGTATTCTCTAATCCAGAACATTAGTTCCTAATTTTGAAACTCTGTCATTATTGTTAGGGAACTGTCAAATTATCTTACAATCCAAGTAGAAAGCAAAAGATATTTACGAGTTTTTACTGCCTAATTAAAAGACAAAGTTTGGCGATCTCCAGACGCCCCAATTCAGAGAATTTTTGGAAATAAAATATTAGTAGGTTACGATGAGATAAAGCTATTTTCGAAGTTTCAGCCGGATGTTAATAATTTGATAAAAAGTGGTCTGTACCACGGACTATAAGTGCCTTGTAAACTGTGATTCCCAGGATGTATTTCTTTTTTTTCTGTATCTCTAGATTTATTATGTGAGGTATTATCGTTGGTTCAAAAGCATTGTGAATTATTTGTAGGTTTACATAATTTATAGTTTATAACTGTTTTTCTTTGTTTATTTCGTTTAACTTTACTATTAACTGTGGTCCTTTTCCATAGGAATATATTTGTATAAAGTCCAAATTTATTACTTACTTATTTATTACTTACCTTGAAACTAAAATGAACAAATATATTTTGTTTCTTAATTTCTATCTATGTAGTGCATAGACCGTCGAACCCTTCGAAATTAAAAAACTGTTGAAAGGGTTGGAGTCTTTCACTGCGTTTGACAACAGTAAAAAAAGCTGTTCTACTTAGCAGCGAAAGAAATGCGCCATAAACCAGGACAGGTGATCAAAGTCCACTACAAAGTCCCTCGGCAAAAAACCAATCACAGGTGACTAACGGCCCTCAACTTTGCCGGGCTGCTCTTTGTTTAGTTCTTGGAGGCTCTACAGGAATGGAAAGTTTTACGTTATTTCGTAAATCAGATTTAAGGTAGTCAAACTTTAAAATAAGAAGAAGTTAAGTAAATAGCTAATATACATGTGACAACTATAGCTTAATTGTATGAAGGGGGCATTTCTTATCAATTATATAATATAATTGCGTCAATTATAATACAATAGTATTTTTAAATCTTAAAGTTTAGGGAGAGTAAGACGTTCTGAAAAATGCTGATGGAATATCCACGACCGAGAGAGCATGGACGCCGATTAGGTTGTTGCTTTTCAAGTACTTACGCTGCTAGCTAACATTTTCATTCATGATCAGGAGTAGAATATGTTCAAAAATACTTATGTTTTTTACAAAAGATACTTATGTTCATTTAGAGGAGCAAGCTACATCCAGATATTCAAATGATTTCAAGCAAAAAGCAGATGCAAATACCTCACTTATCGGATTACAAATTTCAAGTTGCAATTATATGTAGTGATGGAAAATCCAGCACCCTAATGGGCTCTAATAATAGAATTATAATGTAACAAGTTATTTCTCTCAACGTTTCCACTACTTCTGCTTAATAACATTTTGAATTATGTGATGTACCTATCGATTGGCTGAACTACTTGCGAATGGACACTTCTCAATGAATTTATTTTTTCACAACTGTCTCCCGGTTTGTCGTTGCATCGATTTCTTTAAATTTATTTGCTAAACTTTCATACGCCGCCCCCTTTTTGTCCCGGTCACTCTATTCTTTTCATTTAACACGCCAAATGCACGGGAAACTTTCAGCCAGAGTAATAAAATCTGTTAAAAACTCCCTAGAACATTGCCGAAGGTCAGCCATTGTCACCTGAAGAATTGAAACTGAGTTACAAACTGAATCGGAAACGGTGCCACACGCGCCGACTTGTCTGCGCAGTTCAAGGAAATATATCCTCTTTGGCTCAGTTTTATTAAAACTGTACCGTCTTCGAAATGGATTCAAAACTGCACATTTTTCCAGTCCACACGCAACGTTTTGAACTGCGCAGACAAAACGTTGTGCAAAACGGAGAGTCTGGACCGGCCTTAAGATGGTCACACCCCACCGTGAAAGACATTCCGGCAAAAATGTCTGTGTATAAAATATATATATATATATATATATATATATATATATATCTATATATATATATCTATATATATATATATATATATATATATATATATATATATATATATATATATATATATCTATATATATATATATATATATATATATATATATATATATATATATATATATATATATATACCCTTTCAAATATTCTTCCATCATTCTCTATCTAAAGCTTGTTCTTCTCTGATGCTATGCCCCACCAGGATTTCTTCCACCGCGTCTTTCTATTTTATAGACCTTCCTTTTTTTTCTTTTCCCTTCTACATCTGTGGCAATCTTTCATACGTTATTCTTTTTACATCTCCAATCCAGCATAATCTTTTCTTTTCAATATTCGCTATAATGTTTGTTTTTTTTTTTATCATTTCCAGAATTCTTTTTTTTTTTCCCTTCCTGATTTTCTTTCTGCCTTCTCCAAAAGTCCATCTCTACTGCTAACAGTACAAATAAAATAGCTACAGTAAGATATTAATAAATTTAGCGAGTTCTATTGATAAACACGTTGCCGCCTCCAATATGATCTAGGATAATAATATTTTGTAATGCTGTGGAGATGGTCGACCATAGATTCTGATTTCAGAAGAAGTTAGTCGTGGTTGCAGTCAATATATAAAATACTATATTACATAATAGTATTTTTTATTGAACTATCCAACGTTTCGACCTACATTGTAGGTCTTCTTCAGGGCTAAGAAGTTATACAAACAACATATGTTAACAGCTACAGAGTACAATAAATGATACTTAATAATAAAAGAAAAATAAATAAAATATCTGTTTATATTGAAATAGTACAGTTTACCAGTGAAAGTAATTGTGCAACTCTTAAGATATTATAAGAGATATAGTTAAATTACAGTATAGTTTAAAATACAATGTATTTTATATATAATATAACAGACTGGAGTAGATTATGTATCATCTGTATATGTATTTATCGATCTAATGAAATATCAAACTGTGTTGAGCTGCTAACTGGCACAGCATACTAATCTATCTGGTTGAAAATATCTAAAAATCTAACAAAATACATGTTTTATATAAACATTTCATTTGTTGTTTCCTTTCTTTTCTCATCCTCATTCTTCTTAATTTTGTCATCCGGATCCATTAAGCAGTGACCTGATTTAAAAGAGGTGATGGTGCTGGATCCCAGCGAATCCAAAATAATGTATTCCGCCATACTCTTTACCTTTCAAAACATACCTTATCCAAAAAAAAAATTTTAAATTGAAAGAGTTGAGATTTGGGAAATAGGAATACTTTAAACAATACCTTTATTATGGCCATGTAAACTGTGCCTCAGCTGTACAAATTTCTTCAGAATTCCATTAATGCTTTTTTATACAATCGATTTCATTTCAATCCGTCGTATCTTTAACTAAAACGATTCGAATTATTATTGATAACGTAAGTTATTGGCTCGAATAAAATGAAACAAGAAAACCATAATATTGTTTTCATACGTTATTTATTTACGAAATAATATCCTCTATCGGTAACTTTTACAGCGGAATTACATTGATTTAGGCCGCTTTTATGATTTAATTTTCATCAAATTTGTCTTAAGCGTCTTTCCAGTGCTTCCATCCTTTATAATGAATAGAAATGAAAGATTGAATGTCGTTTTTAAATGTTTAAATCAGTTGAATTTGAAGCATTGCTCAAGAACATGTTTGATACCTTTTTTTAATTTTTCGTTTACCTGGTATTGTTCATTGGTTATATCCTCGAGATTGGTCCTAGAAATAATAACCGTTTGTTTGTAAAATTTCTACAGCTTTGTTTTCATTTATAGATTTTTTCATATTTAATGTTTGACTTTATTTCATAGGATAAATCTTATGGATTACCAGAGGTTCTCATGTTTCCTATTGATACACCGAGTTGTAGTGGCTTTATCCTGACGACAATACCTTCTTGGTGGTTTTCTATTTCAAGTTCTACGAACCGAAAATCCTCCCTACATTCTAGAACTCGTTATTCTACGTTCCTTTAACCTCTCGAATAAAATCATATCTATTGACCTATATATCCCTTCCCATATAATTAACTATCTCCTTTAGCAAATCCTTCGTCATTCGTGCTACCTCATTTAGAACTGTTTACCTACATCAATGTTAATCCTCGAAACACAAACTAATTCAAGCTACTCATATTCCACCACCTACACCATATTCAAACTTCCGCAAACACATAAACTTTATCTGAATCTACATCATTTAATTAACTGTACCATTGAAATTGCAATTTACAGTAAATTAAGCATCATTTTGTATTCTCTAATCCAGAACATTAGTTCCTAATTTTGAAACTCTGTCATTATTGTTAGGGAACTGTCGTCCCAGAATAAAATTATTATTCATTTTATTTACTTCTATACTGTGACGAATTGTAATATTTCTGAATAAAGTGTTTTTAATAATTTACTTCTATTCTGGAGTTCAGTTTACCCGGGCTCAGTGCTCCAGACTGAAGAGCAACGAACAGTTTTGTCTTTCGTCGATTCATTTGTTTTTTCACATTAAATTTAGGATGCATTTTCGGTTTATTATTTTCTATAATGAACCATTCTAATCGTCCCGAAAATTCAAAAGATTAACCCACCTCCCTGAAGAAAAATCATTGAAATCGAACAATTCGGTACAAAGATATGTTCTTCTAAATACGTTACATTTATTGTATAGTTCGTTTATCAAATTATTTACATCTGCCTAAAACTTCGTTAATAGCTTCATCTCATAATCTACAAATATTTTATTTTCGGAAAAGCGGGGCGTTTTCAATCTGGAGATCAGCAAACATTGTCTAATTAATCAGATACTAAAAACTCATGAATACCCATATGTTTTCCTTATACATCATAATATAATATGATCACAAAGTCTAAATAAAGATGGCCTACAAAAAATATTGTTCCGTTTGGCGTGACCTCCACCACCAAAATGTCAAATTAACTAGGTTATATAGGCCAAACGGCCCAATATTTTTGATTGCCACATTTTATTTTTTCGATTTTGTGGTGATATGGTGATATTATCTTTTGGTTTAAGTGGAAAGCAAATGGGTATTCATGAGTTGTTAGTGCCTAATTAAATAGATAAAGTTTGCCGATCTCCAGATCGAAAACACCCCCATTCCGAGTATTTTCGTAAATAAAATATTTGTAAGTTACGAAAAAATGAAGCTATTCACGAATCTTTAGGCGGTTGTTATTGATTTGATAAAAAGGGGTCTGTACCACGGCCTACTACTGCAAAACTTAAACCTTTTGTTTTGGTTTTGGATTTTTTGAAAGTTTTACATCAACTGAAGAAATGTTGCCTAATTTGTTTAGCAAATTATCAATGAAAAAAAAATATATTTTGGCCAATATAAGTTAATCACTTTTTTATTTATGTTGCATGGAAAGTCATGTTAATTTTAACTTTAAATTGTCATGAACTAATAAACCATTGTGCAATAATTTGTAGCGTTTGTGGATTCGATTAAGTAGGTTATGAACTGTTTTGTGTTATCTAATATATACTACCCAATAAATATTTCCTCAGAGTTATAGAGCCTTTGATGGTATGTCTAGTTATAAAATTAAACTAGCTTTGTATAATTAACATTGCAAATCTAAGTCAGATAGGACTTCTGAATAGGAAATGCGGTGAGGCTGAGACCAAAGAACACAAGTAAATAGGCTAATGACTACGATTTACTTAAAGGGTTCTAAGGGTTTGAAAGCAGATGAGAGAGAATATTAACCCTTTGAATAAGATTCAGGTTCATTTGGAAGGGATCTGGACTGTTGCAAAGGTTGTGAAATCATTCCTTACAAGATCTATTAATTGATATTTTAACCAATTACTACGAAACCACTCCGATTCTATGATTACCTTTTTTGTTATAATACCGAAATTTTTGGTAAAAATACAAAATAGTAGAGATACGAACAAACCTAAACCACAATATATCTAATTTGTTTGAATTTTGTATTTATTCTTATTTCACCGGTTAATATTTCAAGCATAAATATGAGCATTTAGCTCAGTAGTAGTACGAAAAGGTGGTAGATGAAAATGAAGGATGATGTCATATCAAAAGAATGGCGCGTCTATCCATAAAAAAAGAAACGAACATATCAGCTTTTAATCAATGCGTGTTGCTATAAAGCGTCGTTATATATTTAAAAAAATAACTTTTGGTTTTGGAAATTAGGCGAAGTACAGTAAGTGAGTATAATCTAAGTGCACACAAAACGGAGATATCATTTAACTGTCTTGTGTCATGTGTGTTAGATATTTTTTGCGAATGGTACCATTATTAACTTACAATAAAAACTGACCAATTTTAATCGCTTTCTATACTTCCTCCTTAAATGTAAATGCAAAAATAATTTTTGCAATCTCTATTTCCATGTTTTCTCTAAAAATAGACACCATAAGGACCTAGGTCGCAGTTGAGGAATCTTTGGCTTCCGTGAGCTACTGCGGCCTGGTATTAGTTGTGCAGTCTTCATTAATCTAGCCCTAGAATTTAGTTTAGTATATTTTTATTTCTCAACGCACACACGTGTGTGTTTAAAAATAAAAATAGCAATAGTAAAATATAAAAAAATGCGGTCTCCATTATCACTAGGTGATTTTCATTATAGTGTTAACTTTCTCTCTTCTTAACTTTAACTAAGCTTAAGGATTTTTAGAACGTTATTTAAATAAGTATAATGCTCCCATAATATCACATTATTTATTTATAACAATACAGGCTTTTCAACCACTTATGGATTATTTTAGGTCATACACAATTTAGCCTTATGGCAAATTTGAACTTACAAAACAATATAATTATAAAGGACTTTCACTAAGAAATAAATTATACATATAAATTTAAAGATAGAAAACACTAAAAGGTTGCGAAAAAAAGACAACTAAATATTAAAAAATCACAAAACAATTTACAAAAAAACGAAAAGAATTAAATTTTGGAATAGAATTGAGTTTTCTCTAGAAATAAAAACAATTGTTTTGTCATATTCATGTTATTTTTCAAGATTGTAGCAATACCATTTCTCATTTCAATTCATTTTGATGAGCTTCATATTCATACCTGTACCCCGTAGGTATTAAATTGAGATGTTACCCTTTGTCTTCGTGTGTTCATGCCTTATTTATGAGTGCCATATTCGAAGTCGTATTAGAATAAGCTCGGCGTTACAGAAGGTTAGACCATTTCTAATTTATTTTCTTCTGAATCATGCCAGAGATACTGCTATTTCTCATGAGCCCTTTTTAAACCTAATTAATTATTTCTTTGGTTCAAGCATCTTTTACTGAAACTCCATCTTTTATGACCTATTTTGCTATGCTATCTTGCTCATTCTCTCTAATACCAGAGTGGCCTGGTAAACACAGAAATTGTACCTTACATCCCACAATCTCCAATGTTTTTAAATGTCTCAATGTGTCAGTGACTAGTGACTTAATAACTTTAGTACATATTGGCTTGTTTCTGATGTTTATGTTAAGAACAGCATTATTCATCGTTAATAATTCTGCTTTGTAAGAGGTGTAATATGGGGATGATTAATATATTTTAGATCATCAGTAACAGTGGCGGCACTCCATCTTTGATTTTTGACCTCTCAGTATAAAAATATTCCTATGTAATCTTTTTGTTAGAAGCGAATCCTGTTAATCTCAACCTTGACGCGAGATCCTTGTTGCGTTCGACATTTTCTGTTTGTGGAATTGGTAGCAGCCAGACTTCTGATTGCAATTCTTGTACTTGCAGAACTAAGGGAAAGAGTTTGAGATCAAAGTTTGTGATATGCATTGAAAATGTTTTTGATAAAGACAACTTTGTTAGTGCTTGTAAGTGGACAATTAGTATATAGAGTGTATTTTTGAAAGGTTGGGGTGGTCGAATTTGTTTTCTTTGTAGAAGGCTAAGTCTTGAATTTCCCTTCGTATAGATAGTGACATTACTCCAGGTTTTACTGGAAGGCTTGCTGTGTGGCGAGCGAAATTCAACCGTGTTTACTCGAAGTATAGTATTTTTTTTCTTATCTTACTGTACTTTAGTCTTGTTTTGATGGGACTCCGTTAATTACCTAACTAAATAACACAGCACCAAGTACGCTATCTTATAGTAAACCGCTAAACTGCTAAATATTTTTAGTTATAGCATTGCCAGGTTGTATATAGAATTTCCTGTTGTTTAAAATGTTGGATATGAATCGAAACATTTCACTGGATATCCCAATGTTAGTCTTTGATTTTAGTGTATATATTTCGCCTATAAAATTTAAGGAATATTCAATATCCAAGAATGCCGATAATAGAAATTCTTTGATCGAAATCTTCCTACAATATCTGTTTCCAACTTTAGTAGGTTGTGCAATCCACTTCTGCCGCTTCGAAAACCACTTTTTCCTAAGTTAGGAACGTTTTTACTTTCAATATACTACATTAAACGATTTGTTATCATTGTTTCTAACGGCATGTTTCTACTAACAACTAGCTACTACTACTACTAACAAATTGTTTCAATAAGTCGGTTAGTTCAGTAAACTGGTTAGTTCAACAAGTCGGTAACTGCACATTAATTCTTTTACTTTGTTTTTTTTTAATGGGCTTTATTTCTTATTTACGCCCCTCATTAGTAAGGAACAGTATGCATTATTAAGAAATTTACAGAGATATTCTGATATCATAAGATAGATTTCTTTAATGCAATGCAGTCTGAAGAGCGTTATTTGTATAATAAGGGCTGTGATAAATTCAAATGAACAAAAATTGAGGTTTACTTTGGCTACAAATCGGCTTCACTTGAGTTTGATTCATATTCTCGTATGAAAAATATTTTATGTAATGCTATCATTACTTACGATCGTAGAGTCTATATTTACTCCATCAGTCGTATTTAGAATTTTTATGGAAAAATATTGTTTATTCACTATTATTTTCCCCACTACGTTCCATACATCAGCGATCGGAAGATTTATGAGTACCGTTATTCGTGACATGATTTCTGCTAGAACATTTTTTTTTCCTTTATTTTACAACAAAACGCCCTTGTTTTCCATATGTGATTTATTTTTAAAAGTTATCTGAATTGTTTTGTTTTTTTTTTTAAATTTCCGCAACACCTTTTTCCAATTTCTAACATCAATAGAGTAATCCTTTCTCCCAAGGGACGAGAATTCCTTTGCCGCTCTTTGGTATTGAGCAATCCGCTAATGTCCTAATAGTTTCCCTAATCATCTCGTATTGTTAAAGTAAACTGTTTTCGTCAAGTTGCAGGTCTGAATGATTTACGAATAGTCGATATTGATCCTACTTCGCATATTTTATCAGCCATCGATTTGAACTTGTTACTGATTGGACCCTATCGAGAAACTCGATTATAATGGAGCAATAATCCCAATTTTATTTATTTATTTATTGATTTTCACCCTCCCATGCCACTTTCGCAGTACGGGTGTATGCAGTAGTGTTAAGCATTGCATTGCATTCACACTACTGAAATTATAACACTAAAAAAAATCCAGATTTAGCTCTTTTTCCTTTTCGTTCTTCTGAAAATTAAGCCTGGCTTCCAGATCCGGAGGTCTTCCCGGTACTGGTAACGAGTTATGAAAAGAATACAGATCACTAACATGATTATCATTAATCGTGCGCTATTCTAATCTTGGAGCTATATTTGGGGTTTTCAGCGATAAATCAGTACTCCATTAATTTCCTGCTCTAGAACATATGTAAACATAAGAAGAATCATTTAAAATTATTGAAATCTATATAGGTTTCTGTCAGTCTTTCTGCAGATTCTCCTTATGTTATGTCCCTTGGGAGAAAGGGTTACTCTATTGATGTTAGAAATTGGAAAAAAGTGTTGCGGAAATTTAAAAAAAAAAAAAACCAATTCAGATAACTTTGGAAAATAAATCACATATGGAAAACAAGGGTGTTTTGTTGTAAAATAAAGGTAAAATGATTCTAGCAGAAATCATGTCACCAATAATGGTACTCATAAACCTTCCGATCGCTGATGTACGGAATGTAGTGAGGAAAATAATAGTGAATAAACAATATTTTTCCACAAACATGCTAAATACGACTGATGGAGTAATTACAGACCCTGCGATCTTAAAATTAGATTAAAATATTTATCATACGAAAATAAGAATCTAACTGAAGTGGAGCCGATTTGTGCCCATAGTTAACCTCCTTTTTCCTTTTTTTTTAATTTAGCCCTTAAACTATACAAAAAACTCTCTCCAGACTGCATTACATTAAATAAATCTGTCTTATGATAGCAGAATATCTCTGTAAATTTCTTAATGAGGTATATTGTTCAGATTTCCTTCCTAATGATGGACGTAATCAGAAATAATGGCAAAAAAAAGAAGTAAGTAAAAAGAATTAATGTGCAGTTACCTACCTTATTTTATTTTATTTATTTTATTTTATTTTCCTCCCTACCCTGCCTTTAAGACAATACGGGAGTTTGCAGCAGTGACTTGATACACAATGTATAACAAATCACTGTTGCATGTTTATCTATTTACATTTTTAAATTGCTGTGCACACAGCCTGCTTGATAATTTTGTCACTTAGTTATTGTTCTCCATCTTCTTCTCCTGTCCTAATTAGCGGCCTTCCAGGTACTGCTTCTTCACGCCTTCCCAGGGAGAAGTGGGTTGGGCCCACAGTTTTTTTCCAGCCGCATACGAAACTTTTAAAGTGCGGGTAGTTTTGTTCAGACATTAGTTGGGGTAATTGTCCTTCTGTAAGAACGAAAAGCCCTGTATCCCTCATTAATTTGGCCCTCAGTGCCTCATAGCTGGTGCAGGCTACAAGGATGTGCTCAGCGGTTTCAGGTACTCCACAAGTGGGGCATAAGGGGTCGGTATTTTTACAGTGTTTAAAAAGTTTTGCTCTGAAACCCCCATGCCCCGTGAGCATCTGTGAGACCCAGTAGTCCGGGAGGACCCATTTCTTTTCTAAGTGCGATTTAATGGTGGGAAAGAATTTTCTTAGTGTGGACCCGTTTGGGGTTGTCACCCATCGCCGATTCCATTGTTCCAATGTATCCTCCCGGAGGATCATCTTCCATCTTCTGGGGTCATCACAAATCCTCTCCCAAATGTTTGCTGGTAAATCCGCCAAGTCATCCCTCTTAATGTTGTACCGATAAAGGTCTTCCCGCAGAAGGAGGTCGAGAGGAATACCTCCTCCTAAGACCTGCACCGCCTCATGGGACACAGTTCTGTATGACCTGGTTACTCTAAGCAGGGCCATCCGCTGGATTGTTGCCAACTTGCGCTTCTGACGGTACGAGAGATTCCGGTTCCATGCGGGGGACGCGTATCTCAGGATACCAACAACTACTCCTTTATAAATGGACATAGTTGCTGGATATCTAAGGCCCCAAAAGGCCCCCCCTATGCGACTGAGACCATTAAGGGCTAAGGTTATCCTATTCCTTAAGTAATCCAAGTGAGGCGTCACGTTGAATTTTTCCCAATCCTAATTCCAAGATAGGTGACTACCTCACTTGGACATATTCTGGAACCTTGTATCACCAAGGTTATGGGGTGTGCCCTATCGGTCGAACCTCTCAAGAGGATGGCCTGAGTCTTGGAACCCGCCATCCTTAACTTCTTTTTCTCGCACCATTCTTCTACAAGGTTGGCACAACGTTCAGCTTCATATTTTAATCTGGCCCTGCTATTCGAGGCCACTACAACAGCCAGGTCATCTACATATGCAGTGGCGGGGAACCGCTCCTGTTCTAGCACTCCCAGCAACTCGTCAAAGACCAGTTTCCATAGGGCAGGGCCAAGGACAGAGCCCTGTGGACAGCCCCTTTCCACTGTATCTTCTACTTCATAGAAGCTACCTTTAATCTTCAATGTCCTATCGTGGAGATAGCTTCTGATCAAGCCATACAAGTTGCTGGGAGCTTCATGCCTTTGCAACTGCTGGAGTACGCTCGGCCACCAGACGCTATCGAAGGCGGATGATATGTCAAACAGGAGGAGCATAACATACTTCTCCGCCTTCTCTTCGACATCACAGCGCACTCTCAGCAGGGCATCTGCGGTTCCCCTGCCTTTAGAGGATCCGTACTGCCGTGGATGGCTCGCTCTCGAGAAGACTGGCCGTAGGCTGGTGAGTATCAGGTTTTCAAACACCTTGCTCATGACTGGGAGGAGACATATAGGTCTATAAGATTTGGCTAATTGCTTATCTTTGTCTCCTCCTTTGTAAATGAGCTTGACGTTAGCGATTTTCCAGATTCTTGGGAAGTATTCCCTGTCTAGGCAATCATTATAAATAGCCAGCAATCTTTCCTCTATATAGGGAATACTGTTCTTGAAAATTGACGCGTCAATGGTGTCTAAACTGGGGGCACGACCAATCTTTTGCTTGTCCACGGCAGTGTGAAGATCCCATATGTCCCATGGTGGGCACAGGTCCGTGCCGGGAGGGTATACCGTAGTGCGTCTTACGAACTCCTCCTCTTCATTATCTTGAGATGGATCATCCCTGGGGTAAGTCTCTGTAATAAACATCTTCGCCGATTCTTCTGGAGTTTTTGCCTGAGTACCGTCATACTTTATCGCTGCGATTACTTGCATTGGAGTCAATTTACCCAAGGCTACTTTGTACGGGATACCCCAGGGGTTTTTAGATGATTCCTCAACGATGAATTCATCCCAAGACCTACGTTTATGTAGACGCACCTCGTTTCGGTATACCCTGGCTTTAGACCTGTACTCGTCACGAAGAGTAGTGCGCCTCTCATCGCAACTACACCGCTGGTACGAACGCCGGGCCTTGTAGAGCTCTCTCTTCATGGTGGTTAAAGCCGGCGTCCACCATGGGACAGGTTTAGCTCTCGCCTTCCGGTGCTGGAGAGAGTCCTCAGCGGCATCACGGATGATGTCAGTGATTCTCGAAACCCTGTAATCCAGGTCATCAGTGTAATCCGTTTCCGCCACATCCCAGTCATCGTCGACTAGTTTTCCTTTCCGAGTTCTGTAACCCTTATTTATACCGTGGGAACTTACCATGTTTTGTACCATTGAAAATACTATAGCATGGTGGTCGGAACTCGTCTCAGATCTGAGGGTCCAATCGATAAGGCGATTTGACAGCGCAGGCGAAGCCATCGTGACATCTATCCAACTCTGCCCTCTTCCTCCTGAGAAGGTAGGTGTGGCAGAAGGATCGTTTAGTACTACAAGCTGGCATCTCGCGATAAAATCATCCAGTTTAGCGCCTCTTCTATTCGTTCGATTGGATCCCCAGACCGTGTTCCAGGAATTTGTATCTGAGCATATAATGACGTTTCTTGTGCAAGCTGAGATCGTCTCCATGGCGGATATACCTTCTTCAATATCGCTTCCATCAGTTAGGTACGAGGAGACCAGCGTAAATGCTACACTTCCCCACCTGATGTAACATGCAACGCAATCCGCCGTAGTATGCTGCCTCAGATCCATCACATCGAGGTTTGGGTTATTAACCACGATAGCAGCCCTGGGCCTCCTCTCTCCACTGCTCAGGGCTATAACCCTCGACGTGAGGCCAAATCCTGTGACCATGTTCCCACGGCATGTCGGTTCCTGAACCGCCATGATATCGTATCGGTCAGAATGGGCTCGGAGTTCGTCTGCCACGATACGCCGGCGGCCCATCTTTAACTGCAGAATGTTTATTTTACTCATAATAGGTCTTTTTCACTACTTCATCGGCCCACTGTAAGTGTACTTGGCAGTCCCGACTGCCCGCCTTGTGATTCCTTTGGTTGGGAGATGCATTCGCTCGCACGCAGTTAATACACGTTGGCCCAACCTGTTGTTTTTTTTTTTGGACAGTCCTTCAGTATATGTCCGCTTGCTGCACACCAGATGCAGATGACATTGTCAGCTTGGCAAGTGGCCTTTATGTGGCCATAGCCCTGACATTTAGAGCAACGCGGGGCGTCAATGTAATCCCTGAAGGTCATCGACCACCATCCTCCATCCAAGTTTCCTACTTCTAGTAGCGCAAACCTGACCATTGGGTGGACTTCCAGGACCCAATTCTTGGAGAAGCCGTTCCTAGCGACTGTAGAGAACAATGGCCGAAGATCTTCAAGAACTAGTGGTGTAGGCCCCGACGTCTCGGGAATTTTTCCCCATAAAAATTCCACGAGTTGTATTGAAGTCCAGGCATGAGGCACGCCCCGGATCTCTAGTTTAGGCTTCTTCTTCAGAGCAAGCCTGGCTTGTGGACCTCTATCACGTAGCCCCTGGCATCCTATAACTTTGGTAGCATCTTTACCATCATCCATACGCACCAAGATGGAGCCTCCCTTAGTTTTACGTACAATTGTGGCCTTCACTCCAATTTCTTCTGGTGATGGTAGCCCATTAATGATATCTGCCGTGGTTTTACCAGGGCCACTGATAGTGAAATATGTTGACCGGGGCGTTTGTGTAGGCTTTGATGGCAAGGATTTAACTATGGAAGCAATAGATTTTGCCTTTACTTCTTCCTTCTCTCTTTGCGGTTTTTCATTTGAATAAAAACAGTTGATTTGACTCTCTCGTATCATTTTTTCCTTGGCATTCTTAGTCTTCCTCCGTTTCCTTTTATTTAAGACCAACCGAAAGGGTTCGATGGTAGCTGAAGGTTCAGCCGGATTCATATCTAGACCAACCTGTTCTAGGGTCTCAGATGTCCCAGCCTGTGGTTGAAGACTATTCGTA
This sequence comes from Nezara viridula, assembly GCA_928085145.1. Classification (NCBI taxonomy): domain Eukaryota; kingdom Metazoa; phylum Arthropoda; class Insecta; order Hemiptera; family Pentatomidae; genus Nezara; species Nezara viridula. Next base: position 64,035,822 of record OV725079.1, on the reverse strand, counting down.
CCAGAGTGTGGCTGATTTCTAGAAGTACCAATCTGGGGACGACATGATATCATACCAAGCTGCTCAGTAACTTTGGGCAAGGAGCTATCAGCTATTATTCGAGTTAGTACTTCGTGGACCTTCTGAGATGAAAGTGCTTCAGTAACTGCTCTCTGAACAATGGCTGATACACCGCCTTGGTCCTTATCCCTTTCTAGTGTTTCAATCATATCAACAAGAGATTGAATCTCATTGTTGATATGATCTCGAACACTGGCACTATTTTTTTTCGCAATTTTATCTAAGGATACTTTAATACTTTCCTGAATTTGTTTGGCACTGTGAAAGTTGCTGTTATTAATAGCCGCATCCACTGTATCTAAATTATCTGAAGAAACCTTTCGAGCTCTTTTAACTAAAGGCCTGGAAGGCTTACCATCCTCTTGCCGATCTTTCATCACAAAACTTTCCGTGGAAAGGTCCATGTTTGTTAGCACAGCAATAGTTACTATATTGTTATCAGATGGAGAGTTTATATGATATTTTATCACTAACCTTTCACATTATCAATAAAAATTGAAAAATAACTGTTCCCACAATATCGTTCACTTTACACTTTACTTCTCAAGTATTTTAAGCAAGAGATTGGCTTAAGCTAGTTTGAGGTATGGGAGGAAGAAGAAAACAATAAATGAGTAAACAATGATAAGGTGTTTATACTTACCAAGTTCACTTTACAAGTATTGTCCCGCCAATTTTACTTGGCCTTTCTTCCTAATTGTCTTTACCGTTCCCAGTTAAAATAGTTCACCAAGAAACACCTCTCAAGGTAGTAAAAACTTACCTTCCACTCCTAACCTCACAATTTACAAGTCAATGTTAATAAAAATAAACAAAAACACAAAACACTAAACAAACACTTATTGACTAGAAAATGAACTAAAGAACTGTGAACAAGAAATAAACGACATAACTAAGTAAAAAACAAGAATATTAATCAAAAACACAATCAGTAAGTAATATGCGACCTATCGCTCTCACTTACACCATATGGTCTCCTGCAGTTACCTACCTATTGAACTAACCAGTAGCGTTTGTAAGCTGTTAGAAACAATGATAACAAATCGTTTAATGTAGTATATTGAAAGTAAAAACGTTCCTAACTTACGAAAAAGTGTTTTTCGAAGCGGTAGAAGTGGATTACAAAACGTAATATACTTAGAAACAGATATTGTAGAAGGATTTCGATCACTCAATTTCGAATGATTAAAACTGATTTCAATTGTTTACATTTCTAAAACTTCTATTTCGTGAGCGTCTATCGCTTTAGTGCTCGCTCTCAGTCTCCACTGGACTCGCATCCCGGTGCCGCGGCTGAGAGAGAAGCATTGGGATCCCATAGGGTCTTGCCTTGTCCTCCGCACTTAGAGAAAAGGGACAGAATCGGAGTTCCCTCTGCTAACTCGAAATATAGTAAATAAGTATGAATGTGTCTTTATGAATTTTATATTTTTATTTAATGTTGCCTCAAGTATCATAGCTTTTATTTTTATCACGGTTTTCTTTTTGTTTTCTCTTAAATTGTTTTAATCATTGTATATATGGTATGAATGATCCTCACATAGTTCTAATACTTAATGTCCTTAAGTGGAGAAAAAGGTATTATTTGTTATTAAACATAAAACATATTGTTAAAAAAAAAACAAGTCATTGTGGCCCCCATCGATTCTGTATGATTTGATTTTTTTATATATGTATTATTATGTAGCTATACATATACATATATAAGTGTATTTTAAGCGAAAAATAAAAGGCTTCGTGCCACATGTGCCAAAAATGCATACAGCAATCATATTCCCTATCCCACCTTAGAATACCCTTAGGTAATAAAATGTGAATGCAACCTGGATATACTCATACTTATATCTGTTTGTATATTGTATTTGTTTATAAATAAATAAATAAAATAAAGCTGTACACATACGTGAGCTATTAACCGAATTCACAATAAATGCAATACTTTCACAATAATCCTCCATCTTCCTTTATGTAAAAACTCTACAGATAAGAATACAGTGAACATTATTTTTATTCAGCTTGTATTTGTTGTGTGGTTTTTATTGGCATAGTCAGACTGAATAATTATTATGTTAATCGTAACAGATTTCCGATTATGATTGTATTCAGGTAATCATGTCACATTTTTCATATATTTATAGTGCTGTTGAATCAAGTATAAATTTAAGTTTTATTTCCAGTTATTATCAGGTAATTATTTATTATATCTTGTTAGTTAGATTTTTGATAATCGATATTTTTGTAATCCAAAAGAACACTTGTATTCATAGAAATATCGATAATAAAAAATCTAATTAACATGATATAATCCACCCCATCCTCTTCGCCACCTAGTATATAGGAGAGAATTATTATTGATGAACAAAATCGTTCATAACTTTATTATGGTTATCTGTTTTTGTATAATCCAAAAGAACATGTGTTTTTATAAAAAATATCGATTATAATTAAGAAGATATAATATCATTCGTTCCGAATTTGCCCATTTCTGTTGTGTGGCTATATTTTTAATGCAGCTAGTTTATTAAAATTATGTATTCCTTATGTTTTACCTAATAAGAAATTACTAAATAATGTTTCGCTACAGATAGGTAAATTTTAATTAGGTAAAATCTATCTTTCATGTTTAATTTAAAATTATATTTAATAAGTATATTTTAATATTTATTTATTTGGAAATTCTGATATAAAAAAATACGAAGTCATAATTTTTTAATTTATAAATCGTAGTTTTGAATAATTATTTATTTGCCAATTACTGAATAAATGAATTTCTAATGGCTTCAATTATCAAAAAAAGTATAATATAATTATCCAAAGATCTCATTCCTATAGATATTTTTATAAAACATTTTCAATGATCCTATAACGTTGAGAACGAAAAGAGGCCAAGGAAAATGTTGACTCCAGAAATGTTTTTCTGATTTGATTCAGTTAGTCTAGATAGAATATAAATGTCTACATTTCGTCAAATGCAAGTAGAAGAGCTCTTTCATAATAAAAAAAAAATCCTTTTCCTTCCTTCAAGCAAAAAAATATTTCATGTTTTTAGGTCTGACGGAACATTGGCCCTTGTCTGCTTACTTTTTCCTAGGCCCTTTTTCTGGCGGCACTGCCCTTAAAAACATATGTCCTTTTAAAAACTCGGATATTTTTAAAGCCTCTCAATTTTCTTTAATTTTATACTGGAAAGCGTTTTTTTTTTTTTTTTTTTTAATTGAAGAAGTACGATCTCATGTACACTGAAAGAATATACTGTAACATTTCTGTTGTGGGAGTTGGAATAAGATTCAGGTGGCCTTGTGAAAAATATTTGTTTGCCTCATAGATTCTTTTTCCATAATACCTTTGGAAATATTGAGTTCTCAGTCGTATTATATCACCACCTACTCTAGATAGATTGATAGAAAAAAGCTTTATTCTGGGACTAAGTCCCTTTAGACAAAATTGTACAAAAGCATAGAATACTACTAGCCTAAAACACTTAAAACTATGAACAAATCACTTAAAACTATGCACAAAACTATATCTAAGGATTGAAAAAATACACTTTGAGAAATGAAGAATGAAAAAGAGATAGAATTAGTTAATTTCATAAAAAATAAAGGAGTATACGTCAGGGATGTATACGTCAGAAGGTTGAGATCTTGTGGTGAGGGAATGGATTGAGGACTTAAATTGGAGAAGGTTGTAGCCATAAGAAGGACGATGATCGTTAATGATTTGATAAAGGAAAGTGCCTAGGATATATTGTATTCTTAAGGAGGGGAAGAGCCACCCTAACTCAGTGTAGTGGTGGGAGACACGGGAACATCTCGGGGTCCCAATTACAAATCTTACAAAGCTATTCATAAGTCTTATTGTTTATTACACTTTAAACCTAATACAGTAAATTTGAATTTACCAGCTACAAATAAAAGTAAAAAATTACTTAAATCTCTCTCCAAATATGCTAATATAATCATATATCACTGAAAAGAGCATGGAATTTTCTATCAGATTGTGTAATAATATTTTTGGTCCAAATAATATTTGGAATAAACATATTTGGAGAGAGATTTTAGCTACAAGTAGTTTTCTATATTTTTATCACATATTTGTGATAAAAATATAGAAATAAATACAAAATTTTTAAAAGATTAAAAAAAAACAATTAAAAATACTATCTTCTTAAAAAATTAGTATTTATTTGATGCGTATAAATGAGGAACTGTGTATATTTGTAGTATTCTACTATCCCTAAGCTGTAGCTTGGCTTGTCATTATATCTTTCTTTTTTTTATTTTTAATCAAAATCCTAAATTTGTTTAAAATAATTTCAAGGGTTTCTTTAAGATTAGAAGCATTTTTATAACGGCATTTAGAAAGGAGTAGAATAGAAACAATTTTCTATAAAAATAAACCTACAAGAATTTAATGTATCAGATGCTTAGTAGAATTTATTCTACAAAAAATGAAAAATTGTGACAGCACAATTCTTTTGTGACGCTTAAATAAATTTCCTTCACTCACGATTGATAAGAATTATTAGCTTCATTATTATTATTCCGAATTCATTTTTGGTAATTCTGACAAAACATCAAGATTCAATACAAGCCTCATTAACGTTACATAATTTAGGTAAATTACACGACTGGTACAAATTCTACTAAATCGCAATAAATCGAAAAACATTACATATATCCTCCAAAGAAAGATCCGTTCTTCAACTGCTCCAAAAAAACAACCAAATTCCTCAATCGGATGCCGTACAGTATCTTGGAATTACCTTCAACAGAAAGATGACATGTGGGGCACATGTTAAAACGAAACAGAAGACAGTTAATAAATGACATTTAATTTTCTCACGTTTTTCCTAATCGTGAAAACTAGATCTGGGACAGAAATTAAATTCATACATATACTTACTTAAACCTAAGTGGATACATTCTTCACAGATATATGTATGATATACTCACTTATAAAACTTTCCAATCACAAGTATTACGGCTCATAACTGAAACACTTTGGTATGCGACTAACGAAATCCTAAATGATGAACTCCACATGCCTACAGTTGACCAACACATAATAATTCTTTGCTAATGATTTCATACTAATAACTCGGACATAATAAGAGATATGGCTTCAATTGAAACGTCCAAATATACGAGGAAGAGACTAAAAAGGCGCTGGATGAGAGACCTCCTTCCTTGGTAATCAAGCCTGGGAAGAAGTACTGCTAGGTGTTTTCTTTTTCCTTGCCTGACATGTCATTTCCATTATATTCATCAAACCATCTGCTGATTGTTTATGGTTTGTCTACAGGGGCAAATAAATATATGAACCTATATAAAAAAATCTGGTGTGTCCACTCACATTACTTTCCTACCTATTTCAGAAATAATAATAATAATAAAAGGCTTAGCGAACCCGAAGGTTCGATGCCGACACTACCAATCGCTTATTACACACCTCCCTCGCCGTCCAAACCCAGTCCCTTCAGATCGGCTTTAATGCAATCTTCCCACCTTCGCTTCGGTCTACCCCTCGGACGCTTACCATTCGGCACAGCAAATATTAACCTTTTAGGAATTCTCTGGTTACTAAGTCCAACAACTTTACAAGCCCATTTGATTCGCCGCGATGAAATTATCTCAATTATATTACTCGGATACAGTTCACGCAATTCGGCGTTGTGTAATCGTCTGAACTCTCCGGTTAACTCATCCTTCTTCGGTCCGAATATTCTACGCAATACTTTATTTTCAAAAACCTTAAGACGCTGCTCATCCCTTAATGTAAGCGGCCAAGTTTCGCACCCATAAAGAACTATAGGCAAGATAATTGTTTTATAGATTCTAATTTTTAAGTTTCGGGACAAGATGCGCGAACTAAGTAGTTTTGTCACAGAAAAATAACAAGCGTTTCCCGCCTTCAGTCTTTTCGCCTTCAGGGATGTTGTCCCACCCAGATCCAACCCTTTCTCGGTAAGCATTACCTCCCTAATGGCATGTTCTAATGCCAAATTGAACAGGACAGGCGAAAGGGAATCCCCCTGTTTTAAACCCGAACGAACCTCAAATTTTTCGGACAGATTATTACCTATTCTAACTTTATTGAGTGTCTCCGTCAAGCACATCCTGACTAGATTTACTAATTTTTTAGGAATCCCCTGCTCGATTAGAATATTATACAGTTTCTGGCGGTCAATAGAATCGTAAGCCTTTTTAAAATCTATATACAGCTGGTGAACAATACCTTTGTACTCCAATTTTTTCTCTAATATTTGCCGTAAAGAAAATATTTTATCAATAGTCGAACGATTCCGTCTAAATCCGCATTGGTAGTTTCCGATAATTTCCTCGGCGTATTCCGTGATTCGACTGGTTAAGATTAAAGTGAATATTTTATAACATACCGGAAGGAGTGAAATTCCTCGATAGTTATTACAATCCGTCCTCGCGCCCTTTTTGTGAATCGGAATAAGAATAGATTCTTTCCATCCTTCAGGTAATTTCTCATTCATCCAGATCTTTTTAACCAACCGATGTATTTTAGAAACTGCAGCTTCCCCGCATGCATTAATTAGTTCAGTAGGAATATTGTCGGTTCCCGCTGCTTTATAAGATTTTAATTTTCCGATAGCTAATTCAACTTCCTCTTTACTCGGTTATTCTATCAACAGTTCAGCACTCTGGTATTCAGAAGGAGGACACAGATCATAATTTCCCGTATTTAAAATATTGTCAAAGTGGTCCTTAAACTTATTCAATATGTCAACCGGATCGGTCAGAATATTGTTATTATCATCCCTAATTCCAGACGTTACGGGCCCTACATATTTACGTGATCTGTTTATACCTTTGTACATGTCCCTTACGTTATTTTCTATTCTATTAGTTTCTATTTCAATTATTTTAATTTTGAGATACTCCTTTTTTTTATTTTTGAGCAATTTTGTCGTTTCGTTCTTCGAGGTTCGGAAGTATTCCAGATTGTCTTCGCTAGGATTATTTAGAGCTTTTAATTTAGCGGCTTTTCGTTTTTCGCACATGTTTAAGCAATCTTCATCAAACCACGGTTTGTTATTCTTATTTTCCTTTTTTCCTAGACACGAGTTACCGACCGCTTTAATATTATCCCTGATCTCTACCCATAACTTGTCAATATCCTCGTGGTCCTCTTCAGGAAGCTCTAAAGCTTCAAACCTATTCTTAACATCTAGCGCGAATTGTATTTTAATTGATGGATTTTTTAATTTATCCAAATTAAAATTCTCAAAATCGAAACGGTTTTCTTTTCTCTTTTTCATATTAATTTTTTGTCGAAGTTTCGCGATTACTAATTCATGATCCGACCCACATTCTGCTCCACGATAAGACCGTACATTAATTATACTGCTTTGCCAGCTATGTTGTATCAAGACATGATCGATTTGATTTCGTGTTTGCGAATCCGGTGATGTCCAAGTATATTTATGAATATCCTTATGTTTAAACGTCGTACTTTTAATTATCAGGTTTTTCGAGATAGCAAAGTTTATCATTACTATATTCCCATTATCATTACTATATTCGTGCAAACTTTCTTTACCAATCGTCGGAATATACACTTCTTCCCTTCCTACCCTTGCGTTCGCGTCACCTATAATTATTTTCATGTAGTTTCGCGGTAGTTTATCAAAAACCCATTCGAGTTTATCGTAAAATTCACTTTTGACTTCATCGTCACTGTCTGCGGTATGTTTATTAATGCGATTTTAAACCAACGTCCCTGAAATGTAGCTACCGAAATTCTATCACTAAAGAATTGTATGTCCCTCAAAGCGGATAATAATCTACTCCTAATTAGAAATCCGGTACCCAAACAATGATTCCCGCTTCCTCCGTACCAAATAGTGTACTTTCCTTCCCTCATCGAGTCCTCCCCTGGCCAGCGAACCTCTTGCAGAGCCACGACATCCAAATTGTACCCATTTTAGCCCCCCTGTTGTGTTTAAACTCCTTACGTTCCACGTACCAATATTTAAATCCCTATATTTCAACTTGCGCCATGAATCCCCTAAAGCAGTCACCACCCGGATACCCGAACGGGGGACTAGTTTACTTCCGGATAATGAGCGTTTTACCTTAAGGAGATCCATGACTATTTGTGGTTTTTGGTGAACTAATTGGTGAACTATTGGTCATATGTGAGTAGGGCGTTCAATCCTACGTCACACCCTCCAGCAAATCTGGTGGGCCCCTACCTCCAGCAAGTCTGGAGGGCCCCTCGCATTGTTGGTCAGCGAGTCCATCGGACTTAGCCGGGAGGAACTTCCAAGGAATTTCCACCGACCATCCCCACAACCGCCACCCGTGGGACGCTCCCCATACGCGGTAATGAGCCCGCGCGAGGACCTATTTCAGAAAAGTTTTTATATCTTTACATATATTCATGAAGAAACCAAAAAAAAATTAGATTTATGTTCCTTAAAATTGATAAAAGAAAAGATTTCAGTACGATTTATTTGATTTAATAAAGCAATGTAAACCGGCTTAAGGTAGATCAGTGTAAACATTTCAATATCCTCTAATATTGCTGATCAAAATCTCTTTGGCATAGCCTAATTTTGTCAAAAATAATTTCTGTTAAAATTACAGATAATAGTGAACAAATTTTCCTACTTTCAATAAGTTATCTTTTTTCTCTCATTCATCCCTTTATGATACCAGGATATGTACCTTTATCTTACATTGCAGATTGAATAGTTTTAACTTCGTTAATAGTTGTCCGAAATGAACGATTTTTATATAGTTTTGTAGGGAATTTCATTACTTAAAAAAAAAACAGGCTAAATGGCTTAATGTTTTTCGGACTCAGGGGGCTCTGAAACGTATAGATCCGTCGAAAACCGCATATCGAAAATTTGACCTGATCGCAATAATTTTTTTATTTCTAGTATAGGTAGGAAAGTAAAAAAAGGTTCAATTAATCTTTCATTGGTTTTAATGTCTGACGAGAATTAAGAATAAAACCAAAATGAAATGAAATGTATTTTAAAAGTAGGAGGAGGTTCGAAGGCAGATATGATGGATATGTTGTTTGATACTGATCTACATGGATTTAATAAAGAAAAGTACTTATTAAAATAAGAGTATTAAAAAATTCGTTCCTGATCATAATAGAGCCGAATAAATAATATAGCCGAATTGTATGGATAATTCTAGCCGAATAGGCTGTTTAAATAGGTATAATATACTATTTTTTTTTAGTTTAAATAGTGGGACAGATTTGACTATTCAGTAAAATGCTAACTTGACGTCATTTTTATTTTTTCTATAAACGGAAAAGGTAATAAATTTATGATCTGTAAATTGCATGGGAGATTCTCTAACGCATTTGTTATGCTCAGAAATGAATATGAAATAGCATAGAACTCCAATATAAACTTTATGATAGTTTTTTATGTTCATTTTATCGATTCATCTTGCAGGATAGGACTGATGATGTTCCTATTTTGATTTGTATTGTAATATTTTTTTTATGTGGATCATTAATCAATTTAAATAAAAATATGCCTTTGAATACAGATATTGCATTATTGCCTTGAAATATACTGGCCTTTATATTTAGATTACTATTGATTTAACCGTGTGTGTTATAATCTAGTCAGCTTTATTATGTTTGCCTTTACCCTTACTTTCATGGTTATAATTCTAAATTAAATCATTTTATTATGAACAGGGTATTGGTTAGTTGTTTAACTAATGGTTAACTTATTTATGAGTTAAACAACTAACCAATATCCTGTTCATAATAAAATGATTTAATTTAGAATTATAACGATGAAAGTAAGGGTAAAGGCAAACATAATAAAGCTAACTAGATTATAACACACAAGGTTAAATCAATAGTAATCTAAATATAAAGGCAATAATGCAATATCTGTATTCAATTTATATATATATATATATATATATGTAGAGAGAGAGAGAGAGAGAGAGAGAGAGAGAGAAATAGAAAAGTCATCTTTATTCTGGGTCAAAATTCCTTAAAAATAACAATATAGTTCGTACCAATTTGTTCAGGTGCTCCAATGTTTCATAACTTTGAACTATTGAAATTTGTTTGTTTGTTTATAGTATATCTGTACTCCGACGGTAAAGGACACAATGCCACATTTTTGTTCAGCGATCTAATTATCCAAAACTGAGAGCTTTTTAAATTTTTTTATTCGTTTCTAAATTGTTTTATGAAAAATGAACATGGTGTCGTTTACCTCGGTATACGTGGTTTCCAACGGATTTATATTTCGTACCTGGAGAACATCAAATATACAAAAGCAATTATTTAATTTATTTACAGTACATATATAAAGTCGTTGTATTTTTTAAACAAGAAATTTTCTCATCACATGCTATAATTGACAATTTAAAATATATTTCATATTTGTGTTTCTCTTTATTATATAATATATTCTCTCTATTTGTGTCACATAATTATCAAATAGCGAAAATCATGTCTAGGGGATGGCTACTATTTCTATTAGTGGTAGTTACTGCCCTGTATTGTGGTGTATTGATGCCCGACTTATTGTTAGGTCCAGTGCTCACATTGTGTCCAGAGAACAAAACCAGTTCGACACCATACAAGTCACTCCTCTCTTGAAATTAGTTCTCAGCCCTTCCATTACGGAAACATCATGTTTTAATTTATAAAAAAAAAAAAAAAAAACAGGTTAAACAAAAACGAACATTTTAAACGTAATAGATGTGTGTTTTGTTTTTTTTTAGAATGAATGAAAATATGGAAAATAAAAAAAAAGTTAGATCAAAAGAATTTTTATCATGAAAAGCCCCTCATCAATATCATCAAACTTTCTATAATATCCGTTTAATGCATTAAAATAAAATTATTTCTTTAGAACACAAAAGAACCCTTTAATGGATGTTAGTGCCCAATTTACCAAGGCCTAATTAATGCCACATTTTTATCCTGGGGATTATGTTCCTTTCTTAATTATTTTACTGCTTTTTTTTAAATTATTATATATATATATATATACATATACATAAGTGTAATAGTTATTAATTTACGAGCAATAAAGTATCCGCTATGAGCCGGAATATAATAAATGTCATTTTCAACCTCTGGATTTCAATGCTACTTTAGAGCAGCACCTCTAGATTTAGGAGAGTTTAATGGTGCCATCCCCCGTATTAAAAGTTGAGTTATAGTCCCATCGTTTATTAAATTTTCTTTGTTTCATCGTTCAGATGAAGTGCCTTTCATTCTGGAAAACAACTGTTATAAAATTGCTTGTAAAATCAAGCTGTGGTAAGAATACCATGGTTCACTAATTTTTCCATGTTATTCAATGGAAATTCCATTTTATTCAAATTATCTTAGAGCCATCATTTTGATCGTTTAGTCCTAATATAATTAATATTGTTAAGTTAACTTTTTCAGACAGATTGTTATAATACTCAATAAAGAAATTTTAAAAAAAAAACTTTTTTTTACTGTTAAAATGTTCTGTTATATTATTTCTACGATGAAATAATTTCTAATATATAAGGACAATTGTAAATAAATTAGAAGAATTTATTGAAGTAATATCGTGATATCTTCTTTAGGCGCGTTTTGCACTTTTTTTTGTGGTTAATGAGATTGAGCTGTCAGATTTCCGGTAAAATTGTTCAGCATTTCATCATATCTGTAATAGACTATTAGTTAAAATTGTATATTAACACGAAGCCGTGTTAGTGAGGCGAAAAGGGGGAAAATAGTGTCAAAACTAAATGAGTTTTTGGAAGATTTGGATTAAAATACCTCCGAAACTAAAAACCGGACTTGCATAATTTAAGCGAGGGAAATATTCAGTATTTAATTCTCTTTATAATGAGGTATTATTTATAAATCATATTTCATATTATTAATCTATCTTCTACATTGTCTATATGCATGACATGCATACCACCTCTGAAACATTGACTGCTACTTAAGCCGAGGATACAACAATTTTAACCAAACACCATGACCCCAGACTAGTCTCTTTAAATTTGCAAAACCACTTACTAAATTTACGAAATTGATATTCACTTTGGAAAATTAGATTAAACCATAACAAATCACAACACTAAAATTTGAAGACTAATAACTGCAGCTCTCTGGTATGTTAACAACAAGACTTTACACACCGATATAAGACAACCAACCATTGACCAGTACCTACGTATTCTTTACTCCCGATTTCATCTTAAACTACATGGACATCACAATAGACTTATCAACGACATGGCCACGTCTGAAATGCTCATCTGGAGGGGACTGAAAAGGAGCTGGATGAGAGATTTTAGGATGTAAACAGACCAGGGAATAGGTGCTGCTGGGCTCCATTCTTCGTCATGCCTATCATGCCATTTTCTGCTTAACAACAAATCTGCTAATCGTCACTACCATGACAGTTGCGGATAAAGCATTGAAGACAAAAAAAAATATAATTAATCTCGCCTTGTTGATGTTTCTCTTCTATTATGGGTGTAAGGCACACATCTTTATACTTTTTATTATTATTATTATTTTTGCTGTAAGAATGTATTGGCGCCTGTCAAAATGTTTTGAAAATCAACAAATTTAATGAAAATTTAATTATATTTTCAAATTATAATGTTAAAATCTTTTAACAAATAAATATAATTTCACGGCGCACTGGTATATACCTGACCCACATGACTGAAATGTCATGCTGGCTTTGTTCCGGGGTATAGTTGGCAAAGTTAGGCGACACCGTTGACTTGAAACCATAAATCTTCTGATACTGAGAAATTTCATCACACAGGTTTAGTTATCTCTTAAATACAATATTTCGTAATTTATGGTGGTTTTAGGTTACTCTGATAATACACAATATATTTATTGGCAGGGAAACTCCCCTAATTTAAAGTATTGATGATTTGTGCATTTCATTAAATGAATTAAGTCGTTTATTTCCAAAGTGATTTCTAATCATCATTCACAAATTTTGAGAAAGCGCAAAAAATATATTTTCTGTTCCATTTGTTATATCAAAACCAATATTTAAAAAAAAAAGTATTAAGAATTTTTTTATTTGTGTCACATATTATCAAAAATCACTGAATATTTCAATTTTCATTTTAAAGTATCGAAACTTAAATAGGGCCTCTTTTGGAAAGAACTAAACTTCATGGTAACTAAATAAAAAAAATTTAAAAAAGTTGAATGGGTTGAGATTGAAAAAATAATTTGGTTCTGAGGGAACAAATTAACAAAAAAAAAAAAAAGTAAAGTTGAAAATTTATTTATTTTTTACCATAAAATTTATTTATTTATTAATAAAACTGTGAAAAATGCTATTGATGGACAATTATTTTTTTAAATACTTATGAAATACAAGTTTTTTTTTTAATTCTTTGACAAAAAAATAGCCACTTACAGAAAAAAATCTATTTTCACACCACTTTTATATATATATATATATATATATATATATATATATATATTCTTCATTTAAAGAAATAATAATAATAAATTCACCACCTGTTACATTGGGTGTTTTGTACAGACATTTCAACAACAAAAATTCTTAGAGCTCACTTTAGAAATAAGTGACTCAATGGTGAAAAATTAATCCGCTATCATTTCGTCGGCACCATGTTTAAGTAACGAATGTGAAAAATCACACCGTAGTATTCCATATCCATCTTGTGGCAAAATGTCGAATCTAAACGACAAGTGGATGATTGGAATCAGTAATGTCATTTTTACGATTTATGGCTTTGTTAGATATGTTATAATAACTAATAGTCATAATCGAAATTTTACATTGAGCGAATTCGCGTTGGTTACTTTAACATGGTGCCAACGATATGATAAATATATTTTAATATAATTAGTTTAGTTTATATTATCGTTTACATCAATCGTGAAACTTATAATAAACACAAATTTTTTAAATTCTTTCGTTTAAAAAACACTTTTTCCTCTGTGTTAAAAAAAAAAAATTGTAATATAAAATGTTACTACTAATTTTTCGTATATTTTTGAACTGATTTTCTTTACTGATTTCTTTTTTAATTTGGAAATTTCCATTTTTTTTTTATGTGTTGCAATATAAAACATTGCAATATCAAAGCCAATTCATCAGTTTCTTTTTTCTATGACTGATATTTAAAATGATCAAATTTGTATGACAGTATTTTTTTCATTTTGGTTCTTAACGATAAATAACTTCAATGTTTATCATGATCCATTTTCTACGGACTCGATTACTTATTCTTATCTCGTGGTAATGTCAAATATCTTTCTGAAGTTAATACTTTACATCACCTTGCGCACTGGCGAGAGATGGATGAATGTTTAAATCTTTCTGCTGCACTTTGCACATTCATCGATTAAATGTATCCAAAATTTAAATTTTTTGGTCTCATAGAGTTTGCCCCCTCTTTTCAACAAATTATTACCAGCCCAAATTCCAAAACGTTGGCAACAAATCACATGAGGTAGATGATTTATTAATTTAGTTGTAAGCTCTAGAGGATAAGGTTAACTCAAGGCTGAGGTGAGCCCCATCACCTTTTATATCAGGTGACCTAGGAATCACCATAGACGAAAACCTCTCCTGGAAACCCCATATTGCCCTCATCTCCCGTAAGTCAATAGGTACCCTTAAGCTATTTCATCGCTCCCGCCACCTACTCCCACAACCCATCCGCAAGCTCCTTGTATCCTCTCTCATTTTCCCCCACTTTGACTACGGCTGTGTGGTGTACGGAGGCATCCCGATGGTACTCGAGGATAGATTGAAGCGACTCATGAATACGTGCTTAAGATTTGTCTTCGGTACATCAAAGCGATATCATGTGTCCCACCTTTACGACGAGTTAAAGTGGCTCTTCCCTTCTTTCCGCAGACAATATTTCCTCGGATCTTTCCTATTCCAAACAATCAACACTAGACACCCTTCTTACATCTACAGTCTCCTACAGTTTAAACCCGTGGTCCACTCCCAGAAAACAAGATCCCGTTTTTCCGACCTTTATATCCCTTCCCATAGAACTAAGACGTTTGAATATTCCTTTATTTCCCGATCCACAGCCTTCTGGAATTCCTTGCCATCTGAAATCCGTCATGCCTCTTCCTTGTCCTCATTTAAATATCATCTTTACCAATTCCTTCTCACATCCCAAAATGACGTTATACAATAAAATAAATATTGTGAAACAGATTTTGACTGAGGTGAATGATTGATAAAATTTATTGTCTTAATTTTAAAAATCAACCCATGCTTATTTTATTTTTATCTTCATTTAAATAATGTTTTTTTTTTTATTTCGTTTTTTCTCAAAATTTTATTTTATTTTTACTTGTTTTAATTTAATTTCACTGAAGATACTGTATATATTCTTTAATATTGATTAATGTAATTTTTGGCCAGATGTAGTTTTAATTTTTTTGTTCATATCTGTTATTCATAAGGGACCTTGTCCCGGAATAAAGTTTACTTTCTATCTATCTATCTATCTATATTACAGATGAAGAACAAAATACTCATAAACGACAAAAAAAAATCCAAAAATACACCTTACAATTATTTTTTAAGCAGTAAAAGGACTACTATGGAAACAATGAAAAGGATCCAAGTGAAAAATAAATAACTGGGGGATATGAAAAAAACAAATAGAGTTGGCTATTTACTCCATATAATTTCTCATCAGTGCTTGAAAAATTTACACATTCAACTTTATCTAAGAAATGTGCTTCTGTTGCAGTTCTATTGACCATAAAGCCCGCTATGGCAGTATGGCATAGTATCCATAACATTTATTATACGGTAGTTTTATCGTTCTGCTCGAAGTATTCAGATTATGGAGGAGATATCAGATTACTCTGACGAGAATTTTTTCTAGTTAGGGTTATAAATACATCGTGGCACGCTTAGAGAGTGTGAACAAATCACCATCGTATCATTCCTGTTTTAAATTTCTAACTGGAGTGATTTTAGAATGTCAATTCAACTGTAATATGAAACATGTCGTTTTGAAGCTTTTTTGTAAATTACTTATTCTGAAAAATATTATATTTAAATATCACTTTGATGATGGCTAGTCGAATATGTGTTTATACATTTGAAATATTCTCTTCATAAAACATAGCACATGTTTTTTTTATAAATACTGTAAAATATCTTTAATCAACCTTTTGAAAATTGTAATTATCCTGCAAGAAATATTTGAATGGACAGTTAACATAAACATACTTGTTTAATCAGTACTTCAATTCAACTTAGTAAAGCAAACTTATAGAGAGAGGGCTTTGTTTGTTAACATTTCGTTCAAAGGCACTGTAAATGCTTAGTATTGTTGGGAGAAAACAACTACCAAGTAATTTCAGCTTTCTTGAACAGAATTAATCTCCGCGTTTTAATAGTCTTGGGACGATGGTTTTCCTTCTCCAATCAACTTTGAATCTAATATAACCTTGTCATTACTTTCTATTCTATGCTGAATTTTAGATGTTGATTGAAATATCCACATTTCGATTAAACGTTCTAATATTTTTAGTCAGTAATTATTGACTTTTTTTTATTGTATTATAGAGCGTAAAGGTGTGATGGATATTTTTAAATAAAAGGGTGCTGTTTTATCATGAAAACATTTTAAACTTCAACTTTAATATTATCTTAATTCAATGACCCGTTCGGATTTTGTCGCACTGAATTATTTTTTTAGCTCATAAATAGAAATAGTCTTCATAGCTAAGTTAATATCTTTCTATGAAATGAATTTAATATTTTTATGAGATTTTTATTTGTTTTTACAAACAACTAATTTATTTGTTTTTAATATTTCTTTATTCATAATGTATTTCATTTATTTTTTTTATTTAATTCTTACCATATACTTTTTAAGGTTTTTTTTACATGTAGTTAAGGACCATTTAACCCTGTGAGTTATGTTCGCCCTGTACTAAGCTTTATAAGAATGAAAAAAAAGATATATTCAATGAAAAAAAATACCAAATAAATCAAATTCTTAATAAAACCTGTTAGAGTGTGAATGTGCTCTCTGAACAATATTATAAATTTCCTTAATTGTGAAAGATTGCAATATTTCTGAATAAAAAAATAAAAGCTGCAATTCAGTCCATTTGGACTAATGTTTATCATATAGAGGCTGTTTCAGGGACACATTACGGAAGAGATCCACGACAATGGCTAATGCTAATTTCCCAATCAATGGATTGGCCGTGCAGGACCGGTGGCTTGCCCTGCAGGCTCTCCAGACCTGACACCATTGGATTTTTTTGGTTTGGGGTGACATTAAACAAAAAGTCTATGCAAGTCCGATCAATGACCTCGATTCCTTATAGAGAACGATTATTGAATCTATTGAAACAATTACACATATCCAGTGCCGTTTTGCCACTGCCGCGGTTGAAAAAAATGCCGAGCCTGTCTTAATGCTCAAGGAAATCAATTTTAACAACATTATTTAATATGAATTTAATGCTTACGTTTGATTAATAAAGTAGTTGGAACAAATAAATAAGTTCTATTTACTTAATATAACAAATAATTCAGAACAATGAAAATCTTTAAGTGTGAATATCCCCTAAACAAAGCGTTTGCGGACATACCTTTATAGGAAGTTTGTTTCATGTTTTGAGGTCCTTAATTCATATTTTCAGTTTGGCCACTTATTAACCATGAAACACCCTGTATATGGTTCAGCCAAAAGGCCTTGCAAACGTAAACTGTATACTCTTCAATCGAAAACATTCAGGACTTTAACCTGGGCACCGTGGTTCGTCAGCAGCATTATAAATAAAAATCCTCATATGCCTCGAGTCAGCGAGAACTTACGTTCGTAAGTGGGTTCCCACTTATTCAAGTATCGCCATATATAACATGCTAGGAAAGATGCTTCAGCTTTCAACGAGCTTGTTGAGGGATCTCTTAATCTAACTAGAGATAGTGATATCAAGAGATGCCGTTGGCTACAAGATGGTTTTCAGTGAAATAAAAATCTTATTAAAATTATAAAATACCAACTTAATTATAAAGTAACATGTTTCACCAATGCCGATGTTTAATTATAGTAAATCTAATAGTTAATAATAG
Source organism: Nezara viridula (assembly GCA_928085145.1). Taxonomy (NCBI): domain Eukaryota; kingdom Metazoa; phylum Arthropoda; class Insecta; order Hemiptera; family Pentatomidae; genus Nezara; species Nezara viridula. The sequence continues at coordinate 64,017,659 of OV725079.1, read as the reverse complement.
ATTATTGACTAAATGAATATTAATGTGTGTATATAAATATTTAGTGTATATGATAAGGTATATGACTTAATCCAATGTAAGTTATATTTCTTACAATATACAATATAAGAAAAAAAAATTACAATTGAAGAAAAATTTAATCGCCAAGAAAAATTTAATGTATTTCATCCTTAACTACCTGTTCCTCCTCTCTTAACGCTGTTTTTGGTGTTAGAAGTCGGTTTCATTCAACTTGTCATAATAATTTTTAAAACCTCACTTGCTATGTTCAATACATAGCAATATGTATGTATGTATGTATGTAGCAGAGGTTATGTAGTTCACATATAACTAATCCGACATGTTAGTTTTGCTCCGAAGTTAGTTCTCAACAGGGTGCTGTTGACTGTAGTTTCTGATCTTCACTAACTGAGGAAGCTTATCTCAAGGTTTAGTTGTCTCTCAAAGCAACAGTCAATATTTACCGAAACCTATAGTATATGTATGTATCTTAGGTTCTATGATGGTTGGCATTCTGTTAATAATCCCTGAATATATATATATATATATATATATATATATATGGTATAAATATATATAGATATATATGGTATAAATTATAAATCCTAAATGATCGTCGCCCATTATGCCTCGCAGTTTCATTTTACAGAGATAAGTTCTGTAAAAAAAAAAAAAATGTTAACGATATGAAATTAGCAGCAATTGCTTATTGTTTTGTATGTGTATCTAATCTTTCTATAGTATTTTCGGTACTTTTTTTTCTTTCAATATGAATCAGCACCTTTCGATGACTGTTGACAATCAGCATATGGTCTGATTAAAGAAATGAAACTTTGGCATGTCAGGCATGGGGAAGGATAGCACCCAGCAGTATTTCTTTCCTGGCTTGCATCAATTACGATGGTTTGTTAAGGAAGGAGGTTTCTCATTAAGCCCCTTTTCAGTTTCCTCCTCTTATTCATGGCCATGTTAGCTGAAGCCATATCTCTGACAAGTATGTCCGTGTAAATTATTGTGAAATCGTTTGTAAATAGTTGTTATTTGTTGGTCAACTGTGAACAGGAGGAAGTCGGTATGCAAGGTATTGTTTTTCACGTACCAAGGTGCTTTAGTTACAAGTTGTAATATTTTTGATTGGAAAGTTTGAAGTTTGTGTAAGTGGGTATTTTTAGCTATACCGTTTATTTGTGAGGAGTAAGTCCATATTGGTTTAAGTAAGTATAGGTATATATTTAGTTTCTGTTTCAGTTCCAGTGTTGATGATTTTGTTTCAAAAAAGTTAGTAAAGTTGTTTGAGTCGTCTATGGAGAGTTTTCCGTTTCATTTTGACATGTAGGCCTCATGTCATCCTTCTGTAAAAGGTAAGACCAAGGTATTGTACAGTTTCCATCTGCAGAATTAGGTTTTTTTTTTTATATAAATTCAAGGGCAGGTATTTCTTTGAAGTATAAATATAAGATGTTTCGATTTATCGTGGTTTAGTCGAATTTTCCATAATTTGCACCAGTCTTGTAATTTAAGATAAATCGACTTCGAAATTCGAAAACTCGACTAAACCACGATAAATCGAAACATCTTATATTTATATTTCGAAGAAATATAAACTAACTAAATGTAGTTGTAACGTTAGTGAGGCTTGTGTGGGGTCATGATGTTTTGTTAGAATTGCTTTGTCGTCAGCATAAGTTGGAGTCAATGTGTCATTGTTAATAGGTATGTCCTGGTGCACTCTCGCCAAGACTGGACGAATAGAAGAAATTTCTGAGTTCTGCCGAACTGAGAAAAATCTATCAAAAAGAAAATATTGAAGAATCAGGAAGTATGTGTGCGGTAGTATCGACTTCAGTTTAAAGAGAAGACCCTGGTGCCAGACTTTGTCAGACGCCTGAGCGACATCCAAAAATACACCAGTAGCATACAGTTTTTGTTCTAAAGCTCCAGAAATGTAGTGTGTCACTCTGTGTAACTGTATTGTCGAATAGAATGTGCGAGGGCCAAACTGATGGTCAGGAATTATTCGTTGGTCAGTCAGTATTTCAACAAATGTTTTGTATATTAATTTTTCAAATATTTTGGAACAGATTGGAAGAAGGCTAATTGGTCTGTAGGACGAAGAATTGTATATGTCTTTGTCTGTTTTGTGTATCATTTTAATGAGTGAGTATTTCTATCGTAATGGAAATTTTGATGTCCTCAGTATGCAGTTGTTTCCAGAACTAGAGTAGTTCGAAGTTATCCATCTATATTCTTTCGATTTATCCTTTTAATACTTTTTTTGTCATATTATATAATATACAATTCAATATATAATCCAAAAAAATCATGTAATAATAGGTTGATGTTGCTTGAACCTTTTAGAGGCCAAACGGTAATGAATGTTTCATGTATTTCAGTAGAGATAAGCAAGTTTTTCACAAAACATTAAAGTATCCACAAAAAATAATAATATTAATAAAAGGCTTAGCGAACCCGAAGGTTCGATGCCGACACCACCAATCGCTTATTACACACCTCCCTCCACCGTTCGCCGTCCAAACCCAGTCCCTTCAAATCGGCATTAATGCAATCTTCCCACCTTCGCTTCGGTCTACCCCTCGGACGCTTACCATTCGGCACAGCAAATATTAACCTTTTAGGAATTCTCTCGTTACTAAGCCCAACAACTTTACAAGCCCATTTGATTCGCCGCGATGAAATTACCTCGATTATATTACCCGAATACAGTTCACGCAATTCGGCGTTGTGTAACCGTCTGAACTCTCCGGTTAACTCATCCTTCTTCAGTCCGAATATTCTACGCAATACTTTATTTTCAAAAATCTTAAGACGCTGCTCATCCTTTAATGTAAGCGGCCAAGTTTCGCATTCATAAAGAACTGTAGGCAAGATGATTGTTTTATAGATTCTAATTTTTAAGTTCCGGGACAAGAGGCGCGAACTAAGTAGTTTTGTCACAGAAAAATAACAAGCATTTCCCGCCTTCAGTCTAACCTTAATTTCTTCTTCAATTTCGTTTTTTCTAGTTATCGTAGAACCTAGATACCTAAATTTATCTACCTGTCGAAACATATTACCATCTATATCGATATCACCAGTAGTATCGCCATTTTTGCAGCTAACCATATATTTTGTTTATTATTTCCACAAAAAAAGTTAGTAAAAATAATATTTTCAGCCATAATTGGATTAAGGTATTTGAAAATGAAAACAAAAATAAAGCAAAGGGATTATTAGCCGACGAGATGGTTAAAGATTTCTGTCAGGAAATAAGAATTAAGACTTTGCTTTCTAAACCAAACGCCTGAGTGAAATGAACTACCGCAACCAGCAAAGGAAATATTACTTGCCCAAAATATGTGATATTAAAGGATTTTTACCTGTTGAACCCAAATATCATCGTGAAAAAAATCAACAGTGTATGTTTAAGTAATTTATTTGTTTAGTAATAAGTTCAGTGTAATAAATTCACACTAACACATTTAATTGAAATCTAACATTTGAAAGTTTTAAGTCAGTAGTACTGATCTCATGCTCTATAGAGTTAACTTCCACCTTTCCACCTTAGCATAAAAAAAATAGGTATTATATGATCAATGATTGATCCGAAAACTCTGTTTCTGATGTATCCTTTCTTTTAAAATTAGGCGAGGATGATGAAGAACTTTGTTAAAATACTGACCAGGAAGGAGAAGTTTTATAAGGAAGTTGAGGAGAAGCACTTAATAGGGAAATTCCACAGATCAAGTGACGATGCTAAGGTCAAGGAAGGAATTTTCGTTGGACCTCAGATTCGTGAACTTTTTCAAGATTTAATCGGATACTGAAAGGAAAATAAAAGATAACTTTGAATCATGTGGTTACTGAATTTTCCGGTTACTGGATAGACGATAATTATCCTCAGTTGGTCAAAAGACTGCTAGAAAAATACCATTCAGTATGATTCTAAACATAAATTTTCTCCTTTCCACTCTAAACATGAATTTCTTATGTGTAAAGTTGTGCAGCTCTCTGTTATGAAGAAGTAATTGATGAGTCTGGAGAGAGATTCCAAAGATACATTTGTTTGACGAAGAAGATATATAAGGTACATTTTAATGATTCAATGCTGTGTAGTTCATTCAATAAGTCACGAAGTCATTCATGTGTAGTTTTTAATTTCCTTTTTTAAAACTGTAGAGAATATTTTTTTTTACATAAAAAAAGTGTTGGGCCAAAAACTTTGGTGTCTACCTAGTTCTGCTATAAATACTGTTTCCAAAAGTTGAACTTTGTTTACATCCTTGGGTATTATTTAGATAATCCTTACCTCTATCAGGTTATTTTCTTTACATTTCAGGATAATAATCCCAAGTAGTTTGTATTTTTCATTCGCTCAGTTAACATGGAGTGGTTTGATAAAGAAAACCTGATAGCTGTGATCTCATTAAACAAAGTTGGAAAATGTAGGTCAGAGATTTTCAACACTTTGAAACCTTTGGGTATCAGGCATATTTTCGTCTACAGCTCTATAAATAGATAAAATGCTACCTTATATGTATGTGACAGACCTCGACCCGCACTGTGAGTACGACAAATGCATTGAGAGCAGTGGCTGCCCGAATCAGAAGAAATCCCATTCGAAAACAACAAATCATGTCTCGGGAAATGGGAATCTCTGTCAGATCAATGTCTCGCATAATAAAAAGTGACCTTAAGATAGGTGCATTTTGAAGAATGACTTCATCGAAAGACTTTGTTTAGCGAAAAGAAAATTTTTACAATTGAAGAAAAATTTAATCACCAAACTGAACTTGTGTACGCACACAGCTCTAAAGAAGCCCAGGAAGTCATTAGAAGAGTGAAAAGCGTTCATCACCCTTCCCCACTGATGATTTAGTGGGAAGTTTGCTTTGATGGCACCACAAAGCTCCATTTTAGTGAAAAAGGAGTTAAAACAGCCGCTAGAAACTATCAGGACCATATGTTGGAATCTGTTGTCATGTTTCTAAATGATACTCGGTTTGCTAGAAGTCATTGGGTTTTCGAGCAGGATTCCGCTATAGCTCACAAGGCCAAGTCAACTCTGCAATGGCTGTAATAGAACATTTCAGAGTTAATCTCTCCCTCGTATTGGCCCTCAGGAAGCTCTGATCTCAACCCACTAGATTATCGGCTTTAGACCGAACTGGAGAGGATGGCATGCCACAGAGCACACCCTAACTTGGAAAGCCTCAAACAATCTCTAGTCCGAGCAGTTGAGTAGTTTCCTCAAGAAGTGCTGCGTACTGCAATTGATGACCGGCCACGGAGATTAAATACCTGTCTCAAGGCAAGGCAAAAGGTGGATATTTTGAGTAATTTATTTTCTAATAAAGTATTTGAAAAAAATATTTTTTCTGTTGAAATCTGTATTTATTTCCTTGTGACACTATTTATGGCAGGACTAGGTATAGTAATAGACTAGTAACGTATTAGGAAGTGCAAAATACGCTGTCTGAATTTTTTCCATAACTAATTGACTCCATAGAAAAAAGGAAATTATTAAAGGATTAACTTTATTGGCAATAAAACTTATTTGCCGTGATCCACTGTCAGAACTTAATCACATAATTAAACACAAGAGAGAAAATAAAATAAAAAACCGAATTAAGTGCACAGTAATAAAAATAGTTAAAAATAAAATAAAACAAAGATATTAACATTTAAATAAATTATTAAAAAGGATAAGCGAAAAGATTATATTTCTATATAAAAATAATACTTTATTTATTTATTCTGGGACGGGTCCTTTTAGAATAATACAGAAAGACAAAAATGTGAGCTAAGGAGCCTCAGAGATACATAAACAAAAATACAAAGTAATTAAATAGTCATAATAAAACCATAAAAAAATATAAGTTACTTTCTAATTTTAATCTGTTAATAATAAAAAATAGGAAAAAAACACGAAGTAAAAATTATAAAGAGCGATCTAATAAATTATATACATTTTTACTACTGTACTAGTACATACAATATATACAATACAATACAATATGTGCAATACAATACAATATATACAATTTTTTTTTTTCCTCCCCTTCCTTAATGCTATACGGGGTTTTCCCGAGGCAGGGAGTGTGGGCGAGGATTTAAAAGACGCCACCGGCCCCGGGACGTGAACTCGTGACTATATTTTATTATTGTATCATATATCAGGTTGCCGGGCAACCGCGGTGCTGTGCACACACGTTAGTCCGTTCGGCCACCCCGCCCACTAAGTAATAATTTACTTAATTAGTGATTAGCATACCCAATTGAAAAATATCCCTCCAGTTTAAAAGTTAAGCAATGACACAGAGCTATCCCTGAACTTATACCAATCCAATATTGTACTCGCTCAAGACATCTTCGTTTGGTGCATTTTAACCTTAGTTTGTTCTCAAGTTCTCTCACTTTTTAGGAACATAGAGGTCCGTAACTATCAGTCCGTCATATCGGAATATTTGTTTACAATTAAATAAAGTATCAAAAAATTTTATATATTATTCGAACTGCCTGATGAACCATAAATTATACTTCGCCGTTTTCAATAGATTTTTAGTTCATAAAAGACATAAAAAGACCGTGTTAAAGACTCCTTTTTATAAAATTATTAACATTCATATGAAACTTCGTAAATAACTTCATCTGATCGTAACCCACAAATATTTATTAAATCTATCGGAAATGTGGCGTTTTCAATCTGGAGATCGGCAAACTTTGTCTATTTAATTAGATACTAAAAACTCATGAATACTAATGCTTTCCACTTGAATCGAAAGATATGATCAAAAAAAAAAAAAAAAAAAAAAAAAAGATAGCCTACAAAAATACTTGGGGCGTTTGGCCCTTATAACCTCGTTATTTTAAACTTTTTCGGGATGAAGGTCAGGCCAAACGGATCAATATTTTTGTACGCCATCCTTTTTTTCTGCTTTGAGATCATATTATCTTACGATTCATGTGAAAATCAAATGGGTATATTGAGTTTTTGTACCTTATTAAGTAGACAAGGTTTGCGGACCTCAAAATTGAAAACGCTCCAATTCCGAAAATTTTCGTAAATATATTATTTGTAGGTTACGATCAGATGAAGCTATTTACGAAGTCAGCCGGATGTTAATAATTTGATAAAAAGGGTCTGTACTACGGACTAAAATTTTTAAACCCTAAACTCGTGATAAGTATCCCATGACAGCTAATAGGCATCCGGCAATAATTACTATCTATCTCGAAAATGTTACATTCTTGAACCTAAAAAGTAGGGTTCGATGACTACATAAATCTTTAAAATGGTATTTATGCTATTTCGATTCGTGGACTTTGAAACCATCCTAGTTCGGAAACCTTCCTATTTTTCAATGACTTTTATTCAAGTTTTTGTAGAAATTTAAGATCGGAATTGGGATTGACCACTTCCCATGAAATCGTCGTTTGTTTGATATCTCATTCATCAAAATCAATCGCTTCTGAGAGCCGGAAGAGGGAACTCTAGTGTAGATCAGCTCATTAAGGTTAGAAAACATCCATATTTTTTTTGTTTGTTGGTGAGTTTTATCATGACATAAGATGAAATCGTCCCATGTAATCGTCGAATCTATTCCGGGTTAGATACTGGCCATAATTTTTGTACCGAATCCCAAAATGTCAGGCCTCGAATTGTAACGTTGATGAGAGGCCGTGGAGTCGGTTGTGCCATTTAGCCACATTAGCTATTCATAAAGCGCCAGTTGTCATGGGAAATGGGATCGATTTTTGTCCCGGTCGAACTCTTCTCATCCAGTGGACACACCTCCATCTCCCAGGCTACACCTGTTCGCTTTTAACGCCTTCCAATTGGATCAACGCCTACTTTGTCTGTAGGTATTCGTTTCCGTTATTATTATTTTTTTCGCCACTAATAAATTCATTCGTCGTATAACCTGTACAATAAAAGGCATAGAATGAACCTCTTATTATTCTGTAATGCGTTTTAATTCTGTACATGTAATTTGTTTATAGGCATTATTGAAATAATTGATTGACATTCAAAAGCATTTATTATCGAATACTTGTGTTTTTTCTCATGTTCGTTTTAAAAATACAGATGGGTCATGTGTACTTTAATACGGGTCTTTAAACTGCTTTATAAAGAATCGAGTCATTTTAAGGGGATAATTTAGATTTTTCGTTGAGGAAACATGGCTTTCCTGCCGCTTTCTAATTTTAAATTAATATTTTTTAATAAGTTTGCTGAAACAATACTTATAATGTAGTATCATTAATTCATTGTGCCTTTCGGAATAAACGTTCTTGGGATAATGTTTTTTTTATAAAACAATATGCAAATTCAAAAAATTTTAAAATAATTCAAGTAATCAAAAAATACTGAAATGTTTTACTTATATCCATATTGATAATAAATAATAATGATTTACTATACTAAATTTCGTTAAGTATTTAAATACTATGTATCAACTTAAACGATTGGAAAAAAAATTGTCAGATAAATCATGAATTTTAAATAATCTTATTCAAAGGTAACTCTTAGGGTTAGTGTCCCTTTAAACAGATTCGTGACGTTTCAGCGCAGTGGTAGTTCAAAACTCCTTTCTTTGGGTCTTAAGAGGGCTAAAATAAAATAACTAAATCGTCAACCTTGTTGTCAACATGTGTTAAGAGTGATCTTAAACATAAGTAAGTAGATCAGTGGTTCATATTCCATATAAAAAACAATATACTACAAGCAGGTAACATACTCGCCATCCATCACTTGTATTATGAACGCGTCTGAACTATTAAACAGATTTGTAGTGTATCTTGTTCCAGTTTGATAAAAGTTTGATAAAATAAGTTATATAATATTAACGTAACTATTAATGTGTAGATACACGTTGTTAAGCACCCTCAGTTTAAATCAACTTCGAATGAAGCCTAACTATTATTCCAATTAAGTCGAGTTAAGTTGTAGTTTAAAAGAAAGTGGACTGTATTTTGAAATATTTACATCTACTAATAATGAAAACATAAAAAATAAAATAAAACCAATTTTACACTGGTATTAATAGATAAAATAAAATAATAACTTCTAAAATTGAAATAACGATAGTCTGAATACTATGCTAACAAAGAAAATTATGAAATATCTAATAAAATATTTCGATGTTTTATTATGGTAATTAACTATAACTAAAGTTGAAACTAAAATTAGATATTTCGGATATGTATGTATGGTTATTTATAACTTAAATGAAAAATAAGATGAGTATGGCTAATTTGGACTGTGAAAATTCCATGATGCGTCCCTGGTATAACACGTAATATCTTTATTTGGTCATTCTTAGAAACTTTTTAACTCCTTCAGGTGTGTTGACATCTAGTTCATTTTTTAAACTTTAATGAGTTTTTATATTACTACTATCCAAAAGTTTCTCTTTTTAGGAGCGCATTCTCCTTTTTTTTTCTTTTTTTTTTTTGTAACTTCCAAGAGTTTCATTGAAGTCCAATACTGTACATTTTATCATTGATTCAATGCTAAACACTAGATTAAATCAAGAACTAAAATTATACTAAACTAAACAAAAATTAAATAAATAAAAGTAAGCTACAGACCTGTCGACTGCATGTAAACGTCCTCAGTAGCACTTTTAAGAGGAGCCATTTATGCAACCTTGAACCTACTTCTGGAAATGCGGCAATTTCGAATGCATTTGCAGAATATAAATTCATAATTCCTTTTGGAACTAAATAATTTTTTTTTCAGCAATTTGGTTAGATAATTCTTTTCGGAATCCCAATCTTACTACTCTAAAATGCAAGTGATGGATCAAAACCAGAACTGTACGTCATGGACTATTCCAAGTGAATTTTCTTCCGTTGTCCCATCGCTTAATGTATGGTTTTGGAAGTGATGAGAGATCTGGTCTGATTTTTTTTTAATTATTTCTTAATGATATTTACAACTGTATATATACATATAAGAAATACATTTAGTAAATTTGAACATATGGATATAATGACGTGAAAACACTTGCTGAGAAACTATCCAATGGTAGCACTCTAATGATATGTCTACATTAGTAGATCACGAGGCCATCTTCTTTTCAGACGCCTCGGAGGGTTATCAGGAATTGAAGAGGAAGCAAGGTTAGAAACTAGAGGGTTGGTATGATTCTGAAGTTTATTATGGAAGGATAGGTATCTGGATTGGGCCAGATCTGAAACATAAGAAACATTAAGATCATTATGGATGGTTGTATTTGTAACAATGTAGGGAGCATTGAGGATTTTACGAAGGATTTTAAATTGTAAGGATTGGACATGAGAGGAATTCGATGGAGCTATAGCTCAACTTCGTAAGTCCAAATAAGGCTCATTATAGTAATGTATATGGGTCTTTTGTAATTAATTGGAAGTTTAGAGCATTTGTCTAGTAAGTAAGCAAGTAATTAGAAACGTGGAGCGGTTTCTGGTCGTTTTTAGTCTGGTATGAGGAAGTCTGAATTTAAATTCAGACTCCCTCCGTCGTAAACCTATGACGTCTTGTCCTACAGTAACTTTCAATAATACTCCACTTATTCCTGTTGAGTAAATCCGCTACTTAGGACTCCATTTGGATAAACGTCTTACTTGGAATCCTCATACTAGACTGAAACGACAAGAAACTGCTCGACGTTTCCGACTGCTCCAACACTTACTAGACAAACGCTCCAAACTTTCTATTAATTACAAAAGACTTATCTACATAACTATAATAAGACCTATATGGACATACGGAGTTGAGCTTTCGGGCTCCACCAAACCATCGAATTCCTATCGTATCCAATCCTTACAATCCAAAATCCTCCGTAAAATCCTTAATGCTCCATACTTTGTCACAAATAAAACCATTCATAAAGACCTTAATGTACCATATGTCGCTGATTTAGCTGGAGCCAGATATCTATCCTTTCATGATAAACTTCAGTCCCATCCAAGTCCGCTTGTTTCCACTCTTGCTTCTTTCTCGATTCCTGATAATCCTCCTAGGCGTCTGAAAAGGAGATGGCCTCGTGATCTTCTTACTTAAAATTATTTAGAGAGTGCTACCACTGGGTAGTAACTCTTCAAGCCTGTACATGCCATTATTTATATTTGCGCATATTTACTTGTTGTATTTGTATACTGTTGTAAATTCCATTAAATAAACAAAAAAAAAAAATTCAGACTCCTGATTGAATGTTATTTAATTATTACGTATACAAAATAATACTATAAAAGCCTTACTATTTCCAAAATAAGAAAAATATTGGGCATGATGTCCCTGTCCTAATTCAAATAACCATTTCTTGCGTACATTAAATGTAACAAATTTATTTAATACTCGAAATTCGTAACTCATTTTACTATGACAGTAGCACCAATATGACATCCTATAGGGATTGGTTGGTATATTACATATGAAATCAATACTTGTTTCTAGCTTAAAACTCTATTTATTTAAAATTGTTGCGGTATGTATCGCTTCACTAGTCTAGAGGCATCATTGTTTTGTTACATTCAGAATTCCTTTGTAAAATTAATTTCTTTTATTTATTATTTAATTACAGATTAAAGTGCCATGTAGAACAACAGATTTTAGAGGCACCGTGTTCCTGTTGCATAATTACATAATTTAAATCATTTTATATAGTTTGCTATCCATCGAAAATTGCAGTAAGTTCTTCTGATTTTCCTGTTCCAAGGCTTGACGGTAGCTCCGGAGTCTTAGTGAAATTCTTGAAGGACAGACATAAGCGCTGACGATTTTCTATGATGTACTCTATGCAACAGCTGCATCTATGATAATTCTTCCCTTCAAGTTGTCCACGCGTCATCCTAGTTAGTCCTATTCTGAGTCTACAAATTATGGTTTGCTCCCGACTGTTTCCTATCTTTTGAGGCAGTGTTTCTGAATCTTTATAAATGTTCTTCAGTTTATTGGTCTTTGGGACCTTGGACAAAAATTAGCGCCATGCTTCTTCACAATGATCCATCACGGCTACATTGAAGCCGTACAGCACCGTATTAAGTTCAGGTTCTGGAAATATGGTAATTTCTTTTAAATATTTCTTGATTTGGTCCTTAAATCTGTTGTAATTTCCTATTAAGGTTCTTAAATCCTGTCTGTTAATTCCTACTCTCATTCTGGTGCCTTGGTGTATTTCACAGTCTATCAATATGTTCTTGACAGTTGTCGACAGCTGGTACACATCTGCCGAGAGTTTTCCTTCTATTGGGTAGCGTGAGTTAGCTTAGTGTGCCATATCCTTAGCCTTGTCATTAAGACTTCCTTTTTTATTTTACTGTCCACAATATTCCAGGGATTATGTGTCTCTTAAGTTGCTTTTAGTTTATTTATTCCATACGTTTTTTATTATTATTATTTTTTTTTTTACAAATGATTTGAAATCTGGTAAAGCGAACGAAAGTCGTGGTATAGGAAAAAGGGTACCGACCTCTTTTGCAGCAGTATCAGCGAAAACGTTGCTCTCTATACGTGTGTGGACTGTAGATAGAATTCATGGTTTTGTATTCTGAAATAGTCTAAACGTGAATTAATATTTGATGTGATATAATTGTAGTTACCTTATGTAGTTGTTATAAATGTTAGTGAATGCCGAAGGGAAATAAGAACATATTAAAAAATTATCATAGTTGCTATGTAATATTATGGATCGCAATACGTTTTATAGCAAACAGTTCTATAGCAAGTTTTTATAGCAAGCATTGTGTAAGGTTAAAATTGTTTTGTAAAGGGTATTTAAAATCAAAATTTAAAAATATTTATTCATTTTAATATATTTAATAGACAAACTAAGTATAAAACGAAATTAATCAGCAATATTTAAAAATTTCTCTTTTGAATTTTTAAACTGTATGATATCTATCGCGTATAATAACGTTTAAAAATGAAACCAAAAAGTCTCTTTGATCTAGAGTGTTCCTTTCTTGGGACAGCACTAATTCAATTCCGAGGTTTTTGTTTAAACACAAAAAATCCACTTTTTCCCTTATATAAAGATATCTTTAGGAAATTGAATTCGTTCTGAAATGTTTGATTGAATTGCTTCCTTCTCTTGTATGGCATAGCCTTAGAGAAACCTCAAAAGCCCCACTTTTTTTATTGTACCACTCGTTTTTTTCTCAAAAGCTGTTATATTTTTTTCGCTGTTAGAAGTGTTCCATTGAGTAAATTGAATACTAATTCGAAGTCCATTGTTATAACTCTTTGTATACTTTTGTTATTTTCAGTTAATAATGCTTCATTAACATTATGCTATTTTTATTTATTTTTAGAATCGTATTTTCAACTATTAGAGTTAATAAGAAAACATTGTTAAGCCATGTACTATTTTTTCTATATCTGAGTCATACGGTAGATTATAATTTCTTTATGTTAGCAATTTTCCTCCGAAATTTTACAGATTGGAAAATTGGTCTATATTTACCTATGTTCTGTTGTTTAGTAAAGGTTCATAATGGCACTTAAATCTCACAGATTTAAAAAAAGGTCTTTTTTCCCCTTTTTTTTAAGGTTTGTACGGTTTCATCTGGAATATCCTACTCATTACTAAATATGGTAATTAATAGACCATCTACAAATATCAATACACTAATATACTACAATAGTATAATACACTAATTTTGACTGATAAAATCAACCTATATTTCAGCATATCGACCTTTCGTTCCCATATGTCTGGTTCCGTACAGTCTCGTAATTACAAGACGAAAGTATGAATCAATCATCTAGGGCTAAATCTATATATATATATACTTCTTTTTATTCTCCTTTTCCCAATATTTGAGCTTATACCAATTATCTAAAGACTTAAAGGCCAATATATACTCCTAACGTTCTCATTTTATCGCGATTCATATAATTTAATTTGAATTATTATTTGTATTGCGAGTAATTCAAGGGATTGACATGAACATAAATTCCAGCAAAGACCGATACATCCGAACAGAAAAAGCCCTCACAATTTTATTTTATCAAGATTGGTAGAGCTTTTTTTTTTTTGTGCTCTTATTCTTACAAACAAATTTTGTACCTCCATTGGACCCATATATCGGTCTTACTATAATAATTTATTATAAATCATAAACTATTATAATTTATTATTATTTTATCATAATTCGAATACACATAGACATAAATATGAGCAAAGGCCCTGAATTTATTAAGATTTGTTAAGTTTGACATTTTTGTATTTAATTTTTTTTGTATGGTATTTTACATATTTTTTTCTCCCATTAGACAGATATATCATTTATGTTGATAATAATTGTGTATATCAACATAAACATAAATTTGAACAGATTCCAACAAATGTATCGGTCTGACGACCTCGTTTTAATACCAATATCGGTCGATCTATAGTTGTAATTGGAAAAACTCCAACTACACAGCCTTATATTTCTAAAATGCAGGCAAAGATAAAAACCCGTCAACGCTTCGCCAATTCAGGCCTCATCAGAGCAGAAGAGAAAAGCAAATGACATTCTATGACATTCAATCGCGCCATATGGGTTTTTGTTTGTCTGCATTTTGGAAACATTAGGCTGTGTGATTGGAATTTTTCTAATTATAACCTAACGTTCATAATGACCTCACAATTAATTTGATTAAACATAGCCAGCCCTTTTATTTGTAAATATTCCACTATAAGTTTGGGAAGCAGGCATGAAATGATGCATTATTATTAGTTAGTCTATTTTAAGTATTTTTTCAGTTGATGAGGTCTTACACATTTATTTATCCAATTACAGTCACGTCAGATTTCCTTGAGATCCATTATTCATGCTTATATACATCTAGCGAAGATCCACAGTTATTATATTAATAATATCAGAACAGTAACCGTTCGTTCTACGATTTATTTAATTTCCCCTGACATATCGATTGAGATATTCAATATAATTTGCCATTGAAAATATTTTATTGTGTATATCGGGATATCATTCCTGTTTAATTAAAAATGTCAATTTGTTTTATAAGAGTTACTGTTCTCACCAGACCAAAAATAATGAGAAAACTACCGAAGTCTTGGACCGTAATTATGAAGGGTCGCTTAGAAACTGTTCCTTCTCAGTAAACTAGTTTCGCTTATATTCAGAATTTCAGAGAAGTTCGCCAATAGTCGCTCTATTTTAATGGATTTCAGATCTCAAATCAGAAACTGACTGCTAAAGTTTATGTATATTTCACATAGAGAACCAGAATATTACGAAACCGTAATCTAGAGATTACTGTTAGATGTCTAGCAGTGAATCATGTTTGAAAGCTAGTTTTAAACATATGTATGACGTAAATTAACTTCGTTCCAGACAGATATATATATATAGAGCTGCCTGGAAATAACTGAAATGAAATAACTCAAAATTGGCAGAAATGCTGTTTAAGGCGGCAAAAGATCTACAAACAGGAAAAATATCATGAAAAAATAAGTCATATTTGTGTCTAAAAAAAATTGTAATTCTATTTCACGAAGGCCAATATTTCTTTCCATGAAACAGACCGTCCTTGGACTAAACCTCTGGGTGGTTACTCCTGGAAAGCCACATTGAGATTTTCGATTAAATTACCCGGGTTAGGTTTGTCATTCCTACGCCCGGTTGGTGTGTGTTACGTCCAGTAGCCTGACGAGGCTCACATACTCGGGTGGAGGGGGGGATGAACTCGGGCAGCATGGCTCTCTCCAGTGGATGTTCATTTAATTTAGGTGGTTATCCAAGTACTTACCTCGCTCCACGCCCTTAGACCACTCAGCCTTACTGGCTCTCCCGTTTACCTGAATACACACAAATGTTACTTCATTTATTATTTTAACTCCAGGACATAGTCCTGGATATAACATTTTCAAATTAATCTTTTTTTTTTTTAAATTAATACATTCTGCCGCATTGGAGGGTATTAATATTAGGGCTACATTAAACATTCACACAATGTATACATACAAATGATAACTAAAATAGAGATAAAAGAATAAGAGAATTTTTTTTTTATTATGTGTACGTTTCCGATATATCTCGATCCTCTGTTCGCCATATATGCCCCAGCATTTCTGGGGAAGTTTATCCAATTTTGGTCTATGACAATTGTAGAATATAATCAAACGTAGTCTGGCGCTAAACGGAACATTTAAATTCATTACGTAAATTTTGAAATAATCCGCAATTTAAATCCTAATCATATTTAGTCGTAGGTAATTTAGTCGAAATCAGAGGTTATTTTAATATCAATAAATTCAAATTATTTTATTTGGGTATGGACTATTAATCGAAACTAATCTGTCATTTCAGAAGCGTGGGTCCCTCATGCTGGAAGAATGATGAAGGGAAGACTAAAGATGACAGACATTAAAGTCTTCAAAGATTCAATATTTTAGTCATCCAGGCTGTTTACTGGTGGTAGATTAAAGTTTGAGCGAAACTTGAAGAGAAGAGGTCCCTTTTTAGCAGTTAATTAGATGGAGCTTTCCGAGCTGCTAGCTTTTGTTCCGCTCCATTGAAACCATTCCATCTAGAGGACGTTATAAAAATTTAGTGCTGGGCCTCCCGCGGGAGTTACAGTCCCCGCGCACCCACGCGTGTTATTCGCAAAAGGGCCGTTGTAATAGGCGGCGTATCTGGGATACAATGGAAGAGCATATATGAATTTAAAATTTTACGCCACGCTTACTTGCCTCGGATTTTGGTCATAATTGGGTTTTTATTCTTGATCCTCAGGGTTCAGCAGTTGAAGTTTGAGTCTTCAGAGTTCTACTCAATTTAGTTATATTAGTTCTTTTTTCTGGTAAGTTCTATGTTGTTCTTTGTACTTGGCATTGATGACTTCCAATTAAACAAGAATTGAATTTATTTGTTGTATTTCCAAATTACATGTTAACGTTTCGGAATATTTACTCTCATTTTCAGAACTACAATTCCAATGTTTTTTTGTTGATTCATGGCTAACAAAATGAGTTAAAATATAGTGCATGTTACAATACATGTCAGAATTGGGTTGTTAGATTAAATTTGTAATTACCTTAAATCTAATGTGCTCCATTGTCAGGTTCTAAATTCATGTTATAACAAATTAAAGTATATAATATCCAGAGCAACATCATGCTTTTAGACAAACTATTGGGTGTCTGCCATGATGAATACAATTGACCTTTGGATATGACTGTTTATTTTTATACTATTGTTGTTAAATGTTTATTTCTTATGTAGCTGCAACTTCATTTTTATTAAATTTTAATTTTTTTTAATATGTTAGCATAATGTGCTCCTAAATGTTTGGTGTCTGTTCTTTAATTTACTGTTGTTCTATTGTTTTTGTGATGTGTATGGCTTCAAGAAATTTTCTAATGTTATTTTTTGGTTCTGTGCCTAATATCTCTATAACCTATAACCTATAACTAGGTTTATTGAAGTTGAATTTATGGTGTAATTTAATGCTGTGATGTACTAAAGCTGTTGTGTTTATATTTTTTGTATTTTTACAGTCAGTAATATGTTGTCCTTATTGTTCCGTTTGTTGAATTTTTTTTTTTTTTTAAATTGGATGATGAGTTGTTACTTTTGGGTTTATTCGTTATAATGTTCTCTTTTGGTGTCTTTTGTGTTGCTTGTTTTTTGGTTTTATTTTCATGATAGTTTACTGTTGTATGTAATCGACTGTACCAAAGTTTGTTGATTAAGTTTACAGGGTAAAACTTCTCAATAAGTATTTTATATATTTTTTGTTTTTATTTTTGGAATGTAAGGTTTGTCAGTAAGTTCTATTGCTTTGTGTATTAGGTTCTTGGCTGTATTAATTAATTGATATTTACGATGGTTTGTGCTACAGTTAAGGATTCTATTACTGGTTTTCTCTTTTTGTTGTCCATTTTCTAAGTCTCTGTCTTTAGTCCAAAATTATGTTCATCTCCGAAAATCTAAGTCTGTGGCTTTTTCTATTGTAAATCTGATTCTTTTGTTATATTGGTTGAAGCTTTTCGTTAGTACATTTTCCGAAACTTTTTTTTATTATAAGCAGCAAGTCATCTATGTATATTTTTACTAACTATGGTTTTTGTTCTAAGTTAGATAGTTGTATTGTGATCAGTTTGTTTAAAAATATGGGAATACAACAAAAGTATATAATATGCTAGTAGAGTAAATAACTACTAGAGTAGTTATTTATTTTTTTTAGTTTTGTTTTTTATTTTATTGTTTGTTGATAATCGGCAAATAAGCTGACTATACAGGAAATAGAAACATGTCAGAAATAGGGAAGAACAGTACTCAGAAGCTCTTCTTCCTTGACTTGATTCAATTGCTTTATTTTTTCAAAGGAGATCTCTTATCTAGCGTCTTTTTAGTCTTCTCGGATTCAAAGGTAGCCATGTTTCTGATTAAACTGTTGATATGTCTGGTTTTAATTTGTATATAATCGTTGGTAAATGATCATTATGTGCTGGTCCACTGTTCGCAGTTGGAGGTCAGTATGTAAAGTTTTGTTAGTCAGGTACCAAGGTTCCTTATTTATGTACCTTAATAACTTTGATCGTAAGGTTTGAAGCTTTTGTAGGTGAGTCATTTTTACGATACCATATATTTAAGATGAATATGGTTTTAAATAATAATAATGTTTTATTCAGTTTTGAAAAAGTTGGTAAAGTAATTTAAGCCTATTGTTAAGGATCTTCCATTTCCCTTTAACATGCGATCCGAACGTTATCCTTCTGTTAAAGATCCACGTTAAGTCCACTATAAGCACTGTATCCATCAGATGAATTTTCTTGACTCAATAATTTGTTTAACTCCGATTATTACTCATGCTCATTTTGTAAAAAAAAAAAAAAAAAAAAAAAAAAAATGAGAAATGGGATTAAATATAAGACAGTGCATAAGAAACTGTCGATTATATCCTTAGCATTGTACTCCTCAGGACTCTATAATATTTTGACTAAATTAAAATTTAACTCAGGTTGGGGATACAGATTATTGTATACAGGAAAGGACTTTCCTCAAATAGAACGTGACTTCGATGGGAAGATAACGTGATCTGTTCTCATAATAACAGGGCTTCCGGATAGATTGGGCTGCTTCTACTAGTATTGATCCATATAACAAAAACGTCTTGTTATGCACGTGCTTTCCCGACGATTCATTAGCTACTATTTTAACTTTTTATTTTAATTGGATGAAATCTATACAATATATTCTAAAAAATAAGTGCCAATTATTGCCAATACTTCAATAAATAGTTTCACTTACACTTTCTCTATAATTTTTTTTTATTTTATAAGTCGTTTTATTAAAAAGAACAAAAAAAACTTTTTTTTGTGATGAGTTACTGTTGAAAACAAGAAAAAGTACTACTTATATGAATTTAGATAAAAGATACATGAATAGTGACAAGTTTTATTTCGTTTCGTAAGTTTCTTGGGTGTTTAATCTATTCCGGAATTTAGTTAGTTAGAAATTTAGTTATGAAACAGTGGATCAGCTGATGAGAAGGTTGTCTCCTCAACTCCTCTCTCAGTTTTTACCAATTTTATAGCGGAATCTCTCTGATTATTCACGTGATACAGTTAAAGTGTATATCAGAGCAGTTGATATTTACTGTTGACATCTTTTTTTTTTGTTATTTTAAGAAAAAAAAAAAAAATTTTTTTTTTTTTTTTTTTTTTTATTTATTTATTTATTTTTTCTCTTATGATATGCGGTATGATCAGCAAGTGATGGCCAGTAAGGTGCCCAAGAGGTCTCGGTCAGACGGAGTTAGCTCACCAGCCAAACAAAGGACTCGTCGCTGCCTACGAGAAATACCTCCAGTGACCAAAATGAACACTTCAGAACCAGAACCTCAGCCCCAACCAGGTACGTCTGCACAAGAAACGATTGAAGAATCACCTTTCTTTACTCCAAACCCCTACCAAGTGCTTCAAAATGACAGAGAAGTAATGGAGTCTGCAGCAATACCCAGAGAACCAAAGCCTCCTCCGATATTTGTGAAAAATATAAAAAATTTCCAGATGTTCTGCACCCAACTAAATAAAATCTGCTCTGGCAGTTATTCATGCCTTAACAGAACCAATGACACCAAAATAACACCTGATTCTGCAGAAGCCTACCGAAAAATAGTGAAGTACTTATCAGAAACAAATTCGAATTTTCACACTTACCAGCTGAGGCAGGAAAGAGCTTTACGAGTAGTGATAAGAAATTTACATTCCTCAACCCCCACTGAAGTTATTAAAGAAGAACTAACGACGCTTGGTTTCAATGTACGCCAGGTAACAAACGTTTTGAAGGAGGACAGGGAGCAGCCAGGATTACGAAATAGGATCCCACTACCATTGTTTTTCGTGGACTTGGAGCCATCACCAGGTATCGAAAAAATATATGATATCACAAGAATATACTACACAATGGTGAAAGGTGAGAAGCCATATCCCAAGAGAGACATCGTGCAGTGCCATAATTGTCAGCCCTATGGCCACACGAAGACATATTGCTACCATCTGCCGCGTTGCGTGAAGTGCGGTGAACAGCACAAATCTGTAGAGTGCACCAAACCTATACAAGATCCAGCAGTATGTGCCCTATGCTTGGAGGGACACCCGGCCAACTACAAAGGCTGCCAAATTTACAAGAATCTCAAAACCAGACACCAGAAAAACCGGATTCAAGATGAAGCACTAAGAACAAGAAGAGAGAGAGAGCCTTCCAGAATTGTAAACAATGATGTATCATTCTCCCAACTACTTAGAGGTAAGACTTTAACCGATAAATGTCAAGCCCTGCCACAACAACAACCTCAAACCCAACCTCAAAATCCTCTTCATCCTAATATACCTAACCACCAACAACATATTCCTCATATTCCTCCTCCTTCATATGCAACAGATCTCACAAGTTTGTTAGCATCTTTCCTCACCGATTTCAAATCCCTTGTTACTCCACTCATATCACTCCTCACGAATCTCGTATCTCACCTCATCCCTCCTTTGAAAAATCCTTAAATGACTCACATCCCTAAACCCATATCCATTCTCCTTTGGAATGCGAATGGTGTTAGAAATCATACAGACGAACTATCTACTTTACTACTTGACAAGAACATTGATGTGGCACTAATTACTGAAACTCGACTAACCACTAAACAGCACTTCAATATACCACAATACCTGACATATCGTACTGACCACCCTGACGGAAAAGCACATGCCGGTACTGCTGTAATTGTACACCAATCCCTCTACCATCACGTACTCCCATTACCAATACATGATTTCCTACAGTCCACCGCTATCGTGATAAAAACCTTCTCCTTTCCGGTCACTCTTGCATCAGCGTATTGCCCTCCTAACCGATCCATATCCAATGCCCAATTCAGTTCTCTCCTCGACTCCTTAGGACATCACTTCATCTTGGGTGCAGACCTAAATGCCAAGCACCAACAATGGGGTTCCAGAACCACGAATTCTCGTGGCCGAACCCTGCTGTCTGCACTCAATTCCCAACGTTTTCACCTCCTTTCCCCCAACTCTCCTACCTACTGGCCCACAGATCCCAACCGTAATCCTGATCTTCTTGATTTCTTTATCCACAGCGGCTTAAGTCCCCTCAATTGTTCCATTACACGTCTAAATGAACTTTCCTCTGACCATAGTCCTCTAATCCTTAATGTTTCACTTGAACCTGTTCCCAAACCTTCTCCACCGTCATTCATTAGGGGCCCAGTAAACTGGGACCTTTTCCGCCAAATAATCTCCGATAATATTGATCTCAACATATCCCTCAAAACTCCCGATGACCTTGATAGTGCCGTAAATTCCTTTACTACCACAATCCAATAAGCCGCCTGGACTGCCTCCTTCCCAAAAGACTCCTCCAGAATTCCTATAAAGACCATTCTACCCCAACACATCCTTAACCTAATCCGCACCAAACGCCGTGCCAGATTATTATGGCAACGTACCCGACATCCTACCGACCGCTGCTCCTATAATTACTACTGCAAACAATTAAAACTGGAATTAGCCACCTTCAGATCACAATCCTTCAACTCCTACCTATCCTCCCTCTCTTCTCGCGACAATTCCCTTTGGAAAACCACAACAAAAATCCTAAATCCTCACCGCATTTCCCATCCTCTCCGACGAGGTGATGGCTCCTGGGCAGCATCTGACGAAGATAAAGCTGAGGAGTTCGCCATTCACCTATCCAATACATTTATTTCACATCCGGAATCCCATCCTGCCCACACCGTAACAGTAGAAGAACTCCTTACATCACCAATCCCACTTTCCTTGCCCCCAAAAGCTATTCATCCTTCCGAAGTAAAATTTCAATTAAAAAAACTAATCCTCCGTAAAGCTCCTGGACATGATCTCCTTACACCTCAAATCCTTCGACAACTTCCATCCAAAGCAGTCATATTCCTTACATATATCTACAATTGTATCCTACGCACCACCCACTTCCCTCTGTTATGGAAACACTCCACTATTATCCTCTTCCCAAAACCAGGAAAACCTCTCAATAGCTCAACATCCTATAGACCAATCAGCCTACTCCCAATCCTTTCAAAAATTTTTGAAAAGATCCTTTTGAAACGAATCCTACCCATTATAGAATCCCAAAATATTCCTTCCCATCAGTTTGGTTTTCGCTCCCAACATTCTACTGTTCAACAAGGACTCCGAGTTGTTGATCATATATCCTCAGCCCTAGAAAACAAGGAATACTGTTCGGGTGCATTTCTGGACATTGCACAGGCATTTGACCGGGTATGGCACTCCGGACTGCTCTTCAAGCTTAAAATCCATTTACCTCAGTCCTTGTACCTAGTCCTCCGATCCTACCTCTCTGACCGCTCCTTCCGAGTTCGCTGTGGAACAGAATTTTCCAATATCTACTCCGTTAAAGCCGGTGTTCCCCAAGGCAGCGTCTTGGGTCCCGTGCTTTACATCCTCTTTACTGCTGACATCCCTGTTCATCCCGATACTTTTCTTGCAACATTCGCTGACGACACCGCAATCTTATCATCCAACTCTGATCCCGAAATAGCATCCTTAAATCTCCAAAACCACCTCACCTTGATTGAGCACTGGTGTAATAACTGGCGCATTAAAGTTAATGAATCTAAATGCCAACATATTACCTTTACACTCCGACGCAGTTCCTGTCCACCAGTACACTTTAATTCCATCCAGCTTCCTTACTCAGACACAGTCCGGTATCTTGGCTTTCATTTAGACCGAAGACTAACATGGAACCCACATACTAGACTCAAAAGACAAGAACTCAACCGACGATACGGCCAGCTATACAGACTACTAAACAGAAAATCCAAACTTTCTATTGAAAACAAATTACTTATCTACAAGACAATACTGAAACCTATATGGACATACGGACTTGAACTGTGGGGGACAGCAAAAGCTTCTAACATCAAACGTATTCAATCCTTTCAATCTAAAGTCCTTCGAACAATAGTTGATGCTCCGTTCTATGTAAATAACAAAATCCTACACCATGACCTTAATATCCCATTTGTTCTAGACCTTATTCCAGAAAAATTTTCCAAATTTCACCAGAACCTTACCTATCATCCAAATCCCCTTGCACAATCTCTATCCAGCACCACCCATCCTTACAATCCTCCTCGAAGGTTGAAGCGGCAGTGGCCCAGAGACCTTTTGTAAATAAGCATCTATTGGAGTTTTGGCAATGGCCAGATCCTCCACTCAAGCCCGAGTGTGTATGATTAGGTTAGTTCTTTTGTTTATATACATTTATTTGATTTTATTGTATTTATTTTTATTTTATTTTTTTGTATTTATTATTATTAAGTTTCTGTATTATTATTTTTTTTTTTTTATTATAAATAGAGTGTGAGTGTGCTTTCTCTGATCACTATTATAAATGTCCTTGATGTGACAGAATGTAATATTTCTAAATAAACAAATAAAAAAAAGTTATGAAACAACAACAACAAAAAAATGCAGAATTAATTCAAAATATTTATCTAACTGAACAAAAAAAAAAAAAAAAAGAAAAAGTTCTACTATTGGTAATAAAGGAGAATGGACATTCATCATGTTTTTTTTCCTACTGTATATTTCATCTATTTTTCGAAGAAGTTCCTTTGAATTTTTATTGTTATTTAGTAGATTTTGATGTAGTTTTGAATTTATCAAAAAAGTAATATTAAATAAAATTAGATTTTTTTTTTATTTATTTAGATATATAATATTCTGTCTCGTGGGCAATAATTATAGTGATAAATGAACAGATTCACACCATATATTCAGAAAATACAAAATTAACAAAAGTAAAATAATAACTAAATAATAATAAAAAAGAACTATGTACAATAAAAAAAATAAAATAAACTAAAGATAAGTAAATTAAAAACATAAAAACACAGTCATACCTATAGATATTATTAAATAAAACAATTAATCGTCATTAGTATTCTTGTCACTCTTCCATGACATTATATAGTGGATATAATTTTTTTCTAAAACCCTTAGCATCCCAGTGAAATAATATTCATATACATCCTGACTCTTATTTTGTATATACTTTAATAATTTTTCCTATTTTTTTTCTTTTTACAGACTTTTTATATTTAATAAAGACAAAAAAAAATTGTGTGATGATTTTTTCAAAAACAGTAATGTTTCTTCTAAAGAAAAAATTCTATGGATATCAATATAAAAAACTGTCATGTTCTATATGGTTTCTTGGGCTTTGAATCGATTGCAAAAAAATATTTCATTATAAAATAACTTAGTTTCAGTCTACAAAAAAAGAAATAAATACAGCCTTTAATTCAAAATGTCGTAGTAAATAAACAACCCTCCCCCCGGAAAAAAAAATAATTATCGCTGTATTTTATGTAATAAGGGAAAATAAAATATTAATCATGTGTTAGTTTTTTTTCTGGTGTAATTTTTTCTCTGCTTATTTTTTTTCAGTGTCTAGAATCTCATATAGGTCTTTATATTGCCCTGGATTTTTCAAAAAAAAAAAGTAATATCAAAAGTTCAAAGGATTATTTTTTTGTTTTATTAATTTTCCATCACTTGTTTTATACGTTGCCCTTTATATTAGAGATAAAAATACATATGTACCGAACGGATAAAATAAAATAAAAAAATTCCTTCACCTTTTTCCTGTCGGTTTTTTAGTCAAAAGCGTTCCCATGTTAACTGGAAAACATCTCCAGTCCCTGGAGCAGTAAAATAGGACCGAAGAGTGCTCGTACTCTCTCGAGGCCAATAAACACAGGAAAGATGAGTCCGTGTTGTCAGCCTATTCAGATAACAGTTGTTTTCGTTCCGATGGTTCCAACCTCTCTTACAAAAAAGGAAGTAAAATGATTCCCCAACATGGAACAAATAGTGTTCTGAATGGAATCGAAATTTATTCGATATTTTTTCAGTATAATATTATTTCTATTTTCAGAATAATTAAAAAAAACAAACAAGAAACAAGTTTAATTACTTAGGTGTTTTCTGTGTCCGTTTTTAGCGAAATTATATATAAGGAATCCTTCATCCCTGATATCGAGTTTCATTAACATTAGAATATGAATGGGCCATTTTTTATCACGGAAATCATAAATTTTAGATTTTAAATCGTACTGTTAGATAATTTAGATTTTTTACATGAATGGTTCTTTAACATGCTTAAATCTAAACTCTAGTGCATTAGTATTCTAATTTACTCAATCTCCGCTGGCTTTCAATACCAGTGAAATGGTTGAGGAAGAAGCGCAGAGATCTCCTGAAGCCTTGCTTTCCCTCCACATGTGGGGAGATAAGTATGGTTTGGAGTTCCCATGGCCGACTGTAAATAGTGTAAATAGGTATGCCTGCATCTAAGATGTTTATTTTCATTACTTTTTTTTTTAAGATAATTTTTTAAGATAATAATGTTTGAACAGGTAGATAAGTTTAGGTATCTGGGTTCTACGATAACTAGAAAAAACGAAATTGAAGAGGAAATTAAGGTTAGACTGAAGGCGGGAAATGCTTGTTATTTTTCTATGACAAAACTACTTAGTTCGCGCCTCTTGTCCCGAAACTTAAAAGTTAGAATCTATAAAACAATTATCTTGCCTACAGTTCTTTATGGGTGCGAAACTTGGCCGCTTACATTAAGGGATGAGCAGCGTCTTAAGGTTTTTGAAAATAAAGTATTGCGTAGAATATTCGGACCGAAGAAGGATGAGTTAACCGGAGAGTTCAGACGGTTACACAACGCCGAATTGCGTGAACTGTATCCGAGTAATATAATTGAGGTAATTTCATCGCGGCGAATCAAATGGGCTTGTAAAGTTGTTGGGCTTAGTAACGAGAGAATTCCTAAAAGGTTAATATTTGCTGTGCCGAATGGTAAGCGTCCGAGGGGTAGACCGAAGCGAAGGTGGGAAGATTGCATTAATGCCGATTTGAAGGGATTGGGTTTGGACGGCGAACGGTGGAGGGAGGCGTGTAAAAAGCGATTGGTGGTGTCGGCATCGAACCTTCGGGTTCGCTAAGCCTTTTATTATTTATTATTAAGATAATTTTAATTCTATTTTATTCATTTATTTTCATTCTATTATTACTATTATTTATATTTTCTTTCTTCATTATGATATTTTATTTTGTTCTTTTGTGGCTTTATATTATTTGATGTTATAGCTTATTATTTTTTTTTTTAATTTGTAAATATGGTATGAAAGTGCTCTCAGAACTCTATTATAAATGTCCTTTAATGAGACAGATTGTAATATTTATCAATAAACAAATAAATAATAAAAAAAAATATATTCTAATAAAATCTAAAAAGCTAATATACAAAGCTTTGTTAGAAAACTTTGAGATATGGTCTCTCAGTATCACTGGCGAATCCAGGATTTAATTTAGGGAGAGTTTCAGCTCGAAAGCTTTTTTTCCATAAAGATAACGATAATTATTTTGGGAAAAAAGAAAGAAACTAACTACCTATATGAAATGGTGTTTAAGTGATTCCTAAAGTCCTTTTAAATGTAATTACACGAACAATAATACTTTAAGAGATAATTTTTTTAATATTTTTTTCCATAAAACATAATTATATTTTACCATTTTGGGGCAGCTTCAGCCCCAAAGCCCCCTCCCCCCGTAGATCCGCCCGTGCTCAGTATGAACCAGGAAAAAAATTCTTTGAGTTGAAATGAATTTTTCAAAAAAATCGAGGAAAAATACTCAGAATCGAAAGATCACTATAAGTCTACTATAAGGGAGAGATTGGAAATAAAACTAATAACCTAGAGGTGATAGAAGGAAGGAGACTCAAATGGTATGCCAATGGATGGAAGGATAGAGTGGTAGAGAGTATGGATGGTAGGGGATTCTCAGAAGAGGATGCGATGTACTGGCAGAAATGGAAGGACCTACTAAGGCAGGAATTTATTTGAGGAGAGCTTTATATTGAAGAAAATCCTAAGGAAAAAAATAAAGATTATAATATATATATTAAAAATTAAGTTTACTTTCTTTCGATTATATAATCTATAACAGGATTTTTTCTGCTAATCTCTTGTTCCGGACTTGATTTTTTTTTTAATGTTTATTTGTGGGTCAGAAACGATGTAATTGTTTGATGACAGATGTACAAGCCAATAAAAATGATTCAGGAGTATTCTATTTATGGTCATTATCTATAAGGGTTCTGAATTGTAACGTGTTATTTGATATCCATAGAGTTACTAACTACTCAAACTTCACGACATTTCTTGGAGAAGACGTATTGCAGTTATCTTTTTCACGTATCATATCTTAAATTCATTGCAATGCATACATTGAAATATTGATTGGCTCTCTTCCTTGCATGCCGGCAATACGAGTTTGGCAATGGTTGCTTATCACGAAAAAATATATGGTTATGCCATCCCGTATTCAAACGTATAGTTATATTTACTTTGTTCCTCATCTATTATCGTTATTGTTCCTTACCATACTGCATGATCGCCTTCGTTTCCCAGAGGCTGCTCTCCTCTTCTAGTTAAGTTAGTTGCTCCTCCATAATTAATCGCAAACCAACCGTTTGTTAGCAAATTTCCGGGTTTTGGGATCTCAATGACTGTTAATATTGATTCAGGCTCAAATCATGGTCCAGCGCGTATTGCTAAAGCTTTCAACGAAGCGTAGTGTCTCTTTAATTAGGCCCGTTCTTACTATATTTCAGAATTCCACATTCTAATATTCTTGTCAGCCATCGCTTTTATATTCTTCAATCATCCTATCCATTTCCATTATATTTAAAGTTCTTGAGCCCTCATTTAGTAGTTTCTAGCTCGAACATGGAATATTTTATTAATCTATTTCAAATCCACAATAAATCTTAAATAATTATTTATTATTCCTCCATTATTATTATTATTATTATTATTATTAATTTTAATTTAAAGATTCTATTTTGTTTTTGAAAAAAGTATTCATATTGTTATTAAATAAAACTAAAAGTATTATATATACGCCTCTCGTATTATTGAAAGCCATAGATTATATATTTAAATGTTTATTCTTGTCCGTCTAGAAAATAAAAAACTGTCATTAGTTAAATTGAAACTTTTTTAAGTATGATTTGGTCTGCTCCTGTTTAGGTAAAATCTGTTTTAGTTTGTAATCTGTAGATTCTTGACTACTATATATATATATATATATATATATATATATATATATATATATATATATATATATATATTTTTATTCTTGGAATAAAACTGTGAAAACTGGGTAACTTTTCTGAATAAATCCATCATTCGATCCAGCTTAAAATTGATGAATCTCTGATGGATATCATGTTTTATAAAAGACAATGGGACTGGGAGAGAAAAGAGATTTTCTTGCCACCTGTCCAAACGTTATTTTGCTAACCTTATAAATTTTACTGCTATTTTTTATGTCATTAACATAAAATTTTTATTTGTCGAAGTTTTATTTGTCATTAACATAAAGTTTTTGTTATCCAATTCTTTCAAAAGTTATATTTAGAATTTTTTCGTAACTCTTAATAATGAGAGATAGTTAATTATTTAAAATGAATGTTATTTATGGTACCTTTGAGGGTGACGTGTATGAACATTGGGTATTGTCCCAAGCTTTGTAAAGTGACATCAATGGGGATTAGACCTAAATGATATTAAAGACCACTTAATTATACAATGATATACAGAATTAAATCAAAATCGTTATAGCTTTTTTTGAGAAAATTTTAAAAATGTGTTTCACCGTTGATATAAAGTGGCACTCCCCGTTAGCCGTATCTATTTCCGTTGAAAACTCAATATTCGAAAACACAGTTCCTTACTATACATTTCATATATAGGTAAGTAAAAATCAGGATTGATCAAAAAAGATTTCATTAAAAAAAAATTAGTAATTCTTTTTTTCGTCATTTTTGTAACAAATTGTTTTAAACAAAAATTATTGTCAACATTTTGTGATCTCTTTATAATAAATCCTATTTAATATTTAAAAATGTGTTGAATTAACCTGAATTTGATCAGAAAATGTCTATTTCTGATTAGTTCTTAGTTAAGAAAAAAAAAACATATTTTTCAAAACAAATCACTTCTATTAATTTTAATTCCAAAATTCTTTAATTCTCTGCCTTTTCCTAAGTTGAATTTAAGGATTTGTTTCCATTATGAAATGTTTCAAAATAGGAAAAATAACTAAGGAAAGGATGTTGGACTGATTTTGCCTGTTTTGATAGAGAATGAGAAGGTTAACTGTCAACAACAGATGTTTGATAGGAAATCGAATCTTTTGGTATTGATTTTTGAATGATATAGAAGGTTTTGAAACAAATATATTTAATCGTTTATGAATTTTTTTTATATTTTTATATTTGTTTATTTAGAAATATTACATTCTGTCACATCAAGGACATTTATAATAGTGTTCGGAGAAAGCACACTCACACTCTATTTACAATAAAAAAAAATAAATAATACAGAAACTTAATAATAATAAATACAATAAAATAAAAATAAATACAATAAAATAAAATAAATGTATATAAACAAAAGAACTAACCTAATCATACACACTCGGGCTTGAGTGGAGGATCTGGCCATTGCCAAAACTCCAATAGATGCTTATTTACAAAAGGTCTCTGGGCCACTGCCGCTTCAACCTTCGAGGAGGATTATGAAATTAAAAATTTATGAAAAAAAAACAAAAAACTTTTTTTGAATATATATGACCGGTTTTGAAACCAAACGCCTCAATATGCATTGTTTGATGCACTCATTTATGAGTAAAAGATCAATTCACAAGTAAAGCTCAATGAATCTAGTTACTATTTCATACTTCAAAGTAATTTGAGGTGTAAAAACCCTAAATGTTTGTAAGCCAATTATTTTAGTGACTGCAGCCATTTACTTATAGGTTCAGTAAGCCAATAATATATATTGGTTTATAAGAAATTTCATTTAACGATCTTTTTTCCTATTCTGGTGTTCCAGAATATTTATTAACACATAGCTATGGATTAACATGTATCAGAAATGAAAACGGTACCATTGGCTTCAACATTAATGCCAAACATATTAGTAAGTAGTCTAATTTATGAGAATTTCCAACTAAAAGCTTAAGATTATATTATTTTGAGCTACTTAGGTATCGTATTTTTCAGAAGTTATTTTTAAAAAAATAGATTTTAATTACTAGAACCCAACCATAATTACAGTTGATAATTGAGCTATATAACTCAAAATAACTTTTACTTAATACATAAACTTCAATTTTTTTTCCATTGGACAATACTATTTGTAGATTCCTCTCTTCCTTTGAATTTTAGATTGCTCTGCATTCTCGTGGCAGCCGCTTGAACTACACTCGCCCGTGATAGATCGTGATGGTTATCACTATTGGCTTCTTTTCCACAAACTTTGAATAGAAGTTTTTCCTCACATTTTAATTTGTATTTTATTATTTAATTTTTCTTTCATTTATTACCTAGTGTTTTATTATTATTGTTATTAAGCAATAATTTCTAATTGTCAAATTTCATCATTTTTGTCATATCTGATGTTTTTGCCAGAAAATAATTTAATGACTATATATTCAATAAGCCACAGATTATTTTTAACTTAGAATTTTTTAACCAATTGCAGCTAGAATGTGATCTCTGCTCCTAATCATTTTTACTATAAATCTAGTTTAGTTTATTGATTTATTCAAGAATATATTTGTTATTCTCTTTATTTAAATTAAATTCACGCCTGTAGTAAACTATTTTTGTTTTTACTTACCTATGAAATGGAATATGGAAATATATAGTAATGGTAAGTGTTGCAATGAAAATCCTAGCAAAAAATCGAAAATCTCTTCGATATTCCAGAAACTTTTTTTTAAAAGCATTGGTAAACTGAAGTAATAAAATTTCACGTCACATAGTATTCTTACAAAACAGAATACCTATCTATTATTATTGATTATTGATTATGACAACTCAAGTAATACGGAAATGAAGCATATTTAACAAAGATTTTTTTTAATTATTGGAATACCGGTGGTGTATTTAGAGGTTGATAAAAAAAAAAAAGTGAAATCCTTGATTTTACGTAAAACCTGATTAGCGTATTTTAGCCATTTAAAATTGTTAATTGACATAATAGGTAGGTCTGAACAGGCTCTCAGAGAAGCGTTTATAGGCCTTGAAGCAGCTGCAAGACCACTTGGTCTAGAAGCCAACGAGAGGAAAACTAAGTATATGAGAGTTGGTGGTGAGGTGGATCTGAACTCTCCATTTGAGGTAGGTTCTTTTAAGTTTGAGAGAGTGAAAAGTTTTATATACCTTGGGTCTGAAATTAATAGCAAAAATGACATGGCTCAAGAAATACAAAGAAGGATCACGGCTGCCAATAGATGTGTCTATGGACTTGGCCGACACTTAAGAAGTAGGTACCTCTCAAAGAAGACCAAGCTGATCATATACAAGACTCTTGTTCGGCCTGTTTTGACATATGGCTCAGAGGCTTGGACGATGACCAAAAACGATGAGATGAAGCTGAGTGTGTTTGAGCGAGGAGTCCTCAGAAGGATTTATGGTCCAGTAAAGGAGGGTGATGTCTGGAGGAAAAGAAAAAATAGGGAGCTCAGTTCTCTCTATGCAGACATCGACGTAGTCACCTATATTAAACTGGCCAGACTAAGATGGGCAGGGCATGTGGCCAGAATGAGCACCGTTGAGATACCCAAGAAAATAATGATGGAGGAGCTGCACCTCGCAAGACGGGTAGGAAGGCCGAGGACGAGGTGGTTGGACAACGTGGCCTATGATGCGAGAACCCTGCTTGGTGTACGGAACTGGAGAGCTGCAGCAGAAGACAGAGCCAACTGGCGGAGGCTCTTGG
This sequence comes from Nezara viridula, assembly GCA_928085145.1. Classification (NCBI taxonomy): domain Eukaryota; kingdom Metazoa; phylum Arthropoda; class Insecta; order Hemiptera; family Pentatomidae; genus Nezara; species Nezara viridula. The sequence goes on along the minus strand of OV725079.1, from coordinate 63,985,270 downwards.
AGGAGGCCCAGTCTCGGTAACGGGATGTCATGCCACACATGAATGAATGAAAATTGTTAATTTTTCTAACATAGACAAATTCTTCTTCTAATTAAAGTGAACTTTGTCTAGTTTAATATTCATAGAATAAAAAATACCGGTTTAAGGATTTTTTAGAAATTTTATTTTTATTTATTCATGAAATTTACAACTGTATAAATTAATATACAACAAGAAAATATAAATTGAGAAATGCAGCAGCATGGAAACAATTGTTCAGAATTTATCCACTGGTAGCACTCTAATAAAGTACCTAAGTTAGGAGATCATGAGGCCATCTTCTTTTCAGAAACCTCGGGGGGTTATCATGGATCGAAGAGGAAGCAAGATTAGTAACGAAATGATTAGGATAGTTCTGAAGTTTATTGTGGAAAGATAGGTATCTGGATTGGAACAATTCAGAAACATACGAGACATTAAGATCGTTATAGATCATTTTATTTGTGACAAAGTAAGGCGCATTGAGAATTTTACAAAGGATTTTGGATTGTAAGGATTGGATACGAGAGGAATTCGATGGCTTAGTAGAGCACTAAAGCTCATTGTATATCTCATGTTATGAGTATGAATCTGTTGTAGTTAATTGGGAGTTCAGAGCTTTTGTCTAGTAAGTGCTGAAGTAGTCGGAAACGTCGAGCGGTTACTTGCCTTTTTAGTCTGGTATGAGGATTCCAACTCAGACGTTTGTCCAGATGCATTGTATCGGATATACTATACAGAAAGTCATAGGTTTACGCCGAAGGGTAATAGTAATTTGGTGAGATTTATTTTGATTAGCCAGTTTTGACACGATCAAGATTTTCGATGTGTGATTGCTGAATTTGGGATGCAATTAATGCGGTATTAACTGACAGGACACATGTTGTGATGAAAGTGTTGGGATTTCAGTTGTATAGACTGTGTCTTTACACATATCCTATACATAACATTCTTCTTGGATACAACGTTGAGGAACACCAGCAGACTGGAAAAGAAAGGATAAATAGGCGTTATTGTGATTCACTTTGAAGTATCTATCTGTAAGATAGTTACGGATAATGATGAAGTATGTAGATGGTAGGAATTTACGGATTTTGTACTACAGTCCCGGATGCCAGACTCTATCAAACGCCTGTTCAACGTTGAAAAAGACTCCCGTGCAGTACACTCCACGCTCCAATGCAGAGTAGACTACGTCTATCACAGGATGATATTGCTGGATAGTGGAATGAGTTGTGCGGAATCCAAACTGGTGATTATTTGATTGTATCTGGGATTATGTGATTAGAATTTAGGATGGAGAAATTATATTTAAATACATACAAACGCTCGGTACTGATATCACTTTTATAAAAACATCGTTATTGCCTACATATGGTACTTCTACACTTTAAACACACGTCTTTTCATCATCTTGTCATTCATGATTCTACCTTCACCATATTGTCCTCAACGATACCATACCAATGCCATCTCACTTCTGGGAATTTTTAATACTTTGTCTCTTGAATGAAGTAAGGATTTCTAAGACATTTTATGCAAATAAATGCAAAAGCTAGTTATTGATTGATATCATTTTTACACGAACACTGCTATTGCCTTCTATTTATGATACATATGGTACACTTTTTCCATATCCCATCATGTCGATTCATAATTTTGTTATTCGCAAATCTATTGTTAGCACTATGTTGCATTTTTCGTAAATGTTCATTTTTTTTTTATTGAATATTACAACAATCTGTCACATGGACACTAGTTATAGTGAGGTAGGATAACATTCACACTATATATACAAAAAAAATAAAATAAACAGAAGAAAAAATAACAATAAATAATAATCAAAAAGTATAATCAATATATAATATAATAAATTAAATAATGTTTTAGTTATCGTTTCCTATTTAATAAAAATCATAACACTAAAAAAATACAAAACTTTTTCTTCCAGAAATGGAACTTTAGTCTGCAATCTTTTCTTGGGTACTTCCTTGTTTTTACACGAAATACTTTATTAAAATCAATATAAAATGTATCCTATTTGTTGAGAATCCTACTACAGTAGCCAGATCTACGTTTTTTAAAATAAATTTGAATCAAACTGAAATTAAAATATATTTTTCTGATTGGTATTGTATCATAATAAGTCTTTTAATTATTTTTACACTGTCTATGAAAATTTATGTTGTGCATCGCGAGGTATTCTTGCATTGATATCTTTGGCGTAGCGCTATCGAATATTCCGCTGCAAGGAGTGAACTCGAATCTCGACAATATACGTGATAAATAATTATATCTTGTTGATATGAATATAATTTTGTAAATAAAACGCTATTTCTTAAAAAAAAAAAATGTTAAATAAAAACTACGAAAAGTGATTACCTCATCTTATTTTATGCAAACATTGAAGAAGTTGAGAGTTAGAAGACAGCCCAATTAGACTTGGAAAAGCTCAGAAAAGGCCATTAGACTGCTAACAAACCTTGGTGTGTCAGCTGTGCGCCCTATATTCCTTTGTAGAGTCGGTTAAGATCGGTTCTCCGATATCCAAAGAGAAACAAATTCTCATATATTTCTAATTACAGGGCTCTTTGCAATATCCTACAAAAGCTCGCTTTGTGTAATTATGGCCTTGTCAAGTTGATAAATTTTGACGCATTGCCTTATTCTCATTTTACGCTGTTTTATTAACTGCCCCTAGTTATATAATTTTTTTCATCAAATTATAAAGGAAATTTTTAATGGCCTTTATGCTCTAAATATTCCCAGACGTTATTAAGGCAATAATTAAAAGGTAACCTATTGGATCACGAAATATTTTCCATCATAGTATAGGAAGAATCTTCCATATTGAAAATGTGAAATATCTGTGTCAATCATAGATAAAAATAAAGGTACTATTCGTGACTTATGTTTCCCTTCGTAAAAAAAAGTGATTTTAGAACTGAGAACATTACCTTTCCTTACAATCAATCGATTGATATGACATCATCACTCCAAATTTTTTAAAAACATGTTTCGTAATACAAATATTGTAAACTGCTTAGATTTTACGTTTATTTGATGTTGTTAGGCTTCCATCTTCCCTTTTTAATATAAAACTATTAAAGTTTTTATAATTTAACAAATAATTGCCCGAAATGCCGTAGTGAGCTGGAACCCATACGAATACCACAATCAAACCTTTATTAAACGTAAATTTATTATTTCCCTAATGATTGCATCACTTGGGTATGTGTTGCCAATGGCAGTTAAAACACTATACGAGTCCTTTCAAACGACCCAGAAGATTTATTGGAATCTCTTATCAAATAAATAGCATTCAAGATGGCTGTCGCCTCTCTGGTAAATATGGAGCAGTCTCCTGGCAGGTTAATTTCATCTGATTGGTGAAACAGCAGAGCCTATACTCTTTGCAGCCTTGTATGCATCATTATATTTAAAATGAAAGCTTTAATATTTTTTTGTTTGTTTTAAAATTGATTTTGAAATTTCAATAGATATGTCTTTGAAGTTTTGACCGTCTATTTATTTCTCACTTGTCTGTCATTTTTTCAATTTTTTTTGTTTTAATCTGGGCTGGGTTTAATATTGCTCTTATTAATGTTTACATCCTTATGTCTTATAAATTTCTCGTTTGAATTTATTACTTCATATATTCTTAAGTCCGCGTTTTTCACTATCTTCATTTAAGAGCTAAATATTTTCACATCATGGATGGTTTTATAAAAACGACATGGATGTTGCCGCCTGAGGAAGTCCAAAACTCTCCGGTACAGATTCTAAGGACTAGAGTATAAAATAAAATAGAAAATATTGACCTTGGAACAGCTCAATGTAGTCTATGTGGACACGCTAAGAGTTTCCATGAGGGGTCGTCCAAGATTATGGTTTGCTTTTTTATGACTATTTTTGGCTGCAACACATGTCTCACATGTTTTCACTAATGCTTCAATTTCTCAATAAATTGATTTCCTACAGAAATGGTTACATACCAATTTTGGATGATTCCTATTCGATGATTCCTGCTTACAAAGAACGATACAACGGTACAGAAACACTTGGTTCTCTAAAAGGTATTTCGTTATCTATTATAAACTCTGAATCAGAATTATGGTTGCCATGCAAAATGAGAAGGGTTGTTGATTTACTGCGGAAAGATTAGTAGCCTAGCAAAAGAGTTGAAATAATCGAGATGAATGCCATACAAATCTGATGAATTGCTTCGGTTATACTAACATCAGTAGATGCATTTATATCTGAAGGTGCTCTCAGTAGACAATCGACGTTGACATTTTAATTCCAGTTTTTGAAAACGTTGTCATTGATGTCTGCTGTGCTGGATTACAAAAGTTGTTCCCGAATTCCGTTATCCTTTCAACTTGCGCTAACGAGAAGAAATAAATTCCTCAAAGAGCTGCCACGAAATACGTGATAGACTGTAAATCTTAATAAATATACCTCATAAATCGACAAAATTTAATGTTGGCAATTTTATGAGGTGATGATAGGGAAAGCTCGGTTTGTGATGGGCTGCTGTTTGTGCTGAAACTCAGTTAAAATTATTGAATTCAGTAGAATTTAGAAGTAATCAGGTGCAATATTGTTTATTATCGATGCATTTTTATTTCAAGATGTTTTTCCGAATCTCTGCTTGTAATAAAAGGAATGATTGTTTCTTTTATTCATCAGTTTCAAAATTTTGAAACAACGCAGTGTTGACACCTTGTATTGATTCATTTGACCCTTCAGTAAAACCTAGAAATGGGGGTGATTAAGGTCGTTGAATATTGGCCACGAACTGAGTGATCATGTTTTGTCGAAGTTTAAGGACTGTTTTGAATAGTTCAGGATCGTTAGGATAAAGTCATCAGTAGTAGACACTATTGTGAGACTTTTCCAATAATTTTAAATGTAACTCATTCGATTCTTTTAAAGCTTCCTTTTTTTGCTATATTTGTCCAACAACACTCTTATTTGACCTAAATTAAACATTGATATTTAGGTCGTGTTTCAGATCATTTTCGAAAATATGTTTTTTCACCAATAGTAGACATCAGTGTACCAGTAGTAGACACCGCTTCATTAATTTATCTAATTTATTTCTAATCAAATATTCACATATATTGGCAGTTTTTACCAAGGAACTATGATTTTTAAAAAATACAAACTTCAAAAATGCTAACAAAAAAAAACGTATTAATTAAATTACATTTGTAGGTAAAAAGGAACAAGACTTTTTTCCATGCTTAGAATAGAACTATGTATGATATTCACTCATTAATACAAAAAAGTTGAGTTTTGACAAGAGATATTATCAGTATCCTCCCAGTAGTAGACAGTTTGTTTTTGGGCTCAATCAAACAAAACTAACACACAAACACACGTTACCTAGTGATTTCATTGTCTAAACTATCATTTAGGAAAAAAAATTGTGAAAAATCTTGGAACAATAAAAGCATAATTGATGAAAATCAAACTGCCCTTTCCACTGCTCACTTGGTTTGCTACCGGATTCTAGTGGTTACACAATATAAGTTAAAGTTTAAAATGAAACCAAATTCAAATCATTCTGGTGGTTCCAACTCTTTTTATAAGTTGGTTCTACAAACTTATTTTTTAAGTTAAAGTTTCATGTGTCTACTAGTGGCTTGATGTCTACTACTGGTGCCTTTACCCTATATACCTTATAGCGGATCGATTAAAAAACATTTTATACAATAAATTGTTATATAGCATTTAGCGAACTACTCAAACACTCCGTGTAGCTTCGCCGTGGTTGAGTAAGAACAGAAAAACGTTGTGTTTGAACTCAGTATGTTACAGAAAGTATTTTGGAAAAGGGTGTGTTTCGTTGTATTTTGATAGCAGTATTTAGGTTTTTTTTTTTTTTTTTTTACTGTGCTTTCAACAGGCCGTATGCTCTTAGGTGATGGATAAATCACTGTTTTTATCATCAACTTTTTTTTCTTTTTCAGGAGAGCTCTATCCAGGGTTTCAGTAACCAGCTTGTTAACGACCGATTGGCTTCGATCCAGGTTCCGCAGAGGTTCGAGGGACTTTGCGAGGAAGCTAACCAACTCCAGACTCACATACAACAGCTGCAAGATTCTCTTTCCACTATGTTGAGGATACAGCAAAGGTAGGCCTTTTGAATTGTCATATTAGATAGGAACCATTCTTTCTTGGCTTTGTAGTCTTAGTCCAACAGGAAGAACTTCTTTACTATTTAACGAAAATTCCGTATTTTAAATAATTACTATAAGTTCTAGTTTTGTTACTTAACAATTATAGTTATTTCAGTACCTCTTACTTTCCCTATAATCTTTATGACCACATTAACAATCAAAGTTAATATATTTCTATGTCATGCGTTATTTATTTGAAAAGAGAACCTAAGATACTTGCACCACGAACATAAAATGAAATAAAATATTCCTTTAATCTCTTCTTATTTATAAATAGAATATGTACACATATATAAAACAAATAAGAAGATATAAAAAAGTCCTGTCTAGCAACAGATACATTCAGCTATTACTTTTTTTTTGTGCTTACTATTGTTGCTAAAAAATTGGAAGTCTGTCAATCTACTTCGACGTCCAGGTGATAGAAGATGTTCGAAAATGTCAGAATATCCTCGGAAGAATAGTTTCGAAAATGCAAGATTATCTTATATTACCTTTTGTAAATAACTCGGACTATTTAATAAAAAAAAAGTTATGCCTCACTAGTACGATTTATTTAGGCATTTCCGACCTTATTACAGCATTACAACTTCTACAAACTAAGTAAACAATGCGCGAAAGAAAGATAAGTGACTAGTGAAAATCGCCTGTTAAATAAATGAGCCTGTCAGTTGATAGAATGTTTACATTTTTTATTATTGATTTCAGTGATATTTACTGTGGAAAAATGTATATCTTTATTCACGATTTTATATTTCAGTACTACAATCATCTATTCTGGAATCGACTCACTGTCTGTACAGATATTATGAACTGTCCAACTAGACATGTCACTAAAATAACTTTACTCAAAAATGTTGAAATTGGAGTTAGTCGTTTTGTCAACTGAAAGGCTCCAATAACCTGTACCCATGAGTTGCCACGTAACAACCTGTATAATTAAACTACTTGACTTAATCAATATGCCTTAAATTAGTATCACTAGGTTACTTTTTCTTTAATTTTATTTTAATATCAAATTTACTTTCTTTTTGGCTATCAATTTTATCTATCAACAATATCTACTTTTCCATCTGACAGACATCGATTATACTGTCTGAATTTTTAACAAGTCTGCCAGTACTAAATTACTGGATATGAGATAAGAACAGGTTCTCTTGCAATCATTTTGTCCCTGCCTTTTTATCTAACAGCATAGAGATTATAATCCTAACACTAGACAGTTTACCATGTATACATTTTATCATGTATGTATGTGCCGATAGCACCCTTACTCAACTTCTATTGGCTTTCAATAACGGTGAAGTAGTTGAGAGAGAAGCTCTGGGATCTCCTGGTACCTCGCTTTTCCCTTCACAAGTGGAGAAACAAGACAGGTTCGGAGTTTCCACGGCTGATTGTAAATTGGATATATAAGTATCATTATTAACAATTATTACGTATCAATAATTATTAAACTAAAAGCATGAACAACCATAAGAATAAAAAAATAAAAATGTCGATTATTCTCTATCAACACGATTAGGGTATTTCTCTTCGAGTCTGCTTCATTACTTTTTTTCCCTTTAAAAGGTAAATTACTTGGCCATTTCTGGGAGAGAGAGGAGAAGGGTAACCTGTAAGTTACCAACCTATTCTTAACATTCTTAAAGTTAAATTCGTAGGTCCGCTGCTGCGCCGCACAGTGGGACAACTACGGACGGGGAAACTTGCGTCATCGGGTAATTTTTTTTTTTTTTTAAATAAAAACAGTGAACAATCTATGTTCTGCAAACTGAAAATATTCTCGGTAACTCTTCAAGGTATCCACAAAATCAATAATTTTTGGAGTTCTAAAAAAAAAATTTAGCCGATGTTGGGATTTACTTTCATTACTCGTCTCACTGTACGTCGGTAGTTTCGGAGTTGTTACGACAACTTGACCACTCCAGCCGTCCCCTTCTTAATTACTGACTGCGACCATGTTCTTCGAAATCTATTATCTGTTCTCCTCCTTCTTCTGTTTTGCTATTATTTCCTTAATGGGATTTATAATTCTCCTAATTAGCTTGCTTTCTTTTGAGCATATGTCAACACTATCAATATATCATTCATCACTACCTCATTATATTATAAATTAAATGAAATGATATTCTAAACCCTCCAAGATATTTTTTCTCAAATATATGATCCGTTGCGTTAGATCTTATCGTTCCCAATTTGCCATTACTCTTAACAGTCTCCCTATTTTAAGTTTCTTTTTCTTTTTCTTCATAAATTCTCTCTATCTCCCATTCTTTTTTCACTCATATTATTGATCTCTTTGAGCCTATTCTTAATTATTATTTCCATTAGTAAAAAAGATTAGACTTTGAATATTTTTTTTATTTAATCAGCCATCTTTTATATCCCACCAAGAGATCTGACTTGGTGGTTGCAACCGATTATTGCAAATAGCCCAGATGTTAAATAAAATACATTTATTTCAATTCTCTTTTTCTTTTTCTACGTTCTTCCTTATATGACTAGGTCAGGAACTAAAATGAAGAATTCAGTAGTTCTCCTTCGGTCCTCTAGGCTTCCATGTAGTGTCCTTTCCAATTCAGTTGGAGAGGGCCAAATCACCTTCCTTGATTGAGGGAGCGGGGTGGCCGAATGGGCTAAAGCGTGTGCACAGCACCGCGAGTTGCCTGGCCACCGGAGAGCAATATTTGAGATGATTTAAAAAGTACGAGTTCGCGTTCCGGTGCCGGAGGGGATTTTAAATTCCTCGCTCTCACCCTCCGGCCCAGGAAAATCCCGTATAGCCTAAAAGGCGAGGTAGGGAAGAACAAAAAAAAAAAAAAAAATCACCTACCTTTCCTGGGAGTAGGCCATGCATGTTTGTAGGATATGTTCCACATTCTGTACATCCTCACCACACTTGCAGAGGGGACTAGAGCCAATTTTGAACTTACTGAATAGGTGACCTTTGAGCCTGTAGTGTCCAGTTCGTAGGCGAAAAATCAAGACCGGATCTCGTCGGGTTAGTCCATAGATCGCATCTCTGGGGTCGTAAAGTGCATGACTTCTGAGCCAACATTGCTTAATAATCGCTTTATTTCAATTCTCTTTTTAAGCTCTTAACCAAATTTTCGGAAATCAACTAATCTTTGTCTCATGTCTCCGTTATTCATCATTTGTTTGATTTTTGGACATTTATTTATGATCGCGGACATTGAACAGGCGCGATGAGAAATTAGTGAAAAGAACTTCTGGACAACAAATAAAAGGATCAGTGTATTGGAGTATGTACTGGTCGGTAACAAACTTGCTTTGAGACCTTTAGATTTTGTATAAAGACTAAAAATAAAATACGATATAAGTTTCTGTCTGAACGACTTTTAATTTAACACCTCAAAAATCTGTAACAGTTCTCTGATCCCAAATTATTCCTCGACCAGCAATGGATTAGACTACCAGATTTAGAGATCATCTATATTTTCATGAAGATCATGGACACATTTCTTCATGCTCTTCTTAGGTATTGCCAATGGAGAACCACTAAGTAACTGTGACAGTGAAATAGATGCAGTGGGTAAGGTTGATCTACACTTGAAAAGAGTATATCCTTCAAGTAATGGTGAAATTAATTAAGTCTATCCGGGTTCAACATACATTACGTGTTGAATTATAGCTACACTAATGAAGACAAGTATTGGACGATTAAGGAATGAAAGCTAAAGCTGTAGGCGCGTAGAAATTGTTTAGAATGAATAGGCCGATTTCCCAAGATAAGTGCTCTCCCAGAGCAGCTTTTAGGAAGGCTTGTATTGATTCACTGACATAAAGGGTTGACTGTATTAGGTGATGTCCCACATGATCTCTTCCATTGACAAAAAATGTGAGAAAATCTCGTCAAAGAGGACCGAATCCCTCACAGCCTTCCTATAGCCATTGGTGTTACAATTTTCCGAATGGCTGCATGACGATTATGTGGAAGTCCGTCAGCCTATAATTGATATTCTCGGCTCACTAGATTTTCTTCTTTACCGGTTCGTGATAAATATGGTTCGCAGATTATATTGGCATATTTACAGCTTTTCAAGTGAAAGAGACAGATTGTTCTTACTTAAACCCGGATTATTTCCTCTTTCATTCCATGGTTTTCGAAACTTTTAAATGTCTTATTTCCTTTTTAGTTCTCACAAACTTTTATTATAATAGAATAATTATTATAGTTAAAATTATAATTATAATTTTTATAATAAATAACAAAGTCCTTCCACTGCCCGAGGGTACCTATCCCCAATCCTTGAAATGCTCTCGGACAGTGGAAGGACTTTGTTATTTGTATATATTTGTATTGTTATAGTTATATATGTAATTTAAATAAATAAGCTTTAGAGGGTTAGTAAAAAAAAAATATAATTTTTATTTTATTTTTCTTTCTTGTTCACTCTTGTTTAATGTTTATTCGCTAGGTTCCTTTTTCTTTATGGTTATTTTAATCTGGTCCTTTAAATGTTAATAGACTAATTTTGTAGTATTTTATTAATTCAAATTTTTTTTTAATTTTAGAAGTATTGAGTCGTCTCTCTTCAATAAGGCTAATGAAATTCAAGAGGACATTTCTATGAAGAGATATGACCTGAAAAATGCACAGCTTAATCTTGCAGCAGTGAAAGCAACAGTAAGTATATTATTAAATATTAAAATGTACTATCATTTATCCTTAAGAACATAGGATATTTTTTATTTTATCTCAATTCGTTACTTCATCGAATGAAAAATTTAGAAATGCTTATAAACTCCATAGGTTGCATAAAGATAGATCACTTTAACAACAAATGTAAATCGTTTATAATAAGTCCGTCATTTCATTTTTACAGTGTCATGTTTGAATTCCGATATATTCATCAACAATCGATTTTCGTGACCAATCCTTGAAGACTATTTAGGTTGTATACAACGTTAAAAAAAAATATCTAAAAGCAAATATTTTACCACGTTTCATGCAGTTAGATATTATTGTTTTCATGTTGGATATTCTAAGAATTACTTTGAGCTAAGAGTTTAGGAAAAAAAACGAAAAAATCTGGCGTGTCCAATCACTCGACTTTCCTACCTATTTCAGAAAAGCTTTTATATGTTTACAGATTTCCATTAAGAAACAAAAAAAAAGTGAATTAGATTTATTTTCCTGAAAATTGATCAAAGAAAAGATTTGGGTACGATTTATTCGATAAACTAAAGCTATGTTATGTAAACCGTCTTAAGGTAGATCAGTGTAAACATTTCAATACCCTCCAATATTACTTATCCAAAACTTTTTTCCGTAGCCTAATTTTGTCTAACAATAATTTCGTGAAGCTTGTGTGATCCGGCCAACAGATTTTCTTACTTTCACTTAGTTATGTTTTTTCTCTCATTCACCCCTTTCTGACACCAAGATACACGGGCAGATCTAGGGGGGGAGGGGGGGCTTTCGGGCTGAAGCCCCCCCCCCCCAAAATGGAAAAATATAACCATGTTTTATGGGGAAAAAAATTAAAAAAATTCCTCTTAAAGTATTATTGTTTGTGTAATTACATTTAAAAGTACTTAAGGAATAACTTAAACACCATTTCATATAGGTAGTTATTTTCTTTCTGTTTTTCCAAAGTAATTATCGTTATTTTTATGAAAAAAAAAAAGGTTTCGGGCTGAAGCCCTCCCCAAAATTAAATCCTGGATTCGCTAGTGCCAAGATATGAACCCATAATCTTACATTGGAAACTGAATAGCTGTCCGAACGTTATTAGTTGCCCGAAATGAACGATTTTTGTACCTTTCAAAAAACAAACATTAAAAAAAAACAGACTAAAATGTGTTTTTCTAACTCATAGGGCTCTGAAACGTATAGATCCGTCAAAAACCACATATCGTAAATTTGACGCGATTGCAATACTTTCCTTACCTAGTATAGGTAGAAAATTAATAAATTAGAATAAACGCCATTTTTTTAGAAATAACACTAATATATTTTTTTCATACATTGGATCAAAATTTGTGAGTTTTCCATAATTGAAACATATCTTATAGACGATTTCAGTTATGGCGAACCCGCAAACTGATAAGTAAATAAGTAAGTATTCCTGCGAATTACGGAGAAAATACTTCAAATCCCTTGATGTTTTTGTGGAAAGAAGCTGTAGGAGTTCAGCACTGCAACCTCTGTCCATCAAGGTCACTTGGAAGTACGAGCAGTAGCGTCAGGAAGTAGGAAATGAATTAGTGTCCGTAAGGTGTAAGCCTTTTGCTATTTCAACAATAAATATTCCAAAACCTTGCACAAATAATAAAATGTCATCAATTGAACTTCACTGATCTCAAAACATCTATTGCTATGACACGAAATTGGATTAAAGCTGCCATCTCATATCATTGTTATGTTGAAAGTACAAGCCATCCTTATATAAGTGGTACTTGAAAAGTAGTGAATCTACTTTCAATAAAACTCGTATTTCGCCTTCTGAGTATCCTGAGATCTGCGTCCCCAGCTTGAAGTCGAAAACTACAAAAGAGGAGATTGGCGACACTCCAGAGAACTGCTCTTGTTGCTCATGCAGCTCGAAGAATACTCTCGACCTCTTTCTGTATAAGACAAATCCTGCAATAAGACTCAGATAGTCTTCCGGAAAATTTACTAGAAATGACGGCTAGGAAAACTTGACTCAACATTATCACGGAGGACGAATTCACTCAGCTAATAAGCAAGGATAAATATTCCTACGAAGCTTTCGTGTACGGGTAGAAATAATTAGTTGGGTTTAATCATTTCAAACTCCTCCAATGAATTTAAAGAATGAAGAATTAAGTGAATAAGTGGTTGAAGTAGCATGCCATACCTTCTACTAGAAACCGTGTTGTCGAGAGGTATGCGAAGAAGTGGATAAATAAAGATAAACGGGATTGTCACTATACTATAAAAACATTTCCTCTCACTTAGGTGTTGGTTTAGTATTTTCAATAATGAAACATTGTGATCGACCAAAAAATTCAAAAACATAACCCCCTCTCAAAATTTGAGGTTTCACGTTTCAAGATGCGTAGAATTTGAAAAACGAATAAAATTTTTTTGTCCGTCCGCCGTCCGCGCATTTTCTCCGAAACTACTGGACCGATTTTTTTCAAATTTTGAAATAAAATCAGAGGTCATCCGAGGATGATCCTCCTTCATCGACATTACTCTCCGCCTATAACTTTCAAAATGGTGGCCGAAAAACCTGCGTTGCTATAGACTGTAGCTCCTAAACGAATGTACAGATTTCAATGAAACTTCGCTAAAGTCATTTTCTCGACGCCCTTTAAATTTATCTATATAACATACTTCAACGAAAAAAAGCTGGAAAAAAAGTTACGAGGGATGTTAAAATTAAATTCCGAATAACTCGAAAAGTTTTTACTTTAAAAGTTTATGAAACTTCCTAAAAAAAAAAAAAAAAAAAAAAAAAATCGTTAAAATCGGACAATTAGGAGCAAAGATATGGTCTCTGGTTTGTTTTATGTGTTCTACTCCAAATGTTATATCCTTGGTTTGGTTTTTAAATTTTTAATGTGTTATTGAAGTAATGAAATTATTTTTTTTTTTTGCATATTACTAAAAAAAAGTTTAGTCCAATAATTGGAATCACCTTTTATTTATTTTTCTTTGTAACTAGGAAAGTAATGTTACTTTCGATGTACAATTGTTTGGAAATAATAAACCATTGTGAAATAATTTGCAGCGTTTTTTTTTCTATAGTATATCCTCTAGTTGAAGAAGAGTTAAGACCCCGATAAACAATTTTTATCCGGTTATCATACTTAGGTATTTGACTTAAGATGGTAAAAATTGACCTAAAAATATTATCGGACTTGGACAGACTAATAGCTTAGAGTTGGAATCTTTTAACTGTAGGGAAAAATTGACGCCGTTAAATATCAGTTTCCCAGTGATCAACTAATGAAAGGGATGCCCATTATGAAAGAGGTATGAATGAAATTCGAATGGGGCGCCAGAGGCGACCCCATTGAATGAGAGCCACGCCAGCGCAGTGGCCCCTGTCAATACAGGCGGAATCCCGAGCCGCCGATGGGAGATAGTCCTAGAGGATAATTGTCAACGATAACCGCTCAGGCCGTTCTAGAATCCCGTTCAGTTATGCCGTAGTTGTTCCATCTCGAATCCTCGTGTTACCGTTCTGTCTGAACCGTTCTTGTATTTAATCATCTGTCAGCTAGTCCGAAAGTTGACAAGATGGGTTGGACTAACATCCGTTATCAAATCGTAAGCATTTTCATTATTATTATAAATTAATAGTTGTTAGTATTTGGATCACTTACCTTCCATAGAAACCTGTGGGTTGCTTTATACACTTTAGGTATAAATCCACGTTTTATAGATTTGAACTCCGTTTCCATAACCTAGGATACATCACAGCACGAAATACACCACCGTAATTCACTGGCTTGGATTAAATGTTTTTGCTGAGCTACACACCCTTACAATTCAAATCAAAGTTGTTAGTTCGTATAATTCAAATAATTTGAAACACATCTCACACTTATTAAAATTCTCTTTTTAATTCATAACAATAACAATAAAAACGGATTTATTTGTAATTTACTTCTTTTTTTTTTTTTTAAGCCTCTCCCTTATTCTGTAGTTTGAGAAGAAGAAAAAGAAGAATTGTAGTCAACTGTCAACATTGCTGAGAAGTTTTAGATATTGTCTCCTTAGGTATCATTTGGTACCACTAAGCATATTTTTTGAGGAAGCCGAGAGTTTGTTTTGTTTATTTTTCTGTGTATAAATTTCCATCTTATTCATAGTTTAAAAAACACAGTAAGGGCGTCGAAATGAATGAAATATTCTTGCTTGAAGTGCGCAATATTTTGAATTAATAGAAGGAAAATTCATTGAAGTGCTTAATTTATTTTGTGAAATGTTATTGAATGATTTTTTGCAATGAACCAATGAAAGATACTTTAAATGTTTTTTGTTTTTTTTTTAACTTGTAAATTTCTTTTATTATCGATCCCTCATATTTTCATAAGCATTTCTGAAAATGCAATTACATAGTTATGTACACATTTATCTATTTTATATATCGAAATCCGGTCTCTTGTAATAATTTGTTTTGAATTGCACTGTAAGCTGAAATTGTTAAAAATTTACTTTTTGTATTAGAAATTACTCTTACGATATAAAACACTTTAATTTAAAAAAAATAAATTAAAGAACCATTAAAAAAACAACAGTAAAAGCAAAAAATTAGTTTTTAACACGCAATTTCATTTTTTAATAATTACCGACATCACTGAGAGCTTACTCCTTAAATTCATAATTAGCTTAAGTGATAGTTAATAATATACGTAGATATTTAAAAAAGAGAGGATTTAGTTTTAACTGGAAATAATGGAATTGGGATAAACTAGAATGATAAACAATTATTCCTTACAATGCGTTTGTGTTCGTAATGTGTTTACGTTAATAATGTGATTGTGTTGTTTATATCCAATAAATTTTAAATGTTTCTAATTTAGACAGAGTTGAAATTCAAAGGTGGCCTAAATTATCGTTACATTTTCATTTTAATTTGGCAAAGCTACCTATATGAATGTGACATTTAATTATAGTTAATAGTAAATTTAACTGGTTAATATCCACTTCATTATAATTTAGATATTGATTAAACCACACTTTATTATCTAAAGCTACTATATTATTTTTCTTTCACTGAAAAAAAAAATCCGACTAAAAACTCGTTGCTAAGAGACACTAGTGTAGTGTGGAAAAAGTGGGGGAAATTGCTGCAAAGAGCACCTGCAGAGGCTAATTTGCTCTTTTATCATAATCTTCATTGATTCTTCTCTCGTTTAGTCTATTACAATGTACTGTTAGATTTCCATGAAGTGAAACAATATGCTCCTTCTAATAGGCAATCATCTTCTTTATTATACGATCGTCGTCTCCTCCTCCAAATAAAAATTTGGACGAGAAATTCGTTTCGCTCCTCAATATTTCGAAAAACTAAAATTTAAAAAAGCAATAATAATGAATCTACATGAATAAATAAAATATGTAAACTAAAATAAAATCATAAAATATGAAAAGTCGACTAAATGGCTCAGCTAAGTCTTAGAAGTAGGTACGCGAGTAATCTACCAAATCCTATGATCCTATTATTGAAATTTTAGTTTATATTCAAAGATAAATTATATGTGTCAACATATCCTAGAATTTTACGATTTATTCATGAGCACTTTTTCATTTGTACATGAAGATTTTATCACATTTCCCTCGGCAATATAGTCATTTTGCCGAAATCTTGTATGACAATTTGGACGTTTTAGAGATAGACCCAGAGTTTCGAGAAGGAAAAAAAAATTACCAGTTCCTGCCTGACATTCTTTAGTATTTGTTGTTGTTAAGTTGTGAAAAGTGTTTTCTTGTTTTTTTTTTATATTTCATCTAGTAAACGTTTGATAATTGTAAGGATCCTTACCATGCTTAAACTTTAAGTTTCATCTGTTACGGTTCAGGCGACCTGTCGAGTAGATATGCTCCTCTACCTGCGGCATGCTTGCATCTAGCTGTATATATATTGCATTATCTTAGTCACATAGAGTGACGAGATCACGACTATCTCAACGAGCCAAAGAGATCGTAGACTACAGACTGTATTCTTTGTGCGTAAATCTTAATTTTGAAGGTTCAGCTAGAATTCTAAATCCTGCCAGAACATTCTGTCTTCATCTATCCTTCAGTCTTATTCTATATATTGTTTTCGTTTGGTAGTGTAGACCTTGAAGGTGAACTCTTTGATTATTTTATACTTATATTCCTGACGAGAGGCTTGAGAGGTTTAACCATCCTCATGATGCTACAAACAATGGTGTTCTACCCAGTTTCAGATTTATTTAAGCCGATTTGGCAGTGTCCTTTCCATCAATTTACTCGGCCTCAAGGATAGTGACATATCGGTCTAGATTAATAGAGTATGACTACACGATCAGCAGGGACGCAAGGCCTATATTTCTTTCCTCGAAACATACCTAAGAACAAACCACCTGCCTGTTACTGATCTGGAAAACCAATATCAACAATAATCAAACGTGTAAAGCTACATGTAAGACTTTTCTCATGATTTGCTTTTTCCGATGCAGACATAAAAAGCAAGATCTAGTCACTCAAGCAAAGTGAGTGCTGTTAAGGAAAAAGACAAACCGTTATTGGCATTTTTACCCTGTGTAAGAGCGATACCACCGGATAGAGAACGAACCGATTTAACATGTATGTTGTGGGTTTAAAGTATGGATAAAGTTAAAAATATGGATCATATGTGTTTTTGTATCAAATCATTACCTCGTTGGATCTACAAGTAATCCATAAATAAGTGGGAATTAGATGACCCATTTTTTTAACCTCTATTTCGAATTCAAACTTTTCTTTAGTTTAACTTATAGCTTTCTTTATGATGCATAACATCTTTATCTTCAAAAAACTGAACGTATATCCATTTATATATATTACACATTGAGATATGGGTTAAGTAAAAAGATAGAAAATAAGAAACTCTTTAAAAATTAAAATAAAAAATATACTTGTAATATGCGAATTAAATAGCTATAGTTATTATTACTATTTTTTCTTTAGTTATTATTACTAATATTGTTAATTCCTTTGTCTCAAAGAGTTATTGCCTCAGTTATTGTCTCAAAGAGTTAAAATTGACCTGCTTTAACCATTGATAGATTTATGCTGTCATTCTCCAGGAGATGTCGACAGTCCACTTACAATTTATGGCTACAATATTATTGCCCTGCTTTTGTATATTGAGCCTCATTTGTCCCAAAAGTTTATCGTTAACACATGCTTGGTGCATTATTACTTTTAACAAAACAAAAAAAAACTTTCCCACGGGAATAGTTAAATAATAGCCATCCCCTCCTTTATCGTTTCCTATATATTGAGCTCGAAAATATCCTACAAACAATTCCAACTTTAAAAGTCAGACATGTAACATTAGTTTAAGGCTCACAAGCATCAGGTGATAATTCTTGTTTTAAACCGGTCCGTTTTTTTTGTTTTTTTACCGTAAAGAAGAAATCAAGGGATCTGAATTGATCAATAAATTATTTTAAATGTCCCTATTTTTTCAATTCTCTCAATACTTTTCTCGAATGATTTTCACTATATTTTCTAAATAATTTATGATTTGCCTCTTGTGCAGCTTCAGACAACTGGCCTATTGGTACTATCGCATTCTTCACAACACCTTTGCCGTGAATCAAAAGCTCTTAATCAATCTCTTAGGAGCTATAAGCTCCTAAAATATCTTAGGTGGAAATTTTTGATTAAAAATAAAACTGACCATGGACAATGATAACAGAAACTAAGAAGAACAGTTTAACCAAAAAAAGATGGGGAAATTCGAAATTTCAGATATTAACATATGGCCACGAAATACATATGTTCGCCCCCTTCGCAGCAACCAGCCGTATCAAAAATTCTTAATCTTAGGTCTCGATATTGATCAAAATGTTGATGAAGTTAAAGATTCTTTACAGCACATCCAAGGCATCTTAGACATCCGTTGCCTTCAGAGGACTGATGCCAGCGTTGCTAAAACCGTTTTATCCCCAATTCTCATAACCACAACACCGGAGGTTGATTCTCAAATAGTTATGTCATTACAAGCCATAAACCGAGTCTTAGTTGGCATATTAAAGTACCAAAAATCCAAAGAAGTCCTACAATGTTATAGATGCCAACAGTTCGGGTACCCTAAAAATCATCGTATTCTTTTCTGCCTACGCAGCTCAGGGCCCCATGATATAAAGGAATGCCGGCGAGAGGCGAACAGAGTGAATTTCAACAACTGCAAGGAAGAACACGTGACCTCATTTCGTCAATTTCCTAAGATATTGGAACTCCTGGAATATCTGAAGAGGAGAAACGAAGGTGGTCACAAACCTCCCACCGAAACTATTCCTTCTCAAATTTTCAAAACCTCACAAACCAGCAAAACAGAACACTTTTTTCAGGGATTTTTACAGGAGTCTATGACCAAGTTTCAATATCTCTACCTTGGGGATAGTGTACTAAAAAGAAAAAAATATGGCGGGAGTTTTTATTATGTATTAAAATTCAACATAATTATTGTGAAACGAACAAATATAACATTGAGTGTTTCAAATTAATTTGTTTATATGTTTGTATAATTGTAGAGATTTGTATTTTATGTTGTTTTTTTTTTACTTATTATATATACTTAAAATATCTAAAAAAAATAATAATAATATATGACGTATTGGTTTAGATTAAACAAGAGGGAGAGAGGAAGCAGCCTTCATAACATTAGCACCTTTCTAGAACTTTCTAGAAAAAGTTCTTTCAGCTAAAAATAAATAATGTAAAAAAAAATATTTGAATTAAAAAAAAGACGCGATTACAGAAATTCTGAAATTCTATCGACCCTAAGAGAATGTACTTCCATATCTACTTAAACATCTTTGTACAGTAATTGACATCTACGAGTATTTAAACTTGGTTTAATGTAGTCGGGTGTCTTTCACTACACATTACGCCTTCAGACAAATAGATTTCGTCCCATCTATTGGTGCAATTAAATATCCGAAAGTCTTGAGTTTTGTTCGGGGGTGGTAGCCACCCGACTATTACAAGTTTAAATATTATTAGATATTAATTTTCCTATCAATCTACCAAGATGTTTTAATGAATATGAAAGTAAATTTCCTGCTGAATAGAATTTCCCAATTTCTGTAGTCGGTTTTTTTTAATTCAAATATTTGTTTAAGTTTACATTTTTATAATTTAAATATTA
The DNA here is from genome assembly GCA_928085145.1 of Nezara viridula. Lineage (NCBI taxonomy): Eukaryota > Metazoa > Arthropoda > Insecta > Hemiptera > Pentatomidae > Nezara > Nezara viridula. The sequence continues at coordinate 63,965,232 of OV725079.1, read as the reverse complement.
ACAATTTATTTGTATTACATATCATGTAACATGTTAAAATAACGATTGTTAGCCTGTCCAACGTTTCACATTCGTTGCTTTAAAGTTAAAAATCGGTCAAGCCATCCGCTCAAAACGTACTTATCTTTTTAGCTGATCGATTGAACAAACTTTACACAGTAATTTTCCGAAATATAAATAAATTCAAAACATTTTATTTAATAATGAAGAGTGGGATGGTCGGGTTGATCAATCAAAATAAAAATGACAAAAATAAATAATAATGCTTATTTTAACATTTACTGACGTTTCGACCCGAAGTTCAGGCATTCATCAGGGCTGATCGAAGCAATCGCTTGAAGAGAATTTTATTTAATAATGGTCCAGTATTTTTTTGGCTCAAATTGTTCTAAAACATGCAGGGGAACTCAGTGGACAATTTAAGCCATCAAACTTAAAAATCGATCCAACCGTTCGCTCCAAAAAGCATTACATAGCTTGTAGTGAACGACCCTCGTTTCGCTTCGCTTAGTAGGGTAAAAAGTGAAGAAAAATCTTTGAATTCTTACTGTGTACAACCTCAAATAAAAATACGTTTTCCGCAGTCCTACTAGTTTGTCCCGAAAAACATGATAAGAATATCAAGTGAAAATTGATGATAGATTGAATCATAAAATCCTAGGATATGTATATGTTGGATATGTTGATATATGTATATATATTATTATCTTTGAATATAAATGAAAATTTAAATAAAAGTAACATTTAGGTATCAATAAAATAGTTACATACTTGCTACGAAGCCCTAGCCTATCCCGCTTGTCGAATTTTCTTAATCGGTTTTAATTTACTCATTTTATTCATTCATGTAGCTTATTTAGAAATAGAAATAGAAAATAACTTTATTCTGGGACAAAGTCCCTTTAGAATAACAAAATAGTACAGAATTAAAAGACTAGATCTGGCCTAAATAAAACATTAAAAAAAAAAGAAATAGTAAAGAAAATATTTGTTAAACAAGCTATATACAACCAAAAATAAATCTTTATACAAACCACTTGAAACTATGTACAGTAGGAAAAATTATAATTATACACTTTCGAGAAATAAAATAATAAAAAATACATTGAGTTCTTCTTTAAAATAAGATCTGTGTTTCTGCTAAAAAAGGAAAGACGAATCTAACAACATAAAATGTCAGAGTATTCAATAATGAATAATTTGTAAACACATCATTATCTTATTGTAACTATAGGTATAGATTTAATTGTATTAGAATAAAAAATAATAAAAATCAAACAACAGATGTATTCAGTGGCATTAAGAGTAGAAAGATATTGTAACATCCCTAATGAAGTTTACAGTATGCAATAGTCCTATTATTTGATGATGAATGATATAACAGAAATGTATAATAACAAAAGTATAGCAAGTATCTGACTATTTTTGGGATAGGAATTGGAATAGGAGGATTTTAAATGTGGATATGGAGTTGGAATGCCAAATTTTGATAGGTAGGGAACTCCAGAAATTGACAGTTTTTTTTTATAATTTTAATAAACCCGATTGCCTAAAAACAATATTTAATGATGAAAAATGAATTCTAAAAATACTGATTTTTTAAATATTTTTCGGATAAATTGGTTATAAACTGTATTTTTCACCCATATCTCTATTGTAGGAATTTATATGCACTTGTGAGTGACAAAATACAAATTTCTAGTCCTAAAATTTATGTTTAAAATAAATAAATAAAACGTTAATAGCAGATTCAGGAACATTTAATTTATCACTTTTAAATACGGATTAATTCCTAAAATAGAGATCTGAGTTAAAAACACAGTTTATAATCGATTTACGGAAAACAATGTTTGAAAAATCAGCATTTTTCAAATTAATTTTTTTTATGAATAAAATGTGTGTTTAGACAATCGGTTTTATTAAAATAAATTCCAGGTCATGGAAAAACAAGAAGTAAAGGCTTTACTACAATTAATTGTTATCATTTTTGCTTAAAATCGGCGTACTTTTACTTGACAGGATAAAGAATATCATTGTTTTACAAAACTTAACCTGAATATCAAATTATTTTCCTAATAAACCTTAACTTAATCGATACGAACTTAAAGCTTATTAAAGGATGAAGTTTCTGTAAAAGTGGGGAAACTGTAGTATAGTTGGATAATGATAAAAAAAAAATGGCGAATAATTTACAATTCTTCTAAAAACAGAACTTAGCTTAGTTTTGCGGTTCGAAAGACCTATGTGAATAATTTTAACAATGCTAAACTCTATGTTCATTGAAAGTAAATTTCATCTTGTTTTCAATGAAGCAATTATTATTTACTTAAATTAAATATTTCTTTATTTATTGCTTTCAATTAAATAAAAAACATGAATCACTTTAAAAAACCCAAAAACTTGGATTTACTACTTTTCTGCTAAAAATCGGCCCACTGTTTATATGAACTTTTTTGGAGGTCTTGAGGTCTGCTATCACTCCTATAAAGCTTTTCCTCAAGTTGGGTTTTTTTGATTTTTCCAATGATTATTTGGCTGATTTTATTTATTTTAATTTTGTTTATAATAGTTATTAAAATTTTATCTCAATTTTAAGAAGTAACTAAATCAGATGGTTGGGCCAAGTGGCATGTATGCCCAGAAATTCCATTCCCAAACGCCTGCTGAATGATCGACCCGGTGGAAGACTTAGCAGAGGAAGGAGATGGCTGGAGGTGGTAGAGGACATCCTAAAAAGGAATCTCTGGGAATCCAGAGATGGAGAATGCTCGCCCGAGATAGAGAAGAGTGGAGAATAATAATAAGAGAGGCCCTTGTTCTTGTAGGACCGTGGCGTCAATAATTAAATAATAATACTTAATTATCAATAATTTATATTTTTATAATGTTTTAATTCTATTTTTATTTTCAGAAAGAACTTTTCGGGACAAAACTCGAATCCGCGGAAGGAACTTCAGGTTCAGAAAGGAAAATGTCCTCGAGTTCCACCGCTTCTATGAAGTCTAAATGGCTGAAAGCTTTTAAAAGTCTTAAAACACCTCCTCCCAATGGGAAAGAGGTAGAGAAAGAAAAGTAAGTAGTTTTTCTGTTTTTGTCAAAAATCACTGAGATAAATGAATTTATTACATGACATAAGGTTCCTATATTTAGTGCTATATATGCATGAGGTAGACATTTTGTCTTAGTTATACATTTTTATGAGAAAGATTTTTGTTTACTGATTGCACATGAAAAAGAATAATGTAGTGGATTGTTCGTAGCTTGAATTCTTAAATTAAATTAAATACTGATTTAAGAAGTTTGAAAATTGTATTGATCACAATTTCAATTAAAAAATATAGTAAGAAAGCTGTTTTCCTCAATCCGAGTTCCATATATTTATATTTATAATCATTAAAATTCGTAAAAAAAAAAACTTTTTTATAAGATTTTGGAAAATTGTTGTTAATTTTAATTAAATTGGTTGTATTTAAAATGTTAGTTTCGATGGAACATATGATTTCACAAATCTTATCTCTCTTATGAAGACAAAATTTGTCATTACAAAAATGTGTTTACTTCTCTTTGGGGTGATCCTATAATGGTTAATAAAATTGACTACAATGCTAAACACCAACGATGGTGTTGTCGAGCATCCAACTCCCGCGTTAGGTAACAAACTATCGTATCTTCTTTCTGAACTTTCAATAATTAATCCATCCTCATCCCCTCTCCTAGGAACCCAACCTACTTTTTTTTGTTCTCCCCTTTCTTGCCTTTTAAGCTATACAGGGTTTTCTCGGGCCAGGAAGCGAGGACGGAGGATTAATGCCAGAGTTAAAATACCTTACGGCATCGAGAGTCGAACTCGTAACTATGTTTTCATCTATTGTTCATAGTATGAATGGCTACTCTATATCACTATTACTATTGTGCTTGAATGTGACAGATTGTAATATATCTCATCTATTTTTCATCTATAACTTCGGTTATCAGGTTGTCGGGCTACGGGTGGGGCACTAGCGGATCCAGGATTTAATTTTGAGGGAGGCTTCAGCCCGGAAGCTTTTTTTTCATATATATAACGATAATTACATTGGAAAAACAGAAATATACTAACTACCTATATGAAATGGTGTTTAAATGATTCTTGAAGTCCTATTAAATGTTATTAAACGAGCAATAATACTTTAAGACATAATTTTTTAATATTTTTTACCATAAAACATGGTTACATTTTACCATTTTGGGGGTGAGTTCAGCCCGAAAGCCCCCCCCCCGTAAATCCGCCTGTGGGGTGGGGTAATGTGCACACGCGTTATCCCGCTCGGCTACCCTGCCCCTGAACCCTTCCTGCTGTCCAACTTCCCTCAAAAGACGTCCTGATATTCTGGATATATTATTCACCTCCCAGATTTCCTTTTCTGTTGTCACAAATACCTCCATGACCTTTCTTCATATCATATTCCAATTCTACTTTCGTTATACTCAACCTCCTCCCCTCCTACATTGGTTACAGGACGAGTAAACCGGAACAAATTCGTATTGATTTGGTAAATAAATTGGACAATATTCCACTCAAGACGAAACATGAGATTGACACAGCCATAGAACTACAACACCCATAAGAGACCCATCTACGAATAAACTATAACTCGTCTACGAATAAACTATAATTCGTCTACGAATAAAATTAACAACTCTCAACAGACTAAATTTCCACAGGAGGATATTATTAAGGGAAAAAACGCAGAGCAAGATCGAAGTGGCACAGGACTATATACTCATTAGATAAATATAGTTTAATAGGTTAAAAGTAAAAGGATAAAGTAGGTTAGTTAATATGTTGTATTATGAAGTTAACTAACCTACTAAAAAAAAATTTACGTAACCCTACAGAAAATCTTACATCTACTGACAAATCACTGTGGTTGGCCATAAAAAAAAAACCCTGAAATTCCGGGATTTTATTCATCGTTTAACTGAAACTCAAACCTGGTTTAGATCTGACAAAAAAAAATTTCTATTTGCTCAGCATCTCTTCAAAATCTTTATTATACACCCAGATATCCTGAATCCAATCCGCCTTGAATAAATTGAAACAGAATTAGTAAATTCCACTCCTATTTACTCTCCCAACTAAACCATTTCTTCCTTCAGAAATTTTCATCATTTGTCGTTTATCTTCCCGCAAAGCTCTTGGACTATATGGACAAAGCCTTATCAAACCCCAAATCTTAAAGCTTCTTCTTCAAAAAGCTATCTTATTTCTCACCTAAATATACAATACCCTTCATTGGAGCGCGGGTCGTACTGCATGAGTGTCTTTCTGGACGTAGAACAAGCATTTGGTCGATTTTGACACCCAGGATTGCTTAACGAAATCCATCAATTATTATCCCATACATACTAACTCATTATCTTTTCCTAAATGATTCAGACAGATTATTTAAGGTAAACCACAACGGTGTCTATTTATCAATTTTTTTCTCAGTCTACTGGTGTACCTCGAGGTAGTATCGCCGGTCCAATCAGCTATACAGTTTCCAACTCATCCTAACACAATCATTTCCACTTATCCTGATTATACATGTTAGTTATCAGTTAATAAAGACCCATTTATTGTTTTCCTAACCCTTTAGGCATATTACATTTTTTCTTGACCTTCATCTTATTTTTCATATGAGTAAATGATTAAAATTTTATAAGCTTTGTTGGATTGATGTTTTAATTATGATTACAATATGGGCCATTCTCTCATTTTGTTGGAATTTCGCAACTGTGATTCTATTAGAAAAAAGTAGTATAAAAAAAAGGTTTTGTTTTCATAAATAAATTAATAACAGTTCACGAATCGTACTAGCAAAAAATCCCTTCATAGAATGTAGTCTATATGCATATTTAGGATCATGACTGAAAACATGAAAGTGAGGGAAATAGAAAGGGTATGAGGAAAATAGAAAACACTCAATATTTAATTAATACAATATTTTTATTATCAAATCAGTCAATTAAAAGATATTATTCAACACTGAATAAACATTTAAACATAAAACAAGAATAATAATAATAAATAAATAAAACTTTTGGAATCGTAAAACATTACAATATAAATTTAATTTTTCGAATCGAAAAAGGAGTGAAATTTAAGTTACCACTGTGATTTTATTTTGACTAATTATAGGATATGCTAGTAAAATCATATAATTAGTTTCAAAATAAAATCACAGAGATAACTTAAATTTCACTCCTTTTTCGATTCGAAAAATTAAATTTATATTGTAATGTTTTACGATTCCAAAAGTTTTATTTATTTATTATTATTGTTCTTGTTTCATGTTTAAATGTTTATTTAGTGTTGAATAATATCTTTTAATTGACTGATTTTATAATAAAAATATTTTATTAATTAAATATTGAGTGTTTTCTATTTCCGTATATTTACTATCATATCCTATAAACTTTCACTATCTTTCCACTACTTCCAAATCTCGCAAGTCGCAAGAAAGACTCGCAAGATTCTGCAGTTCTGAATTTTGATTTTTCGAGCTGGTAATTCCATCAAAATATGACTGGGTCTGAGACAGAATTGGTCGTTTATGTTTAAAATGAAATCACGTTTTAAAATTTGAAACGAATATAGGCCAAGAGCAGTTGTTTCATTATTGTGCACACTTATCAAGCAGCAAATGTAACGTTACTCTTTTTTACTATCAAATCGTGTAATGATCTAACTCCCCTCCTTTGGTTACCGTAAGGATGAGCACCTGGTTTTTCCTCAGTGATTAATATATCGTGATGTGATATGGGCTGATGGAGTGAAAGCCGACGCCCGAAATATCGTTGGTGTCCACAACTGGAAGGTAGCAGCATTATTTGGAGAGGACTGGCGGTTGAAATTATGGGAGGCCTTGACTCTTCAAGAGTTGTAGAGCCATCCATGATGATGATGATGATGATGATGATTAATATACCTTGAAGTTGGATGTCTATTGTATCTTCAGGTTCACAAATCATAGTCTCAAGAAGAAAGCATGGATGAAGCGCAAATGTTTCTTTTAATATTTCCTTATCTGCTTAAGAGTGTTGAATAGAGCAACACCAGAACTTGTTTCGTGAAATCTGATGGAGAACTTGTTGCGTTTCAAGCAATCAAAACAACTCAATTTGTTCATTTTTAAAATCCTTCCATTTCGGTGGTATACAACCTGGTAAACCTGCATAGTGGAATCAATGATGATTTTCCAGAAATGTCTTCTGGAGCTATCACATACAGTATGACTTTCCGTTTTTTTTTTTCCAAGCACTTCTATTAATGTTTCGAAGGTACTGATATCCTGCCCAGATCTGACTGCTGTGTCAGCCGTTCGCTTCAAACACCCTCCGATTCCATCCACTGCACCCTTGCCGTGACCAGCAGCAGAATAGTTCCACGTGGCACATTTCAGTTCAAAAAATTGTCCGGTTTCTATACTGAGTGGCAGGTGAGTCGGATTGGAAGTGAACTGCGACAACGTTTTGTAAATTTACAGCAATGTAATCAGAAAATGGTTTAAGGGTCGGCCATGCAGCTGCAGGTTCATGATTGTTACTCTCTGAAACGGTACAAAATGATAGGGATTGTACTTATTCAAACACATTCTTCCTGAAATAAATTTGTACAGTGTGTAATGAAAATTGTTGGCGGCTACTTCCGAAGTGAAATGACTGAATTTCCTGTCCGTACTTCTTTGGCGTAGTTCTCAGAGATCGCAGTGAGTTATAACTTCATTTTCAGCCAATCGAGCTTTCAAATTCTTGAGCAATCGGAACTAGTGAAATTTGGAAATAAAAAATTTTAGTGAATTTATTATTATATTTTTAAATAAGTAGCTATCGGAGTAAAATTCGGAAAGTGTAAAAAAGGATGAGCGAATATTTATATTTACTCCTCATATAGGGATTCTGTCATAGGTTGAATCAATTTTTTCATGGACAAATCAGGGACTCATTGCAGGTTTATTTTTCAATTGAACTCTGAAAATATGTATATCAAAGGTCTAATTTTATTTTATTGAACTTGCAGTTCATCATATTGTGCTCTATTTCCCTCACTTTTGGTGTTGAGGAAAATAGACATGAGGGAATTAGAATGTTGAGTTTGATATGTGGATAACTTTGCACATGCATTTCAAAACAACACAAAAACAAATGGAACTTTGAACTCCTTTAGAAACACGCACTTCAATGAAAATAAAACAAGAATCGAACTCACCTTCTTTGAAAAATCACTATATGAGGGAAATAGAATGATGAATGACGTGATTCAAACAGTTGTATTAACACGAACTTTACGAAACAAACAGATGAAGTTACTTGTAAATAAGGTTACCCTCAGTTGGAGGGACGCTACTGGAGTGTTTAAGATGTGACGCTAGTGTTTGTGTTTAAGATGAAACACATTTCACCTACTTTTTAGAGTCGGGTTACAGGAAATTTCATGTAGAAACCACATTCGCTATGGGACAGGAATTCGTATGTAATGGGAGAATGACCCATATACACTCTTACCATTTGATGAATTTCCAGTAATTTCCGTTATTTTAGTCATATTTTAGTGATTATTATGGTTATCTACTCTGTGGTCTCTATATACTCTATCTGGACCAGATATGGGCGTTAGTCGATTGAAAATTTATTCGGCTAGAAAAATGAGTAAATTTTAAATCACGAATAAACGTTTATTAAAAATTATTACAATTTCATCCAAATAAATTTTTATTCGTTCATTTACGATTATACTTTCAATCGGATGAAAAATTATTCGCATAAAAACCGAATAATAATACATTTAAAGTTATGCTATTATAATGTCCTTTATTTTTCAATTTTTACGTTTCAAGATCTTAACGATCTGCCGTTTGTATTGCAGGCCTCTTAGACTAAGTACTTGCCGATGAAGAGGCTGAGAAACCAACTAATTACATTCACCTTTTAAGTTATTATGATTTGGGACTTTTATTCTGACAGATCATTAACTTTTCGATAATTAAAATTATATTCAACTAAAAAAAATAATAATTAAAAAAGGAAGAAATTATTAAAACAATTTTTATTTTAAAAAATAGGATATTAAGGATACAATATTAATTAGGACATTTAAAAAAACAGTTGAAGAATGAATTCATGAATGTTCCTCAAAACCTTGGCATTTGTCTTTAATACAACCCTTAATTCGAAATCGTCATCAGACAACCTTTTATTTATTTAAAGATCTTCCCTGCCTGTTAGGCAATACTCTTGTTTGCAATACTGCATAACTACCCAATACTGCAATCGATACAATTGTATTTTCTTCCTATGGAATCAGCTTGCTTATCTTAGCTCTTCTATCCTCTGTGGTTGAGCTTCTTCTGTTCTACCCAAATAGAAGTGGGCTGGGCCAATTACGTCTTTCCCACTGGTACACGAAGGTCTTGTATTAGTCTAGTCTTGTAGTTTTCTTTGATCACTAGCTGAACGAGATTAGGTTTATAGTGAACCTTCAAGAACCATTTGATAATCCAGCTAATCTTTAGTCATACTCTGCTTAACAATTCCCAGCTCTTTAAAAAACAAAAAAATGGCCATCCACTTAAAGATCAATGAGCTAGTTCTGATTTCGATTTACTTCTTTGATGACTCCACAATTACCTATAATTTATTTTATTATAGGGATCATTTTCATGATTGCAGCCCTTCATCATATTGATTGTTTCATTCTTAACTTACTGTCAGTAATCATTTAGATAACCATCAGTGTGAATAAAGCAAACCATTGTAAGATGGTGATGTAATCACAGTAATCATTGATAGATTTTTTGTATGGAAAACATTTCCTTTTAAATAATGTTTGAACAATAATAAGCACACTGATGTTTCCTCTTCTTATCGATGCTGATTTTTTTTTTTTCTGTTAGTTTTACAATTGATTTGGGGGACAGTATCCCTAAAATTGGATTTGTTGCAATGAAGTTAAAATATAATACCGTTTTATTTGTTAACCTGAATTACAAACATTTTTTGTGAATAAGTACTAGGATAAATATTTCGGTTATAATCTATTCATGTAGAAATTGATTGATCAAGGTCTCAAAATGTTTTAGCTGTTGATTGTCTGTTGTTTGAACAATTTGTCAACAAGCGGCGTTCTTAGATAACATTGAAACTGGAAATTCGGAAGACAATGATCCGCTTGTGTTGAGTGTTTAGAATAAAGTTTGTATATATACACGCAAACCCCAGAATGTCTTTTTTTCATTTATTTCCCGATTTAAAAGTTCTCTTAAAATTGGAAACTTAAATGTGCCCTCAAAAATTTTGATCGCGCAACTAACGCCATACAATCCCCCTTTGTGCACTCCTGCTCTGCTGTAAATAATCCAACACAAGTGAGTTGGAAGTATTCCCTATACGACTTATTGATGACAGGCCCATCAGGCATCTTTTAGTTATTTCAATAGATTTTCCTTGACAAGAAGGATTTTTCTTGGAAAGGTAAATGGATTACATACATCCCTGAATCGTTTCTCTTTTACAGTTAAGGAAAATCGTTTTACACTTAGCGTCTTCTAAACTTAAGATTGGAAAAATTTCCTCCATATCCCAAAAACGTTTCAACAAATGTTCAATCGGTGTCTATTGTACAACAGAGTGCCAACTCTGGTTCGATACTATGCACGATAGGAGTTTTTGCCAAGCCCAACGGACTTAATATTGCTACGAGCTGATCGTTGAAACCCCGAGTTGTTCCGCCTCTCAGAAAATACAGACAAAGGTTTGATCCAATAATTCCACCAACAAACAAGGCACATCAGAATTTGTGCATAGGCAAGATCTCTTAAGCGATCCATGTGAGCCGTTCCTATCGCAATTGATAGCATTCGATGAACAATGTAGTCAACCACTTAATAATTAACGTCCCACTTGGCATTTTGATCACATATTGATGACAATACAAACATTGTTTTGCCACCATGCCTCTGAAAGACATGATATGGAATTTCATTTTTTCTATTGACCGCCGTAACGTTTGACTAGCACTCAAACAATTTGCAATCACCCTGAGCTATCGAGAAGGTTTCCCTGTCACCGTAGCTAAATAGTAGTTGAGTTTTAATGAGTGGTGGTTGTAGGTCTTACAGATTCAAAGATCAAAGACTAGTCCCATGGTTAGATGTATGTTTTAGTGAGGGGTTCGCTGTCATGGTAGCAGCAAATTCAAAATATAAAAAGTGTGATGTATTAAATAAAATTTTGAAGAGCTGTGTGTTCCTAATACTCCTTAAATCTATGATTTCTCACATGCTTGATGCTGGATCATTCAATTTAGAAATTAAATATTTTTATTTTTCCAAATTCTTCAGGAGTTTATTATCATGACCAAAGTTTTAAACAATTCGTATTCAAACAACACTGGTCATCCATCTCTGAGTTCTTAAATGAAGGAATATCGATTCTAGGAAATTGAATATCTTTTTCCTGCCCAATGACAGTTCCTTGTGAATGAGATGCAAACGCAATTTCGCTTAATTTTCAACCACTCCCTAATACCGGACCGACTATCTCGTTTAGGTGAAAAAATTCTTTCGTAAAAACTAGTCTTCAACCCTATCATGTCTGATGATTCCTATTGACCATTATTGGTTAGATCCTCACTTTCACTTATCCCTCTTCTTTGAACAGGAATTATTTTCTGGCAATGTTGGGCTATTATAAAATTTTTAAAGTGCATTTTAAACGGAGCTAAAGCTTAAAGCTTACAGATAACAAATCATTAAGACCATTAAAATTACAAAAAGTCTGTTTATTATATCGTCTATGGGCAATAAAGATCTAGTTTTATAAACCACATACGTTCAGTCTCTGAGCCTTTCAGTTGACAGAATGACTAACACCAATTTCAACATTTTTGAGTAATGTCATTTTAGTGATATTTCTAGTTGGAAAAGTTATATCTATACAGACAGTGAGCAAGTTGATTCCAGAGTAAATGATTGCAGTGTTGAAATATAGAACTGTAATTAAAAGTATAAATTTTGCCACTAGAAACAACACTAAAACTAATAATAAGGAATGTTGAAATTACAGTTAGTCATTCTGTCAACCGAAAGGCTCATATATACCTAGAGAGATTTTAAAGGACATTTGAATATTTAACCTATAATTATTGTAAGACTATTAGTTATTAAACTGTTATTTTCCATTGTAAAGTTTACTAAAAGTAAATTATGAGATTTTCATTGCCTGCCATGGATAAGTCAAAAGTTGTCACACTAATTGTAAGTGGATAATGTTGGGATTTCAGAAAGGAAAAATACATCAAATTATTCACTAACTGAATTAATTTTCTAAAAGGTTACTTGATTTTTTTTTTATAATAAACGGCCGATTGATATCTATTTATTTAAATATAATATCATATCTAGAATTATTAAACTACAGCAAAAGTATTTAAGGTGATAAACATATCCATGAAATATTTTTATATTTCACTTATCCTTTCACACAAGTACAATTAAATATTATTTTAAACAATTGCATTGCCATGATTCGGTGGATTTTAAATACTTTTTTCAATTTTGGAAAAAAAAATTAAAAGTTTACATTTAGAAAGAAAATTGCATTTAATTTCATTTGAAACATGTGATTTACTTTAAATAATGTTAGTTTTCTGAAATTATTATTTATATATTTTTTTCGTCACTCTCCATTGCCTCCTTCCACTTTATTTATTTGATATTATTTTTTCTAATATTATAAATATATCTTCTGACTATTATTTCAGAAGATTCATTTTCAACCTGGATAAGCATTTTTCTCCAGTTTCCAATTATCATATTCTTTCACACTTCATGCCATTTTTTATAGTTATTGTCAATAAAAGAGAGCTATTTTTTTTAAATAAACCATATTAAAAGCAATTTAGAGGAAGACGTATATGAACATTGGACATTTAAGCCCTGTAAAGTGACATCAAAGGGGATAAGACCTAAATGATATTGAAGATCCCTTATTATACAATAATACACTGAGTTTAATCAGAATCATTAGAGCCATTTTTGAGAAAATTGTAAAAATATGTTTCACCCTTGATATAAAGTTGCACTTCAGATTAGCCGATTTTAAGGAAAAGTTGCTGTCATATCTAAGGCATATATATACCTATCTTAAATACTTAATATCAGTTTCGTACGACTCTTCGTTTTTTAGCTAAACTGTCCACATACATCCACAGACCATTTTGCGGAACTTTGTTATTTGGACTCAGGAGACCTCAAAACATGTATTTCCGTTGAAAACTCAGATTCGAAAATTTTCAATTCAATACTTTCCCTTACTATATATTTCATATATAGGTAAATAAAAGTAAAATTGTAATTTGAACCAAAAGTTAGTGATTAATATAATGCGGTACTCATTGATATAGCAAGCAATATAGGGGACCTAAAGTTAGATTACATAACTGTTCGGCCGTTCTAGTCTCTACCAAAGGGATACAAAGCCAACGATTATATACAACACACAAACCAACATCAACACTCTCTCCTCACTCGTTACACTTGTGGTTGAGGCAAAAAATCTTGATCACGAAGATCTGTCATGGTCTCGGTAGAGCTTTAGTATCTGCCTCCATCTCTCTAGAAGGTTTGAAGCGGTCCACGATTTCGCCGTCTAGAACTTTTCTGCTGATGGAGTGTTTTTTACTATTAATGTGCTTAGAACTGGATGACCCTATAGGATTTTCGCCTAGTCTTGAGCAAAGTTGCTATTGAAGATGCATCAGTCAAAGCTATGTATTCAGCCTCCTATGTTGACAGCGTAACTGTGCTCTGTTTACTAGATTGTCAATAATAATAATAATAGTGCTCTTTATTTCGATTTCAAAATAAATTATATTATAACAATGTGCCTTCCTAAAGGCTAAGATAAAAAAATGTATTACATGTTCTTACATTACATATTACAAAAAAATGATGATATTACAGGATAACTTACACACATTAATCAATGGGCTATTTTTTCGCCATCTCGGATGGCCACTTTACATTTTAATTTCAAATCATACTATGTAATATTACAAGATTTGCTTCTCATAGCTGAAGACCAAATTTAAACCTGAATATAAATATTAAATAAATTGCTAAACATTATGAGCATTCATATACGTAGTTCCCATTCCCTAAATACCAAATCAATATAAAATTCGAATACATAAAATATAAAACAATATAGCAATGTAAATAATAATAAATAGAAATGTATAAACAATAAATATAATTAATAATAATATTAATATAAGTTGTGATAATAATCCAATTCATTAATATTTACATAAACATATGTTCTGTTTATACATGCACACATGTTAATGGTTGAATTCGTTTATTATTTGTTTTCTATATTTGAATGCAATAGTCGAGTATTTATACAAACTGTCCCAGTCCTTGCCGTTAATATAATCCATTACTTCAGAGATCTTAAGTAATGTTTTTGCCAAATAGATATTTCGGAATTCTTTTAACACGGGCATGTACCAATGAAATGTATTGTATCTTCTATTTCTTTTAAATTGCACATAAAGCAGGACAGTTTATCTTCAGATCTCTCGATGGAATGATTTAATCCTACGTGCTCACTTCGGAGCCTAATTATGCTATTCATAAAATGTTGTTTTCGGTGGTTATCAATATGTGTGTCATCAAGTTGGAAATTTAATTCTTTATATGCAAAATGAAATTTTGCAGAAACTACTTTATATATAATTTGTTTCTTGAAATCATCTTTCATTGCCACTAATAGTTCAGATATTTGTTTATGGCTGTATATTAAAGTGTTTGTTTCGGTTAATTTTTGATAAATATCTATATTTTCTTTATGCCAAAACAAATTATTTTTGATTATATATTCATCTATGACTTTCGGAAAACGATTGTTTGAGAATGTTAGAATTTTGTTTATGTATCGTAGATGTAGTTTGTATGTAAAATGCGTTAGCTGTCCTTTATCTATCTCTAAATACACAGTCCTGGCAGTTGTATGGTGAAAACAGCCTTTTTAAGAACTTTTGAAATCTTTCTATTCCTTTTGGGAATTCAAAACTCCATGTTCCTCCCGAGTAACTTACAATAGCTCTAGATATAGAATTATACACATAGTATTTGGAATTTAGCGGAATATTATTGTTGTTTAGTAGTTTTTCCCATGTACTTAAAACACTAAATTTTCCTAATCTGATTTTTTCTATCAAATGCTCTTGTATGGATAATTGCGGAGTAATCTTAAATCCAATATATTTTTATGGGCTTTAACTATTTCTATTTTTGAGTGTTTGTAATTCCAAGTTTCTTTTTTCGATAGTTTACACTCTTTCCGGAATACTATTATTTTAGATTTTTCCAAATTAACATTTAGTCATATATATCACAAAATAGTTTTCTACTTTTTTTTTTTTGTGTGTGTGTGTGTGTGTGCCCTCCCCTTCCTCACTTTAAAGGCTATTACGGGTTTTTCCGGGCCACGGAGTGAGGGCGGGGATTTGAAAGATTCTCCTGGCACCAGGACGCGAACTCGTGATTATTTTTATCTAGTAATCTTATGTATGAGGTTACCGGGCAACGGCGGTGCTGTGCACACATGTTGGCCCGTTTGGTCACCCCGCCCACCAATAGTTTTCTAGTTTATTAACCATTTGTTGCTTTGTTGATGGGTCATTGGCAAGTAATACTATGTCATCTGCGAACATAAGACAATTTATCGATTCTCCCCCCAATGCCAAACCTCTTCCCGTACACTTTGGGAAATCATTAATAAATAAACTGAATAACATTGGTGAAAGGAGACATCCCTGTCTTAGACCAGGTTTAGTCTCAAATAATTGGGTCAAGCCATCTTTTGTCCAAATCGTGGCTTCATGTTTTTATACAAGTCTTCCGATATTTGGATAATTTTATTTAAAAGGCAATTTCATTTAATTTATAAGATATTGCATTTATATGTGGGGAGTCAAATGCTCAACTAAAATCAACTAAACTAAAATCAACAAAAAGAGCCTACATCTTGCTTCTCTTCTTCACAGTTTTAGTTTTTATTATATTTATCAAGTTGAAAATATTATCTATTGTACTATGCCCATTTCTGAAAGCAGCTTTATTCTCGCACAATATATTATTAGTATTTTACCATGTTGTTATTCTTTGAGGTAACATTGCAGTGAATAATTTTGATATTGTATTCAAAAATAAAATTCCTCGATAATTTTGTGAAATATTTAAATCATTTTTCTTAAACAGTGGGAAAATTATAGATTTTTGGAAGCTTTCTGTTATATCTCCAGATTCATATAACATAACGTACATATATCATAATATACATATAACGTATTTTTATACAATGATATCAGTTCTTCAAGGTAGTTATCTGAACTTTATTTATAAATATTTATATCCGTATAGAAATCTGTCAATACCAGGTGCTTTGCCCCATTTCACTTTTTTCAGTGCTTGTTTTAAATCTGATAATTCCAATGGTTTATCTAAATATTCGTTAGTAATTATATTAAGAACATAGTTAATTTCGAATGGTTTCCTTTCAGGATGAAGAAGACTTACAAAGTGATTAATCCATTGTTCTGGTGTTATATTGTTCCCGATTACAAATTTAGAAAATTTCAGAGTATTTGCAAGTTCCCAAAAATGTTTTGAGTCTCTAACCTGACAAAAGGAATCGCACAAATTTATATAGTAATTCTACTTCTTTGTTAAACAAAGTTTCTTGTATTCTGCTTTAGTTTTTTATATACCTCTTTATTTGGTATTGAATTGGAATTTTTAAATATATTCAATTTTTCAAAGCAACTGTTTCTAAGTTTTCTACATTCTTGATCAAATCATTTATTTTTTGAAATTTGATAAGGTCGATTGAAATTGTTGTTTTCTCCTCTAAAAACACCATATTTTATCATTTTAACTAAATTGTTTATTGTATTTGTTTGAAGTGTTTGATCCTGAGATGAAACCTGTTGCAATTTATTTTTTAAGAAACGTGGATCCTGTTTAGCCAATAGGATTTTTGGCGATAGTGGTAATAAATGTTGGTTTAACTGTTGTGTGTATAGCCAGTTTTAATCTTGATTGACACCCTTGCTTCAATATGATAAGGGATCAATTCTTTTCTCTTCTGTCTTATTTCTCATGAAAAGTCTTGCGATATTTGGTAATGCGATATCTTTTGTTTTTTTCTCTAGTGTAAGTGGTTCTATTTTTTATTTTATTTATTATTTTTTTAATGTGACAAAGTTCCTTAATACCAGTGGCCGAGTGCGAGGAGCTGGGATCTCCTAGAGTCCTGCCTTTCCTTCCACAAGTGGGGAGAAAGCCTTGGCTCGGAGTTCTCCTGAGTGAATGGATTCTATAAATACTGTATAAAAGTATGCATGTGTTTCAGTTGTTATTTTTATTAGTTTAGTTCTTTTGTTTATATACATTTACTTTTAGTATTATTATTTTTTGTATTATTTATTGTAAATAGAGTGTGAATGTGCTCTCTGAACACTATTATAAATGTACTTAATTGTGACAGATTATAATATTCCTGAATAAATAAATTAAAAAAATGTGACAAATTTAATTAAAATAGATCTATTCTTTATTATATTTACTCACAGTCTAGTTGCATAACCAACATTACATTTCTGAATATTTACTTCCATATGTTCTTTAAATATTTTTAAACATTCATATTCTAGGGAATTGTAATCTTCTTCTGGTATTTCTTCAACATTATACAAAACTAAGTTGTTTTTTTCTTAACTCATTTTTCATAAATTCTTCATTTCTTGTAATTTTTGGCTCTATAACATCTGTTTAGCAGTTTAGTCTCCTGCCTATGTTTCTGTATTTCTTTTTCCTATGCTTTAGTTTGTTCTGTATTGTCTTCTATCTTAGCACTCATATTTTTGATTAGTTTTTTCAGTTCTTCCATTTCTAATTAATTGATTTAATGTTCCTATTGAGAAAAATAAATATTTAGAAAGGTAATATAGGTAATTATTGGGTTACTAGGCCAGCTTAGAATCATGTGTTAATGACGTAATTTTCCTGAACAGACTACTCTATTCGACATTTTTCCAAACACTAACAATGACACAATACACTCTTCTAATATAACCTTTTCAGGTATTTTTCACTGTCTACGCTTTGTACTACACAATTGTAACAATTCAAACAAAGATTTTACACTCTAAACTACACTTTTCATCTATTTCCATGGAGCTAATATGACTCCTGTAATGGCTACAGGCCAATGTCTCAACAATCTCAACTGATTGTTGTTCCAGCATATTTAAACCAGTAGCCAATATAGGATCTTCTCTCATCCGCGCAAGAGCCCCAATTGGCATCAGCTAAACCACACAAAAGCCTGTTCCCCTTTTTGAACCCCATTGCTAAGTCCCTGGTTCATTTTAGGTATTGAAGAACCGGCTTAGCTGCAAGCCAATATGTTTTATTAAAACATGTATTGGGTACTTCATTTCACATTCAGTTGATAAATTAAATTGAAGTTCTGCAATCATAGGGTTATTAACGAGATTGAAGTCTTCCATGTTGAATTTATTTTAAGTTGGAACAATGTATTTATTTGGGATACGAAGATGGAGCTATTACGTTTGCAAAACTCTATAATTTAACAATAATTCAATTCTCCAAGGTCCTCAAACTCAAAAGAATTCATGAGTGATTTTTTAAAATTTGTTTCATTCATTTAAGTTATTACAGGAAACAAGTAAATCATTGACATAATTTGCAATGAGGAACTTTTCTCCCCCTTTGGCAGAGATCTCCTACAGATGTTTGGAAGTTTAGTTTGGTGTCTAATTTATTAAATCATTGTTTATAATGTAGTTATACACTGTTTTAATCCATAAAATACTATATTGAGATAACAGGACTGTGTCTCCGCCATTTTTAAATCTTCAAGCATCTTTTTGACTATTTTGAAAATAAATGTATTAGCATCATCCTCATCTAAAATAATTTTGTGGAGATATTTTTCTAAATTTTTTGGAACTTGCATATAAATGTTTTCATTTATTTCGCCATTTAAGAAAGCTATCAACACATCTAACTGATGCATCATTGAATTTTCTTCTACAGACTGAGCAATTAAAAGTCTAATAGGGCTTAACCATGTGACTGGAGTATAGGTTTCATATCCAAATCTGGGCATTGAAAGAAATCCGCTTTAAAAAAGTGTCCGCTAAGAGAAGTTTTCTTGTAATCACAAAAGTCTACTAACCGCAGGACCTGAATGATGCATATAAATATTTAAATTAAAATATGATGGCCTTGTAATGTCCACATATGTGGTTCATAGCTGGAAAAACCTATCGTATTATTGCTCTAATTTGCTTCTATGAAGAAATTAGTGTTTAAATCTGTCAACCTTTTATTTTACAAGTCTAAAGAAACCGTATTATAGGGTTATATTTCTATAATATTGTATGTTTGTATTTAGTTGTTACATAGACAAAGGAAAAAAATTCAAATGTATATTATGTATATTTATATTTTGTAATATTATAAAGTATGTTGGTGATAATACTTCCTGGCCAGGGCCAACCTCCAGTTGTCGGTTTCACAACTAAACCATAGATATTTTTATTTGGTTTTGTATTTATTCATTATTGCATGTGAGTATTCAATAAAAAATCATTCATTCAATAAGCCTAATTTATGGAGACAATCGGCCCCCAGAAAGTACTTGGAAGTCTGCACCTTAGAATTTACTTGGAAAATCTGTGCTTAGAATACAACAAAGTGAAATAATCTCAATTTACATTGTTTAGCTCAATTTAACTTTGTTTTTGTTTCTTTAGCAGGAATGACTGAAACATCAGCACCGCTGTCTACTAAAAATTTCAACTTGCTATTTTGATCTGTGACGAAAAGTCTGTATGTGTGGCCAAAATGAGTTTAAGTAGCAGTTGCAGTTGCTACATCTGTTGCTGCTTGCCATTTCCCTTCTTTTTCGTGGTCTGCTATAAATTCATTGTTCATTGAACAAGATAGTCCTGATAAATCCTGTTGTACTATCAGGTGTCGAATTAGAATTTCTGTTAATTTTAAAATAATCATTATCATAATACAGCACCAAATAATTATGGAGTATGTTATTTAAATGAGTTTTCATTTACAATAAATAATCTGAAAGGTACCAAGCTGTATTTAAGCACAATCATGGGAACACTTCAACATCTTTCAATTTTCAGGCTGAGATTTAGGCTATCTTCTAAATATTAAAGACAAGGTTAAAGATTTAAAAAGTAAGTTGGTTTATCCTGATATGATTTTTTTTTCGAGGATTTGTCAGAAATATTTTATTATTTAATCTCCTTGATGAGTGAGTGTTGGTTAAAAAGTTTTAATCAGTAAACACTGTAAAAATACACTTTGGACCGTTCTAATTTTCAAACACTTCCACCTATGGACCCTCTTTTGCCTGGAGGGTAATTCATATTCATTGGCCCCCTTTGTAGGTTCACCTACTCTAGCTAGAAGGTAGTCAGCAGCTGATTAATTACTATTGCTTTTCAAAGTGGCTGTCTCATCCAATGGGTTTTGGGAAATCTGGAAGCTTTGGTCCTGGGCAGATCACCTTCTTGACTTAAGGTTATCCTTGGTCAAGAATCAGTTTGTTTTTATCAATTATTAAATAAAAGGACCTCATTGGCTGTAGTACAATGTGCATACATTTTTTTCTTTTTTATATAGATTCTAAATGTAACTCTTAATAATACTCATTGAATAAATTATATTGCAGTTAAAATCAAAGTTAATAATCAGTTTCAGAATCACTAATACAATGTTGTTGTTACAAAACAGTTTCAATGAAACATTTGTGTTTAATATTCAAGTTTTGATCAATACAATTGATTTCAATGTTCATGTGGCTTTTCAGTTATGTCTTTTCATGTATAATTGTGTTTTTTTAATAGTTACTAGTTTGTATAATTTACTATCTTTAGTTTGTGATTCACTTTATTTAAATTTATGCAACCAACTTGTTTGTCTATATTAATAGTGGCTGATATTACTATGAACTTTGGCAAGATATTTATATATATTTTATCAGATGACTATACTGCAGTCTTATCAAATTGGATCTATACTTCAAAATAAAAAAAAAGGTTCATGGGTCTTTTATTTTATTTTTTTACTTCTTCAAAATGATTTTTTTTTTAATTATAATTATAATCATTTATTATGGTGAAGATATTGGTTATTGTAGGCTTTATAGTTGGGATATTGGTTGGGTGTTGCAGTCAGAGAGAACACACAAATAAAAATGAAAGAATTTGATTTTATTTTTTGCTGACGTTTTGGCCTGAGTTTTAAGCCTTCATGAGGGCTAAGGAAAGACAAGATAACAACCAAAATTATTAAAAACTATTGTAAAAGGATATAACAACAAAAAATATGTTGGCTACTTACAAATAAATTATTATCAGTGAACAAAAATTAAAATATATAAGTATTATGTGTAATGTTAAGGTATGCAAATACAGTTAACCTGTAATGAAAAATAATAGAGTGGAAGCCAACAAAGTAACAGTATTAAAATAATGAAATAAACAGAATAATAAATAATTTAATGATGAAGAAATGAAGTCTTATATTAAAGTAATATAGATATACCTATATTAACATTATGTGCATCTCCTTTTTCTTCATTTTCTATTTATCTCATAATGCTGATTATTCCTTATGAGCCTATAATGTCATCATCTTACAACAATCACCACATCTTATTTATTTTATGTCTCTAGTGTATCTATATTACTTAGTATTAGATTTCATTTCTTCATCTTTTAATCATTTATTACACTTTTTTTTTATTATAGCTTACTTATATTTTCATACCTTTGCATAACATATAATACTCATATATTTTAATTTGTATTCACTTCTTATAATTTATTTATTAGACAAACATATTTTTTGTTTTCATATCCTTTTACAATAGTTTTCAATAATTGTTGTTGTTATCTTGTCTTTTCTCAGTTCTGATGAAGGTCCAGAACTTAGTGAAAAATGTCGGAACAAAATAAAATAAAATCGTTTATCTCTTTCTTTTTGTGTGTTCTATCTGACTGCAAATCCTAACTAACTTCTCAACCGTATTTGTTTTTAAGATATGAATGTCTGTGTTGCTATTAAAATTTTAAAAAAATTTTATAAAATTAATTATCATGTGTTCAGTGATTGTTAAGATATTTATCGATGCATTCAATTTTTTTTATTACCTCCTGATCATCTCCTTTTTTTTTACTTTGGTCAATCATTACATACATATAAATCATATTTAATACCATAGCCTCTGAACTAAAGTATTTGAGTTTGAGTTGCAACAATGTTATAGCATATCCTTTGATAAAAACCAGCACAGTTTTTTTCCACTAAATGTTTATCATTTCTCTCATATAGAATGGCTGTCTTCTATAAAATGTTTGATGCCATGCATCCATCTTTAAAAACATTCTAAATTCATAACCAAGTACTTTTAACTATTAATTTTGCTATGTTGTATATACTTAGCAATAGAGTTGATTAGAGTTCGCAACCATACCGGATAAAGTAATACATTTATCTTTCTTGGCCTGGTAGATGATTGGATGAACCCACTGTTAATTAACTATGTTTCTTATATGTTTAAGGTATTCTAAAAATTTTATAGATCTTCTAAAGATACAGTTATAATAAAAAATGTTTCATAGTAACAGCCAAATGAAAACTGAAGTAATTACATTAGAAAGTTATAATGTTTCATATTTGTATTCATTGTATTTTGTTGTGAAAGAATGGACTTAGGAACGAAAATCTTTCTCAATTTTTTAGTCAGTCTAACATAGTTTTACATAGTTTAGGTATTTTTCAAATGTAGATTGCAACTAATATTGTATGATTTTTCTTTTCTTTTTTTTTACCTTCCAATGTTTATCTCCACTTCATAACCTTTATCCATTACTGAATTTTTTACCAATTCGGATGCTGCTGCCTGCAGAAAGAACCAAATGTACCATGCAGTATCAACAATCATAGCTATGAGGTAACTTCTTATATTACAGCTGCATCTTAACATGTTCTTCTTCACTATTCATTATATTACACTTTCAGCTGTTATAACTATTATATTCAATAATATTTATATTGTTCAGTTTTAAAATTAGTCGACCAATTTTGTTTATACTTGCTAATTATGTGTTTTAATTACAAAATATCATATTAATACCATTATTATGAAATTATATCACACATTTATTTTAGAGAATCAGTCTGTTAGCAATGGCTTTTTTCAAAGGGAAGAATAGCAATCTATCACACATTTAAAAATGTTTGTGATACAATACTAAATAACAAAACCATTTACTTGATAAATAACTTGTTTTTTTCAATTGTTATGGTCAGACTTCTTGGTTTGAACTCTCTAATGTTTAAACTCTCTAAAGCTTACTTCTGGGTTTAAACTCTCTAATGTTTGTATTATCATGCATTTTGGTACCACTCTAACAGGTGAAGATGAGAAAACACTATACTTTAATTTTAATTATTCTTTTTTTATTTCTTATCAAGTAGGTATATGTATCTACAAATTAATTTTATCCTTTTTCTAATCTTATTGTGGTATATTTATTGCACTATTGGGAATCAAAATTGGAAATTCATTGGTATTTTTTATGTTTAGTAACTAGACTTCTATAGAAATTCATCTTAAGTTCAGCAGAGTTCAGATTTCATATTTAACTTCTCTCTTCAAAGAAAAGAGAATGATAATGTAGTATAAACTTGGGATTGTGCTCCACTCTTCACAAACGTGGATCAATTGTTCTTTATGAGATCTTGTCTGGTGCGATTTCAGGCTGTTATGCTCAAATGTTGAATTAATGTTTATGTTATAGCCATTATCTGTTTCCACAAAAACTGCTTCAGTAAGGAATACAATTTTGAATTTTTAAGTTTGATTATGATTCCTCGATATTTTAGAAATTTCCTATTTTGTTTCTGATTTAGCTTCCAAGATAGTGTTGGTGAACCCAACCAGAAAAGGTATTTCAATTATCTTTTTTGTCGAATATGGTTAATATTCTGATGGCTGACTGGGTACTGATCAAGTCTAACTGTAATTTTCTGGAAATTACTTAATTTCTAAATGTTGTGGCTAATTCTAGGCATCTATGAAAAAAATATAAGATTCCTTATAAAGCTTTCAGTTTGCCCATTAATATTTTTGATTTTAAATAGAATAACATTCTTGTAATTCTTCTACAGCTTTTATGGCGAAAAAAATATTAGTGAAAATTGTCAATTTATTTACGTAACTAACTGTGATTTAAGTATTGGGAGTAGTAACTGGGATTTGAAGAGGAAATCTTTTAGGCTCTGCATAAGAAATATATATAAGATATTTCTGATTGGCTGAGTCAACAAGTCCAACATCAAATTTACTTTCATAAACTTATTTATTTTATTCCCGAATTTTTTTAATAAAAGAAATGGGTACTAATTTTTGAGCAGGAATAATTTTAATGATGTTTAACATGGCTATTTTAAATCCACTGCTTTTGGTATGTACCATTTTTTTTTTTCATTCTATTCCTTACTAATTTATTAATTTTGTTCATTTTTATGTTCTTACTCTTCATATTTAATTGTTCATTTTTGATCGATTGTTCACTTTATTAAATCAATTCATTAATCTATTTCATTTATGGAGCATACTTCACAAAATATGTTGTATTTATAATCCTCACTACAACTTCAATTTATAAAAATATTTATATTTTTTAAATTGCAAAGTATAGTTTCTTGTTTATTAAGAGGATTTATGTTGTTCATCTAAATGAAATATATTAACAATGTAATAATAATATCATAGGCAATAATGAAAAATTGTAATTTGTGTTATGTCTTTTTTTTTTATATCTGTGTGTTTTATATGTTATTGCTTTGTCTATTTTTATATGCTGCAGTTCATCATTTATATAAAGCAATTAAACTAAATACACCATTCACTTTTTGTGGAGCTTTGCTAGAGAATTCTCAAATTCAACATTATGCTTAATCAATGTGAGCTTGTAATAGCTTATGCATCTGCATTGATTTTTTTTTTTTCTATTAGTCATTATTTTTATTTTTGTAATTTATCATTTTTTTTTCAGACAGAATAGAAACTTTATAGATAAAAAATAATTCATAATCTAGTTTTTAGGTTTATAGACAAATCATTCTGAAGTTTACTTTATTTAGTGAAGTGAGGTTTCTCACTTTTGGTATACTTATATATTTTTTAAGGTAACAATATTTCATGAAGATATGAATCTTTGTCTTTTGAGAATAATGTTCTAAGATAGTTATAAAATCTAATAAATTACTGGTGTTGCTAAAAATATATTTAACTTGTTGGTTCTATATTTCACTAATATTGTTAGAGGATGTCACCAAGGTTGCATACACATATACAAAAATAGATGATGAAAGAATATTTAATATCAAGCACCTAACAAAATGATGAACTTGCCACAGACAAAGAAAAGAATAGATACAGACATTAGTAGAAGGAGGCAACAAATTAGAATTTTATATATTTAATAACTAAAAACAGTAGAACTAGGAAACACTTACTGATTTCTGTGCAGTAAGCCCTTGCAGCTAAGATAATGCTCTGATACAATTATTGTAGTGTTTTCCGCTACGTATAGCATACAATATTTTTATACTTATTCAAAAAATTACACATCCTGTTTAATAAACATAGACATACTCTGCCCTTTTTAACTCAAAACATATGTGATTTATTTTAGAGTAACTTCTAAGTGATTAAAAATATTTTAAAGAACTC
This sequence comes from Nezara viridula, assembly GCA_928085145.1. Taxonomy (NCBI): domain Eukaryota; kingdom Metazoa; phylum Arthropoda; class Insecta; order Hemiptera; family Pentatomidae; genus Nezara; species Nezara viridula. The sequence goes on along the minus strand of OV725079.1, from coordinate 63,939,339 downwards.
TGTAAAATTATTCTTAAACATTTAAATTATAAAACGTATTATTATTCTTTACATTGTTCTAAATTAAAATTATCTCTTTCTTACGAATATATTGTCTTATGTTCTAGATGTTCTAAATGTAGGCCTGAAACTAATAATCCTCAACATGCATATTTTTTAGGAAAAAAGCATGAATTTACATATGTGTAACTAGTGTTTAATTTCCAACTAACTGAAATAAAATTATTTGAGTCTTTCTTAATTATTTCTTCTTTCTTCAAACTGGTCTTTCTTATTAAAAATGAGTATTTATTCAGGTATGAAAGGTAACTATTAATTCAAAGGCAAGGATATGGTTACCTATAGTGGTTTCAGTAATAGATTCCTTGATGGAACAACCCAATTTCTGCCACAAAAAATTGTAGATGTTGAGTAGGAAAACTTCAGTCATTAAGTTCTGATTCAATGATAAATTAAGTTATTTCTCATCTTTGTAGTACAATTAAAATTTTAAATTTGCTAATATTGTATTCTAATGAAGAAAAAATACCACTTATCTTTTAGAAATAAAAATGTTCGATCAAGATAAAGCATAAATAAGCTAGATCTCATGTTCTATGATATTTTGGTAAGCTAAACAGTGCCCAATAATTTTTTTAAATCTATTCGTGTAAGAAATATAGCAATATTTTTTGTAATAAAACGATCACTCTGAGAGATGTGATGAGAGTATATACTTATCACTATTGACTAAATACGAATTTAACAGAATCCCCAATTTTCAAGATGAGACTACGTAATATTGTGTTTACTGGTATATGATATTTTGTATATGTATATATAACCACCCCAACACTCATATGTTTTGAGTATATTAGTTATCGAAGGTTGTATACTCTGTGACCACATATATCCTATTTCAATAGAAGCTAAGCTATGATTCATTAATCACTAATAAATAGTTGATTTTTTTTTACAATCTAGACTTATAACTACAGTGATAGAAAACACTTTCAAAATGAATAAGGAAAAAAGAAGATTGTGGAAAGCATTTTAAAAGATCACAACAGATGCAAAAGGTCATTAAACTCCTAAAGAGTAGTGCTAATATAAAGTCTCGTAATGCTCACATGATTTACAAGTATTATGGTTCAATGGAACTTCGTTGAAATCAAATAAAAAAACAGAAGATAAAATAAAGAATGCTGATGAACTATTGTATTAGGAGTCATCATCAGACCTAAAGAAAAAAGAAACTAATCAGCTTTTTTCTTTCTTGTATATGAGTAAATAACATAAAGTTTCTTTTTCAGCAATCTATATTCTAACATTCATTCTTTATTTTCTCCAAACTAAGCCATGGAATTGTGGAATTTCTCTTCAAAGTTAGAGAAAGGAACCTCATAAACATAAAATACAGATAACCCATTTTTTTTTTTTTTTTTTTTTTTTTTGCATTTGTTTGGATTGTTGTTTTACCAAGACTGAATTTTATACTGATAATGTTTTGATTACATTTTATTTATCTCAATTTGCCTCTGAATTTAATAATTTAGAAACTTGTCACTCCTAATAATTTTCATTTTTTTGGGTTGGGAGGGTGCAGGAATATAGCATAATGACTGTAAACTATAAACTTGGTTATTATTTGTACATAGAACTGGATACTTTAATCTGGTATTAAAGACAACAAATATATATCTACAAGATTATATGTAATGTCTTTTACACTTCATATCTATTTTTCTCCTAGTAATAATATTTAATATTTGATGTTTCTCACTTTTTGCATATAATGAATAAGAAAATGCAATTAAATGGATTATTTATAAATTGTATTATTTTAATATATTTTTTTAAAATATCTAGTGATATTAATTATTTTTATTTTTTCAGGAGAAACGGCAAAGAACTTAATATGATTTCTGGAGATAGTGCTCATCAGTTCCAGGAATATACTTATAAGAAAATAACTCCTTGTGATGTCTGTTCTCAAGTTTTAAGAGGTTGTTAATATTTTATTTTTTTATTATTTTTATATTTAATACCATTCCTGTCCAAGGGTTTTGAAACTTCTACGAAGCAATATTTATCATTAAAATCTATCATCAATAGTTTTCACCATCATTAATCCACCTACTTTTAAACAAGTAATAAAAGAAAGATAATAAATTTATAAATTTTATTGTTTTTGACTTAAGAGAATATTATTTAAAACACATCATTTTCCAGATTATGTAGGCATCTAATATTTCTTAAAATATAATTAATAAAATTGCATAATATTTTGATTGTATGCTGTACACTATGGATCCAAAAATAACAATCATGAAACAATGTTCATGTGGTTTGCAACTCAAATAGCAAGTATCTTCTTACTTTCCCCTTTTTTTTTTTTTTTTTTTTTTTTTTTTTTTTTTTAATATAACTGATCTCAGAACATTTATGTTAGAATATAATTCAATGAAATAACCAATTTCATTTTTAAAGTTTTCACAAATGATTAAAAATCTTTTATGAGCTGAATTAGTTCAAATGCCTTTTATAAACAGGAAATAAAAAGTATTCTATTAAAAATTTATTGCTAAATAATATTCCAATGAAACAGACCAGGCTAAGAACTCAGTTGCCTATTTGATTTGGCATTTAGTGGTCTATGCTTGTCATCTTCATTTTATATCATGTATGTGACGGTTGGATCCAAAAAATAATCTATACTACAACTAGAGTCCCTAGCGTGACACAAATTAACCTAAATTTGTTTTTTTCAAGACCATACTGCTACTTGTTTATTCAGGTAACTACTCAATTATTTTCAGAAACCAGAAATATTATGTGAAAACATAAGTCAATATGTCTTCATAAGAGATGATATGCAGTTTCGTTTTATAGATATCTTATAGTGTTCTTACTTGTTGTAAGTTTTATAATGTTGTTTTGTAATGCTACTTTAAATTAATGACCACTTATTTTTCAGGCCATACTCGGCAGGGTCTAAAATGTCGTTTATGTAAACTCAATGTTCATATTGATTGTCAAGAAAGAGTTGGAAAATGCCAAACAAAATCAAGATTACTTCGAAGACAAAAGTCTAGTTCTGAAATCGAAACAAGAGGTGGAAATCCTCCTGAGGATGAAGGTAGAATAAATAACAAAGATTTTTACTTTATTTGTTATTCTTGCAATTTTTTATTTATTATTAAATAAGATAATAAATGACAATTTAAAGAAAAATGCGAGGAGGAAGAAATGTTTAAATATAGTCTGACATATATTAAATTAACTTGGAGAACTGAAAATTAAAATGCTAGAAACTCGTAATGTTTTTAGTTTTTAAAACTTGAAATAAATACTGCTGTTGTTATAAAAAAAAAAATTAGTACAAAAATAACTCTATACAACTTGAGGGCTATGTACTTGCATTTTTGAGTTATTTCTGTCGTCAATTCTATTTTTATTCTTTAATCAATAAATTATTGTTTTATTTCAACATTTTTATTTTTTGATAATTGGTATGGTATGAAACAAACAAAAAATTGAGAATGCTTAAAATTAATTAAATATTTTATCAGCATTTTGGGCTTATATTGTTTCAAAACATTTACAGGACATGAATGAATAATCTGAGCTTTCAAACTTAAAAATCAGTCGAGCTGTTCACTAAAAATAATTGTTACATACCTTTTAAGAAACAGATAAAACATGAACTCAAATTGTTTCAAAACATTCATTTGATCTCACTCAATAATTTATTCATCGAATTTAATAATTGGTTAAAGTTATTCACTTAAAAAGCATTTAAACATTAGAAGTTGTCAATCTAAAGACATTACCCTCCATATGGCTTCACCTTAATTGGATAAAATTAATTATGATTTGCTAGGAGACCGATGGAAACAGCAATTAGAACAATTTAAATTAAAGATTTCCTGTGCATGTTTTATATTAGTTGTGTTTGTGTCATGGGATCGTGGGATATTAAAACAAAAACAACTGAGATTCGTTGTAACTTTAATGGATGCTACCGGTGAACAGACACAAGCTGGGAATGCCCAAGATCTCATTAGTCTGAACCATTGTTGTCACCTTTATTGTTATATTTTATTTGTACTTTAGAAATTATTTAAATTAATAAAATTTATGCAGTTAATAAATAAATAATAATAAAGTAATTTTCCACAACAGTTTGCCGCATGTTCCTATCAATATAGCCACAGAATAATAATCGTAAACAATTCTCTAAACATTTATTTCCTGTATAGTTAGTTTTCTAATTTTATAAGCGGTATTTACCATTTACAATTTGTATAAGACATAGATTTGTGAATAATTGGTAAAACAAATAAAAATTAAAAAATCTGAAACCATTGAATACTCTATATGTGGATTACCATCTTACGAAAGAAACAACTATCTTAACAGGTTTATATTAGTTTATTTATTTTATTACTTTAAATCATTTATTAACCTGTACCACCCCCATGAAGGGTTTTGGAGTGAGTGCTTTGTTAGAAAGAACTGTTTCAAGGCCAATGGTCGTGCAGGGAGGTGATCGGGCCTGTATCACTCTCAACCACCAGATTTGATGTAAGGTAGATCAATCCTCGGATCGGGGGACCTTTCTGGGGCACACCAAGCCTTTATAAGCTTGGTACTCTCTCAAGTAAATAATTAATTAAGAGAGAAATAATTTATTAATTATTTTAAATTAAAAAGAATAAATTAGTCAGAACAAGAACAGGTTGAGATCTTTGAAATCTTAGAGTATTCTTCAAAGATAGTTTAGTCAACACAGTGCTCCACTATCCTCAATTATCTTCTGATTAATTTCAGGTATCCAGTGTAAAATTAAGAAAACCACATTCTTGTTTAACTGTGATTCTCACTTACCCAAATAATACCCCTAAGTTTTCTGTTCTTAGAAACGTTTAGTTTGCAAAACCAAGAGCAGAACTAGGCTCGTTCAGCACAGAGGAACGCTCACATTATCCTCCATACAATCTTACTTTCAATTACTATCATAATTGTCGGAACCTTGAGAAGGACTCATCTATAAAGAAGAAGATACTGCTAGTACCTGATCTATACCTGATTTATCTTCAATATTAAAAATCATGTTGCTGAATTTCTTGGATGAACAAAGCCTTCTAACTGGAAACCATTTAAGAACAATCTGATATTACAGACAATTGAATGTTGACTACCAATCTTGGAAGGCAACTAATGATAGTCCATAAAATTGGAATTATATTATTAATATGGCTAAAAATTAAAATTTTATTATTTTTATTAAGAAGGTTTACGTTTATGTTCCCCATTTAAGTTCTTCACTGTAACAATCTATAATTACCACTTAATTAAAATATAAATTATTTAATTAACTTACTGAGTCGTTTAGGTCCATTGGATGTAGGCCGACTGAGACCCGGAAGGTCTGTTTCTCCTGGAGGAACCTCTGACAAGGATAGAGGTATCTCTTCTCGGTCAGTCACTTTTAGGGAGCCTGAAGACCAAGGAGTCTCTGGAGGTTCAAATTACTTACATATCAGTTGTTTTTCTGTATTTTAACAAATTGATAATTATGCTTTGTGTGGTAATTGTAACTAACATTTCGTATGTTTCTCTTAACATAGTGAATGAAATGTGTATTTGGGATCGTATTGTTTATTGAGCGATATAACTTTTGAAATAAAATATTGAAACATTTCTTATAGTGAAGGAGGCATAATTATTGACATTACAAAGAACTAATTATTACATTTGTTTTCTTCTATATAATACTTTACTTGAAGAGATTAAACTCTTTTGCAGTCTAAATATGGACAACACCAATCCTTAGGCCTTAACATATTGTCCTAACATTTTCTGAAATTTAAAAAATTTCAGATAGTCTTTAAAAGAAGTATTCTTTTTAATTACATATTTTATTTTTACCCACCAGCTCTGTGAGATCCAGCTTCACTTTGAGATCTTGAGATCCAGCTTCACCTTTTTTCTAGCCTATTTTATTTATTACTCTGTGTGAAGATTTAAAGAACCATTAAATGGTGATTCTGGTATTAGCCACCATTTATATACATATTGCAACAACCTTCCTGTCTGCCCCAGTCCTGGGCATAAAATCCTGTTTGGATTTTATTTATTTATAAAAACTTATCTATTTATTACTATTAACAGGCTTGTCATTGGGTAGAATATTCTCTGAAGGGGATTGCTAATATTCAAATTTTATTACAATAATTTGGCAGACGAAAAAGCTGCAATAAATAATTTATATGAAATAATTACTAGTGAATTCTTAATCAGGATTGTTGGCTATAGGAGAGTTAAAACACTAAACTACTAACAAGAAAAACATTATATGTTCATTTAAAAAACATTAAATTATTCAACAAATTAGAACCCTGATAATTTATATAAATAACATAAAATGAACTCTTTATAAATAATATCATGTAATAAACAAATATTCTTTAAATTAAGCTTCAAGAATTTCAATAATTAATAGTTATAAATTTAATAACAAGATCGGCCATTAATACTTTAATTGTTTATAAACCTAATTAACCTCAAATTTATTTTAACACTTAGTTTCTGCAGAATATTTTATATGTATAACAAAGTGCTTTTACTTGTTGCCATGGAGTACCTGAAACCATAAAAATATTGCATAACTTTATAATGTAGGCATGGATGGAAGAAGTGCAAATGGAAGACCAAAAGAATGAAGAACTGGTACTACATGTCTCATATGAAAAAAGGAAGATCTCTGGAATGTAACAACTATAGGGCCATCACATTGCTGAAAATATAAGATATTTTCAACACCCTCAATAACAAGCCACATATTTTTGTGGACAAAGTGGCTCGGCAGTATAAGAGTGCCTTCAGTAGGGGAAAGTCTACCACCAACCAGTTCTACCACTTTAAGGCAGATCCTGAGGAAAATGAAGGAATTTAACTCCAACATACACATGCTTTTTGGAGAATTCAGGGCGGTGTATGACAGTGTATTGCACAAAAAATTATACAATATATGGCAATGAAAAAATTTTAAATCTCACAAAAGCTGATTAGATTGGTCAGGGCGACCATGAAGGACTCCAACTTCCATGTAAGAGTGGAAAGAGATCTGTTAAATAAATTCAAGTGCGAATGAGGTTTAATGCATGCACTCTCTTTAATCTAGGAGCAGAAAGCTTAGTGAGAGATGCTACTATACAAACAACAGGCTCTTTATTTACAAAAAGCATTCAAACAGTAGTTTACACCGATGACATATGTATTTTTGGGAGATCCTTAACAGCTACGACAGACACTTAGAATTTGCCAGAGGCAGTAGCAGTGAAGATGGGACTTGAGATTAATGAGGAAAAGACCAACTATATGGCTCTTTACTGCTACGAATAACTAAACTTCCCTTGTACAAACTCTCCGGTTCTGATATACGGGTGTGAAACATGGACATTGACGAAGGCTACTGAGAGAAAAATGTTAGTTTTCGAAAGAAAGATCCTTCGGAAGATATGTGGCTCAGTGCGTGATGTGTGGCTCTGTTGTATAAGTTTATACAAGGAGTCGGATGTGGTGAAATATATCCAGATAGCAAGACTAAGATGGGCATGCCACGTTGTACCAATGAACGAGACCACAACTCCAAATAAGTTGCTCAGCATGGAGCCAAGTTGAAAAAGAAATAAGGTAGACCAAAATTGAGATGGATAGATGGAGTAAGTGCCGGTGCCAGAATCTTTTGAATCAGGAACTGGTGGATGATGGCTCAGAACAAGGAAACTGGAAGGTAACTCTTGAGGCAACCATGATCCAGTAATGGATTGTCAAACTTGGGATGATAATGGTTACTTGTTGATGTGTAGAGATATAGGTCTTATCTGGTCTGAAACTGGATGTAGAGTGCCATCTTCAGATAGTGAGGAAAGATAGTGAGTTTTTTTCTATCTCCTCTTCTATTATCTTCTGAAATTTGAGCTGTCCCTCTCTATAGAGATATTAGGAAAACTGAGTTTTGTGATTCTTGTCTAGATGTTTCTATATCCTATGTGAATAACAGCAAATTCCTGTAAATCTTAGACATAGTAGAAACTTACCGAGTATCAACTTAGCACTTCTAAGAAAAGCTTCCTGTTGTTTTTAATACACTTCCATTCACTAGTGGATTCGGGCGGGGGGCGCGCAACCCCCTGGAAGCTGAAAAAAAAGGTTCCAAAAAGTAGCTATTTAAAGAAAAGAGAAATATAGGGAAAATTTATCCTCAAAATATTATCGTGACTAGCACTAGCGAATTCGGCCAAGGGCCATGCTCTCCCTTGGATGGTGGAAAAAACTTCCCAAAAAAGTGAAAAAACACCTATTTAAAGAAAAGAATAATGTAGTGATAAATTCATGCCCATACACAATTTCCCTAAAGCAATATAAAGAAAAATTATTATCGTGACCAGCACTAGTGCATTCCCTTAGATGGTGGAAAAAGGTGACAAAAAATACCTATTTAAAGAAAAAAGGATGTAGTTTTGGGGCCGCCGTGGGATGCGAAGGCTTGTGCTATTGACTCCAAACTGAGTTTCACAGGTGAAGTACATGATGGAGGAAAATTTATTGAAAAATAAAATGAACTTTATTTATTCTTTCGAACAATCTTTTATTCGAGCACAAGAAAATACGGGTTTTCTCCCAGTCCCAATTTTTATGCAGTTCCAATATATCTGGACATATTGCAACCTCAATGTGACGAATGATAAATCAAAAAAATACCTTTCATTCATTCGTTCATAGTCTCCTTGAAGAACCTATGCAATTCATAAAACTGGTCACGATAATAATTTGTATATTTCTCATCAGAAAGTGTTGTTTTTTTCTTAAAATACCTGCTGTTGGGAACATTTTCATGAAGGAAGGTACTAATATTTGGTCTCCGATTTGATCGGTATCTGATTATGATTGGAATCGGAAATTAATCTGAGTTTTTTTCTTAGATTTCTCAGATTTTGACAATGTCAGTAAAAATTAGCTTTCGTTGACCGAGGTTATCAACAATATCAATTAATCAGATTATTAAGTTTAGGTACTCGTTCGACGCACAATTTTATGTTCTTTAATATCTTAATGAATACGTATTTCGCTTTGATGCACTCTTTTGTAGTAATACATGAAAAAAAAAAAGATCAGATAAATCTGGATTTTTTGGCTTTTCCTCTTTTTAGAAATTTAGTTTTTTACATGTCTAAACTCATATACAGGGTGTCTCTTAAGTAGAAGGATGTATTTAAAGGAATGATAGCAGAACTCAATAATTAAAAAAAACTTTATACAAACAATGGTTCAATTTTCAGCAGGTAAGAAGGGAATTAAAGTTGTATGATTTTTTATGTAAGTCATGTACTTTTTTGAATAGGAAGTGATAACAGAAAAATATTTAATTTAACTAATTAAAGATTGATTCACTGTAAACTAGACAGAATTTGCTTTAAATAAAAATAGAGTTTGCTTTTGTTAAAACTATTTAAGAGGACCTTTGAGCTGCTTAATTCAGCTAAGGAGTGGGGGAAGATGGGTAGTAGTGGAGGAACAGGTAGGGGTGGGGGAAGCATCTGGTACAGAGGTGCGCCTCCCCCCTGAGAAAATTAATGGATCCGCCACTGCTTCCACCTCACCTCATAACACCTACAAATCTACAACAAAAATTTTATTATGGTATATTTTCTATTTATTAATTATACCTATAACCTTCTTAACCATATCCTACCATTATATATATGAAATAGGATAGAATATCTAAAATGAAGTACATTTTATCAGATTTTAGATTTAATTTATGGCCAAAAATATGTCTTTCTAAATGGTTTCCTCTTACTTTTTCTTGAAATGCTGTCCAATCATCTCTCTGGTATTACGAATGACAGTTCCTCTTTGGGTTAGAATCTCACTTCTTATCTTTAGGTTAATTGGGAAATAGTTGCTTCCATATTGATGCGATTTTGTTTCTCATCTAATTTGTGCTTCTAGTTTATCATTGATAAAACTAAGATCAATTGAAGAAAAGGCATTGATTTAAAATTTATATCTTTGCCGGTGTTAAAAAATAATTGTGGGATCATTCTCTAAAATTATTTTAATTACCCCTGTGTCCAATATTTTATTATATATTAAAATCTTTAATTCTAACCACAAGAGTTTCTTCAAAATTTGTCTCTTGGAGGAAAAAGGCAAGGGTTCTGTTAATTTTTCTGTTTTAGAATCAGATCAAGCAGCCCAATTCTTTAAGTATTCTAAATGAAAGATAAATTTGTTGCAATTTCATTTGCTTATTTTGTTCATTTAGTATTGTTTATTTTCTACATTATTGCTATCACCGTGTGATATTACTAAAGGTTCAATGTTAGACTTTGTTGAGTTGTTCAAAGATTTGATAAAGTTAAAAATAATGATCTTTACCACTCTATGTGTAGTTATGTCTCCAATATCTGATTGCATTTTTTTCAAGCCATTTATGTCACTTGTAAACCTTGTCATAATGTCAGCTGTGTTGAGTTGTTTTTATCACTGAATCATGTTCTAAGATTCAAAAATATTTTTTTACTTTCAAAACTCTTTATAACTCAAAAAGAAGGCATTAAAAATAAATAGAAGTATGTTATATCAGTAAAATAAATAAGCATTGTATTAAGTTGCATGGAGAAATACTATCTGTGCTTGGGTTGCTCCCTTGGTGTTACTTTTTGATGTCCTACTCACTCATGCCGAATCAACTGCAACCAGAATGATAAGATCCTCTTCACAAAGAGAAGATAATTTCATTCAGATAATCCAAATGACTTAGATTATGAATTGAAAATATAAGTATGAGGATAAGCAGGGGGTGCCCATTCCCCCCTAAGTCGATGACGCAAGAACTTAACCCCCTTCCCTCTTCTCCAAAGATATTTTGTTGCTCATTTTTTCTTAAAACCAAAGCAAACTAAGGTAGAATTATAGAAATCGTAGATCATACACAATTACACATAACTGCAGTATGTTCAAAAACATGGAACATACTGCAGTTACCTTGTTACCTGCAGATACCCTTGTCCCTCAGTCAGAAAATTCGTAACCCCGTCGAAATTTGCCCCTTCAAAAATTAAAAAAAAAACGTTAAAATATGCCCCCTCAAAAATCTTGCGCCATGAAACCCCTTCTGGGCACCCCTAGGGATAAGAAATTAAATTTATTATTAAATATGTATTTCACGTCATTAAATTCAGTGTTCTTTTTTTTCCATTATGAGATTTTTTGAAAAATCAAATCAAATCAGATGATCATTTATACAAACTTTCTAAAAATTTAAATCCTGAACACATTCCATGATTCAATAAATTAAAAAGAAATATATAGATGACTTGTTTGTTTCTGTAGCACCATTTTTGTCCTTAAATAATTTCTAGATCTGAACAAAAGAAGAATATTTTAATTAATTTTTTTTTAGCATTAATATTTCTTTCCAATTTATATTGTTCATAAAAGCTGTGATTTTATATCATAATACATTATAATAACTAATTTATAAGAAGCAAGATCTCTTAACTAACTTATTTTTTTGCAAGAGTTTGTTTTATAAAGGCTTATAGAACAGCTTTTGAAACAGCTTTGAAAGGCTTTCATGCATGTAGGTGGATATCCAGGTGATAGCAGTGATTCTACCTACCAAGTGTTAAAAACTGCAAATGAGATATCTAATGAACGGAAGCCGAGTCGAAGGCCAACTTCAGGTCCACCGCAACAACCTCACTCAGCTAGTTCAGGTAAATATATTTAACATGAGTCTGATGAAATAATTATCAAAGATTTATTGTTGAACTATAATATGAAAACAAACTAAATTATATTTTAATGTATCATTATAAACTAAATGGGTTCAAATTACTTTTTTCTTAATAATTTTTTATTGCCAGTCATTGCCACTTTAAATAAATCCTTAATAAATCGTACAAAATTTGAATCGTTGACATCATATCTTTAAAAATATAATTTCTATTTTTTTTATTTACTTTTTTTATTAGAGGGTGTGAGACTTAGTCTATATATTTATAAGTCTCACTAATCTCTTATAAAAAATATATACCAAAATATATTTTATAAAGATATGATTAATGATTCATGTTTTTTATGTATATGTATAATATATATGTGTATGTGTATATATATATATATATATATATATATATATATATATATATTTAAATCCTTAATTTTATTGATTTAAAATTTATAAAATAATAATGATCAGAAACAGTAGCTCTCATGTGTCAAAACAATCTTGAACTCTTCGCTTCATGAAGGGGGGCACCGCAAAGGTCACTTTTTCAAAATTTTCTCATATATCTTGAAAATAAGAAAAATTTATTTTCGCCTCATGTTTTTTGTCCAACTTGTCTTCTTAACACCACACACCACAGCCTTTCGTTCTACAAGAACATCGTCTGAAAGAAAATTGTAGAATATAATGTTTTCTTCAAATATATTCATATTCTCTACTAATTTATCTTTTATGAGTCTAAAGTTACGGCAGTTTTGAGTATTCTGCTGAATTTCCTCAATACATTTGAAAAGTTTTTTCAATTTTTTTTTTCAAATTCCCATAGTCAAATGGTTGTCCATCCTCTATACACTTATCAACCCCTTTGTTGACTGGACTATTATCCTTTAATTATAATAAGTTCACAAGTAAAAGATTTTAAAATGCTACATGATTCATATCAAATTTATGTTATTAAACATTATAATAAAATATTTTTTTAGTTGTTCAAGATTTTTTTGGCACATGGGAATTACTGTTTTTGAGCATTAATATAGTTAGGGATGGAGTGGAGACAGACTTTTAGTATGTTTTTCTTCTAAGCACCCCTAACAAATTCCTAAAGTCAAATGCTTGTCCATCCTCCATGCATTTTACAAGCACTTTTTTTGCCATTTGTTGACTGGACTAAAAGTATTTCTAACTTTCTGCAAGGATCAGCTCTATTGTATGGTATAGACTAGAATTTATTTAACCATTCTCTAATCACATTAATATTTAATTAATTAATTTAATAAAAAATAATAATAGCATGAATCTTTTGTTCTTCAAATATATTTATATTTATTTTTTTAAACAACCTCAAAACTCATTTGGATATTAGACAAAGAGTTTTATCTTCAATAGTGAATTTGTTTGCTACTAAATATTGTTGTGCAAATAAACAGCGAACAGCCATGCGGGCTAAGGCGCTTGCAATAGGTAACCAAGTTAAGTAACCCCGAGTTTAGTTAGCACATGGTTGGGTGACCGTCTGCCAGGAAAAGCCATGCTGCCTGAGACCTCCCCCCTCTCACCCCGGGTATGTGAGGCCCGTCAGCCTATTGGAGGCAACTCACCGGGTGTAGGACTGATGACCCTTCCCCCATGTACTTAAATCAGGAATCGGGATATGGTCTAGAAGACCACATCTTGTGGTCAAAGATTTTTCAAGGTCTGTAGCGCCAACCGGAAAAAAAAAAGTATTATATTATATATAATATATTATATTATATATTTTTTGAAGCAACGTCAAAACTCATTTGGATATAAGACAAAGAGTTTTTTCTTCAGTAGTGAATTTTTTTGCTACTAAATATTGTTGTGCAAATATTTATATATATCATACAAATATATTATAGTTCAACAATGACAAATCATAATTTGTGTAATAATCGTTAAGCAAAATATTGAATCATTTATAGTCCAAATTAAAATTAATATTATAAATTCAAAATTGATTATATAAATACAAGTATCATTTGTCATATGTATTTAAACTCATTTATATTTTGAAGGAGGAATATAGATGATAAATTAAAAATTATTATTATAGTTTGTAATGCTTTATAAATTTAATTTCATAAATGTTTGGAAAACTGTAAATCTAGATATTATTATGTCTGTTATTAAACATCTTTTGGTAAGTTTCATAGATTGTGATCAATATTTTAAATATTAGGATTGCGTTTACTGTTGTGTTGTTTATTATTATATACTTTTTTCATTTGAAGAATTTTAAGCATGAGAGCTCTTTTTCAAGGTTAAATGTAACTTTCCGCATGATACTGCTTCCTATTTGGAAATGTGCTTTCTTGTGCTTGCATGACAATAAATTTATAGAGCGTTTCACATTTTGAGTTTCCTCAATACATCTAAATTGTTCTACAAACATGTTTTTAAAAGAAAATGTTTTTTTTCTTTACTACGTGCCTTTTTTTAATTATTTAATAATTTTGTTAAGTATAAAATAATTTTACATACTCACAAATAGTTTTTGAACTGTTTTATCAACCTATTTCTTTAGAATACTATGTAGATTCTGCTTCACTTTAATTACATCAATCTAACATTTGTTAAAATGATGTTTTACTTCTACAAAAAATGTTCATATTTAGGTAAAGGAATGCCAAATGATGATTACATAATCAAGTTAGTATGTCAGTTATTATTTTTTCATAAAATAAATTTGATTTATAATGCTACTATTTTCTAGCTATAACAGAAATATAGGTTAAAGTTTAAATTACATTAAGAGTTTATGGTACTATCAGATTTATTTTGGTAAATACTTAAAGCTACCTCCATACTATGGCTGCTGGAAAGAAACTGTTTTCAATATTTCCTCTATAAATATGGTATCATTTGTTAAATATAATATTACAGTGATGAGAGCAAAAATAAATAACTTTTACACATAGAAATTAAAAAAGCATGAAAATAATTTAATATAATGGTGTTATTTTTTCCACTATATACAATAATTTAAAGCACGATCTCCAATCAGAACATCAGAAAATTAGAGCCATCACTTCATAAAATATTTTCTATGGAATAGAATTAAAATAGACTTGAAATAAAGTTTAATTTCACTTTTTTTCTGAGGCAATTCATTGATAAATTATAGGATTATCAAAAATTTTATATTGAAACTAAATTTCATAAGGTGCCACCAGAGGTGTCCATCCCCCCACCCTTCCCAAGATATTTTATTCCTCTCCTCTTCTTAAAAGCAGTGCAAACAAAAGTAGAATTTATATATTCCTAGATTATATACAATTACACATACTGCGGTCTGTTCCATGCTTCCACTTGTCTTTTCATTTGAAACTTTTCATTTTGAAAATTCATAACCCTGTTGAAATGTGCCCCCTAAAAAATTGAAAACCCATTCAAAAAGTGCGTGACCCCTCATAAATTTTGATAGCGCAACTTGCACCATGAAACCCCGTTCTAGGCACCCCTGGGTATCACAAAACAGGAAGGATGTTATATTAATGCAATTTTCAGATGTATTAAAGGTTTTATCCAGAATAATCTAATATAACTAATATTCCACCAACAGGAAATTTAAAATAAAGCCTGTAGCTTTTGTGGGGGAGGTTTCTTCTCTCTGTTCAGTTAGGACACAATTTATATTGGAAGAAAAAATATATACATATTTGCTTATTTTTCTTTTATTTTATTTTATGATAATAAAGTGATTCTCTCTCTGTCTTCTTGTTCTCTATTATTTTGTATTTTTAATTTATTTACAAATTACTTAGAAAAATTGTTGTTAGATAGTAGTACAAGGAGTATGGTCATTGTCGATATATGTGAATTATCAGCTTCTTAATCAATGTCCTCATTTTTTTAGATATAGTTAGGATTGGAAATAGATTTACATTTTAAATAAAAAGCTCTCATTGTAGTTTCTATATACCATTATTAACAGTGATTACCTCCTCATGGAAATCCATACATAGTTTTCTTGTATAGCTTTCCATGAATGGATTGATTACCCTTTATTGAAACTTGTTTCTATTGAATTTGTCAAACTATTTTTAATATTATATAATATTAATAGTGTATGTCTATTTTAAAAGAAAAAAGAATGTGGTGTATTCTCAATGATTAATTCGACTTATTCAATTATTTCGCTAACACAAGTGATTTCCATTTTAAATCTTGGAAATTGTGTTTTGAAAAGTTAATAATACACATGCTCATAGACACACACATTCACATAAATATATGTACATGTTAGATGAAACTTCTTCCTATCAGAATTCAATTGAGCTTATTGTAAATTTCAAACATATTATAAATTTTATAGATTATGCTGGTCACCACCGGCGTAGGAGACTTGGTGGAATGAGGTTATTTATGTTCGGTTCAAAATCGCAAGACAGAGCGGCCTCTTTGCCTGAAAGTAAAATATTATTTTTCTTATTTGTGTGAACCTACGGCCCAACTTGGAAAGACTGCATGGCCTTTCCATAACGGGGGTGTCAAATTTAAACAAGATAATTTTTTTTAAATTTAAATCTTTTGTTTTTTCACTATTAAAAACATGCAGTAAGTCCAAAAAAAAATATGTTAAAACCTATATCTCCATTTAATCGTGTAAATTAACTAATTTTTAATATTTTATTGTATTTATTTTAGTAAACTCATATTTATAAGATAACCACATTTTTTGGTTAAATTTAATTATTTTATCATATAGACAAAAGGTTTATATTAATAATTGTCTACTTTTAAAATTAACACATACTATTGATTAAATCAACCCATCTATCATTTTGTTTTTTAATTTTTATCTAAAAAATAAATAAAACTTTTATCTTGACAGTTCACCTCATGATATTCAGTCTGTTATCTGTTTGTTATTTATTTCATGCTTCAATTTTTTTTCTTCTATAACCTTTGATATAATTTCATGCCCTGGTGAATGATATATCAGTTTTTCATGTTAGGCATATACCTTATAATTTACATAACATATAATTTATGTTATGAAGTGGAAATGTAGAATGAATAATGCTATCACTATTTTTATTATGAAAATTAAATTTTTAATTAGATTTTAAGTCGTGAGGTGTTCAATTTTAAAATGTTTGACACCCCCTTATTTAGCAAACGCATGGACACTGCTAGTTCCTGAGTATGTTTGTTGTGTCAGAATCATTGTATATAATGCATTAAATTTTGTCGCTTAATCTAAAATGTGATATAAAATTAATATTCCTTTCATACATTAATCATTTGGTGTCCTTCACAGTCCTTTAGTTTCAGAACTCAACATCACGATTCTGATTTAATTGAATAAAAAAATTAAATATTTTCAAATGCTGATGATACCACAGAGCAAATATCACGTAGTATGTTATTGATTTGGTATAATTAGTATCCCATCTTTCACATTATCTGTCCCCTTTTAAACTCGTTCCACCTAATAACTAATCAATCATAAAGTGTTCAGTAATTATATAATATTTATAGAAATAGGTTTTATTCTGAACAAGCAATTATAAATTAACTCTCCTTTCATAGGTTTATTACAGAAGGATTTTTTTTTAAAAAATCATATAACAGTACTAAGAATAAAGAAGACAGTAATTGACTTCAATCAGTGAATGACAAGTGGAAGAAAATATCTGTGCTATTTTTATTTACTGGATCACTTTTTCATGAGAGTTATCAATCATCTCTTATTCCCTGCCTGAGTGAAGACTAACAAGACTAACAATTTATTAAATACAGCAAACAAATTGTAATAATTCAGTTGATGGATGATTGATTTTAGCGGAACAAATGCAGTATGCCTCAGGTACAAGACCTTTTGGTCAACCACTTATGCTGCAAGCAACAGGAAGTGCTCCAACGACACCATCTCCCCGTCCTGGAAAGAGAACTCCATAGCATTATAGAATTAATATTTTATATAACGTCTGCCAAGTTACAGTGTTACTAGATTGCAAACTTTTATTACTTTAGATTGTATATTATTCATTTTCAGAGTTTAATTTTAAATGAGCCTAGTATTAAATACTGATAAGCAGGGCTGGACTGGGATTACAACAAGTAGAAGTATTGGTTGAATTGAATATGTAATTGTTTTTACTAATGTACGTACATCTATGAGTGTAAATAAAAATAAAAATTAATTGAAATCGTGATAGTTCGGCTCACAATTCATCTAATCAATAATATTGTTTTCATTGACGTTTCCACTGTAGAAATAGCTTTTCAATTTAGCTGATTCGTAGCTTCTTGTTCTATGTCATCTTTTGTTGTTGGTTCATTGTTGTTAAATCATTCTCCACACTTGGCAACAGTTCTCTCCATGCTTTAAAGAGAGAGGAAGGTTTAACTGAAAGCATCAGCAATATTATAAATAATGTCCTTCTTCTTCTTCTTTTGCATCACCTTGTTGGACACCTACATTGGAGTACACTGACTTAAAAGATGTGGAGCTTCACGTTTTTACGCTCCTCTTCCAAATTTACCTTGTGTAGGATTTCTGAATCCACTTACCCAGACCATTCCATAACTGTTCCTGAGGTGAAATCTACAACTACTTCTATTTCTTTTCCATTAAAGAACACCTCAACATCTCGCTAAACCCTTCTTAACTGTAACTGTAAGTATTTTGTTTCTATGTGTATTAATAAGCATTCCTTTTCTATAGAGCTCTTCATAGTATTCTGTTATTTTCTGCTATAACCTCTCTACAGTGTCTGTAATGAGATCAACATAATTTGCATATAGAAGAAACTGGATGCCGGAAGCAGATTTCTCTGCCCTAGGAACATCCTTTTGGTTCGCATTTTGCAGATTGCCGCTATTTCATCCTTTTATAATATGAATAGCAAGGGACTAAGACTGTCACCTTGTTTGATCATCCTGGTTATGTTAAAATACCTAGATCCCTGTCCATTTGGCTTGAAATTCTTTTTGGAATGAGGACTTGATGGCTTCTCTCAGGCTTTTTGGAACATTTTTAGCTCTTTTTGATAGATCACATTTTTTATCCCGTTCCCAGGATTTTTATAATACATTTTTGAGGGAGAATATATGATCCTATGTTTGTCGTCCTGGTCAGAAATGTCGTTTTGCTCCTGTTCTGTAAGTGGTTTCAGCAGAGGTCTCGGTTTACAAACTAATAATGTAATAATGAACAGCTCTATGTTCTGCTCATTCATTTAATCGTCTTTAGTTTAAATGAACAAGAATTTTCTGATTTTTTGATTACTGTTAAAAAAGTAAACAGCTTCTGCTGGCCCAATGTGTTTTTATCTCTCCAGATAAACCACATCTCGGATGATTTTGAGTTCACTGATGAGAAATCTAAGATTGAAGATTGATGAGAAATCTTAGAGGAATGCCAGTTCAGTTAGGTGATGCTAAGTGGTAATTTAACAACCTCAACTATGACCTAGTCCGTGCTTGATGATAAACTAGTGTTTTTGTTATTAATTAATAAAATATTTTGTTATATGGTTTGTTGTTTGTGATTGAATTAAAAATAATATTATAAAATAGAATTTAGATCAGGAAAATAGTTTGATTTATTTAGTTCTGTTTAGTGGTCAATTATTTGTAAATGAAACTATATTGTATTTAAATAGAGTTTTGGGACCAAAACATTATGTTTTTCTTTTCTATTTAATTGGTTAGTTTATATATACTTGTATACTTTGAAGCATTAAAATGACATTTTGTTAATTAGTTCCATATGTTTTTAGAAACAGAATAGAACATTCTTTTAATGTAAGATTTTTTTCTTATGTTTACTGTATTATTTAGATAGATTTCAGTTTTTGTAAAAACGGGGTAAAGTTCAATTTTTGCTTGAAAATTTTCTTAATTGTTTAAAATTATGTTTTAATTTATTCACTATGATTAAAATTGTATACCTTGTGAATTCTTATGAAATCAAATATTTATTGGTTTTCTTATTTGTTTTAAATCCCATCTTTAAATATTTATGTTATGTAAGATTCTGCTTAGTTAAAATTTAAAAACCTGATTTTAAGAATAGGTTTATTCAATTGCAAGTTAAACATTGAAGTAACCTGAAATTTTATGTTATAATAAAGACATCTGTCTTCCTATGTAGTTTTTAAATTTGATTTTTTTCAACAGTCGTAACTATAATAAATAAATAAAAAAAATATATATATATACATAAAAAATATTGACTTACTCATGTAACATCAAGCCATAATTCAAGTATCATTAATTTTATTTTTATTACAACAAAATCCTTTCGTTCTAGAGGCTTAATAATATCAAAATGAAAGAATTTATGTCACTCACATTTATATCATTCACAAACATTAAATCAGTATAGTTTTAAATGGAACCTTGTCAAAACTAGAAAATGAGAAAATGTCATAGAATGATCAATTGTAATAATTTCAAAAAAGAAGTTCACTTATTACTTCATTTGTATTCAAGAGATACAAGTTAGATGTAAAGGCAATAGTTTTAGGGATCAACATTTCTATATTCAGTTTTATGTTTGAGACAGTCATTTTTAATATATATTAGTTATTGATCATGTACTCTGTATAGCACTATGTAGGTCAGTGATGGGCAAACTATAGCCAGAACACACTTGCAGCCTCTTTAGAGCTTCTTATTACCCCACAATAATTTTCAATTCCAGCTATTTAAAAAAGCTAATAACTTCACAGAACATTCCATTTGTTTATTTTTTACATTTACTAACCTATAAATGAAATATACAGTATTAAAATAAACATTTAAAGGTCCTATGAATCCAAATAATCAAGTCACACAAAATGATGTGATCAGTCTAGGTCGAAAACAAAAAGTTATGCAAAACTAAAATAATATATTTAAGGTAGGTATTTGTCTGAAATGTTTCAGCATCTTTTTTGTTAAAAATGACCTACCCGATCTGCCACTTTATCTATTCAATTTTACAATGTTCTCAAAATTGGCTCCAATGATTTTGATTAAACTAGTTATATCAATGTACAATTAAATGGATTTTAAAATAAGGTAGGTCTAATCCTCATTGAAGTAGTTTGACAGGATTTAAATGCTAAATTTTTAAAATGGTTTATTCTAAAGTACCTTTAATATTGTTTATTTGGAATAATTAAGTCTGTCATTCTTAGTAGTAATGGTAAATGGCTAAATATCAACTATGAAAAAATTAGGTTATTTAAAAAAGGAGAAAAGACATTCTTGGTTGAAAACAAATTTCCAGAAAGAAAAGTAGCAATATACATGTATAGTATATTGTTGGAATCTGAGTATTTTTGAAAAAATGTAAAGTTATTGAAAAAGATGGAGAGTGAAAAAACTTATGATTAATAAGTTTATAGTTTTTGTTAGTAGTGCGAATTGTTTTCAAATATCTCCAGTTCTCTTTGGATTATCTGACAATAATGATACTTATCAGAAAATTCAAAGTCCACTGTCCACTCTTCGAAACTGTTGTGTTTGGTTTCATTGGCATTAGTTTGATTCATGGTATAGCATTAAGAATTTGTCGAATGATTAAGTACATTTTCGGCATATTTTGCTTTTTTATTTAAAGAAAGGCAAGTGAACTTCGGAGGCCCACCATATGTAAGGTATACAGGGACGATTTCTTAACAGAATGTACTGCTCAAAAATGGTTTGCCAAGTTTTGTTCTGGAGATATGAGTCTCAAAGATTCACCCTGCTGTGATCAGCCAAACGAGGTTGTTTCAAGTGATATCAGGGTTCTAATCCAACAAGACCGGTCGCTAAAGGTACGATAAATTGCGGAGTTACTGAAAATATGTTTTGGAACTGTTCCAAGGCATTTAAAACAGGTTATTTGAATATCAATCTGAAACTCTCTTCTGAACCGGTTCGAAAGGGACCCATTTCTCAAACAAATAGTGATGGGTGAGAAAAAATGGATCATCTATAATAATGTAGTGCGCAGAAGATCGTGGACAACTGCTGATGAGCTGCCTAGTACCACCCCTCCCCTCCCTGAAAAGCCGGCCTTTATTTGAAAAAGATTTTGCTCTTCATAAGGTAGAATTATCGCGGTGTGCTGTTTTCATTACGAAAAACGATTGATTCAAAGATCTACTGCACCCAGCTAATGAAATTGGACCAACCATTGCAACAGGAACGTCCAGAGCTAGTCAATTGCAAAGATGTATTCCAGTATGACAACGCTAGACCACACTCCGCAATAATCACACAACAAAATTTAGTTTAACTTGCCTGGGATGTTTTATTACCCCCTCCTTATTCTCCGGACTTTGAACCATGTGATTACAACTTATTCCAATCCATCCAAAACTCTCACAACCTGAAATCATTTGATGATGAATGAGACATGACAACATATCTCGATCAGTTTTTCACTTCTAAGCCCCATGTTTTACTATAGCAGAATCATGAAATTGTTAGAAAGATGGCAAGAGGTAATTAATAAAAATGACAAATAAATTATCAAGCAAAATTTATTCTTTATTTGAAAAAAACATGCTTGATTTTAACCTTCAAAAACCGAACAAAGTTATGGATCCACCCGATATAATTACACAGTCTACCTATTAAATATAATTATTTTATCATCGTTTTGTAAGAAAAAATATGAAGTGCATGCTGGTGAAAATATTTTAAGCAGTGTTTATGGATTGGAGAGTGTATGGTTATAGCCTGAAATAATTTTAGGTCCAATAATAGATTTAAATAATTAAACACTAACCAACCTTGTTCAGGCATAAATATAGTTGTTTAATTAGGGTATTAAGTGAAAGTTGTGTGATGCACACACCATTCGAGATTTTTAGTATATCTAATAGTTGGGAAAATTTTAATTATTTTTTCAAAATTGGTACATACTATTTGTTTCTTTCTTTTTTTTGTATAAATTTAATTAAAGCTTTATTCATTGCATGATTATCATTTTTTCTTTCTTTACATAAAAGAAAAAGTTTACTCATCACTGATATTGGAGAATCTGTTGTATCAATGTCTCATAGAACCTTTCTCAGCTTAAAAATTATTTGTTTCTTCTAATTTCCAAAACTTGTATCGTTTTTAACACTCCACTTTTATTATTTGATCTTTTATAAAGTTTCTTTTTTTTTAATGAAATTTGTACAGTTTAAGGAGCTTGCTATGTTTTTTTTTTCTATTAACTTTCTTAATTCATGCCTGTTAATGAAATGTGAACATCCAAAATTAAATTATTGTAGTCATAAAAATATTATTTTGTTCATAAATTTAAATAATCAATCTAAATTTAACCATACTATCCAAAGGAAAAAAAAAACTGTCATTAGTTAATTGGTGCGTAATGATATTCCTTGCCATTTAGTAACACTGTAACATAAATTTAGTTGGTAAATTTCAGTACAAGTATCAGTAATGATAATTATGAGTTTGAAATTTTCTAAATTTTTTTTTTCATTTTTATTTTATTGGAAAGTTTATTGTGATTCTTTCATTGGTGGTATAAGTATATTTCAGTAAATCTTATTACGGCCACATTTTATTTTATTTTTTTAGTATTAAGCTGCAATTTACTATCTGAGTCCATATTTTATTCGTAATCTAACTATCAATGAATTCCCATCATATTTTCTTATGACAGATTATAGATGCCATGATTTAATAATTGTAATCATAAATAAAATATTTGGCTCCTACTATGTTTAAATACTGTTTCTGTATTATTCCCTGATGGAAAAAATAATTCTTGTTGAATTTTGGAAGGTATGCGAATAATGAATAAAGTAACCTTTTCTCACCTATCTAATGTATAGCCATTTTTACTCAAAGCAGTCAGAGTACATGTAATTCTTTTCACCTTAATAATAATTATTAATAAAAGATTTAGCGAACCCAAAGGTTCGATGTTGACACCTGCAATCACTGTCTAGACACTCCACCGATCCCCATCCAACCCCAACCCCGCCAGATCAGTTTAAACACGATCTTCCCATCTTCATTTTAGCTTAGGTCTATCCCTAGGACGGTTATCACTCAATACAGCAGATATTAACCTTTTAAGAATTCTTTCGTTATTAAGCCCAACAATTTTACTTACAAGAATTTTTAGAGGTTCTTAACATTGTCTAGAATTTACCGATATATTTAATTAGGGAAATACAAGAAGTTAGTTTTATCATAAGTAAAAAGTAATTTTTGATATCTATTTTAGAATAAAGAATATAAAATTAAAACACTTTATTTCACATAATTACAACCTTGTCCAGATCCTTGTCAGCTATAGGAACATTCCAAACTGAACAGTGTCAGCTACCGGAATGATAAAACTATTCTCTAAATTTACATTTTTTTTAAATTTATGTGGATATTTCACGGAATATAAATGTGATTTGGCAAGATATGAAATAGTTCTATAAGATGAATGCAAGAAAAATGTAATAATATCAATATTCAAGTTTTCACACCAAAAAAAGTTCAAAAGAAATTTCCTTACGTATGTCAGCTACTGATGCATTTACCCTAGGCATTCCTTGTACATAATATATGCCTTCCCATCTTGCCATCTCAGTTTTCCCTTTCCTCAGTTACCTCTTTCTTGATTGTGTTTCATATGCTCTGTTTCTTCTTGTTAAACCCTTTCAGTTCAATCTAAGAGCTTTGCAGTACATCTTCTATGGTGTTTAACTTAGCTATTTCAATTTACATTTCCTTATTTGCAAAAAAACATATGTCTGCCCAATCAGTGCCTTAATTGTTCATGTAACATATTTTCAAAACGCTACCTATTTTATAATTCGCATATATATTATATTTATTAGTATTTTAAGAGGAAAGTTATTCTTTTATTAATGTTAATATTTGAATTGAAAATTGTAAGTTTGGTTTTTTAGAAGATGATACAGTTCTTCTACTTTAATACAACACAGGATTGTTGCATTAAAGCTACATTTGTCTTCCTATTAATATTTTTAGAATATCTTGTTAATACGCTTAATGATCTTTGTTTATTCATGTCTAATTTATGACGAGGAACAAATTTGATCATCCTTGAACCTCTGGGACAAATTTGTTATTCTAATTTAGATCTTTCTTAGAATGATTTGAATCGTAATTGTTTATACTTATAATTTTATAAAATATATGTTCACATAACAGGAAGAAAGAACACTGTGGGCTCCAAAATGTCCAAAAATCAGTTTTGGGGTGATAAATTTGTTTCAGAGTTACATCAGTTAATTTATAAAATATTTTAAATGATATATCTACTTTTTTTTTTTTCTAAATGCAATGTTGTGCCTGAATAATTTTATGCTATAGTCTATGGAGTTTATTCTGTCTTTTATGTAACAATATAATGAATACCATGACTGATTTTCTGATATATTTTTAATTTATTATTTTATCTATTTAATTTTTAGTCCATCTTACTGTATCATGTTTAAATATTGAAATGAATTCTAACAAATTAATGTTTTCTGTTAAATATTTTACTTTTTATAGCATTAATATATATATGCATCCAACTTAAATAAGTAATAATAATTTTTGTGAAGAGTTTTTTCAGTTAATAAAGTAAGCATTTTAGATATTTATAAAGCATGTTTAAGGGACTAAACATATGTAATGCATTTCAATATTTCATTTATATTTAGTCTGTTATGAATAATTCATGTTTTAGAAAAATAAGTAATTTAAATATGAATAACTGAATGTTACAAGCAACTGGTTATTGAATTCTGGTTCTAAGATGAATTATTGAAACTGAGCTATCAAAAGACAAATAATGTTTTATGAACAAATTATTTATTTAATTATTTTTAAAATAACTAATTTTTTAATACTACATATTATAATTTTTATTGGCTACATTTTTATGTAAGCAAATAACCACCTTTTGATTAGTTGCATTATTTAAAAAAAAATCATTTTCAAATATTTATTTTCATTTTTGGAAGTCTTTTGACATTTTTTCTTTTCTATGGATTTCTTTACTAAAAATATATTACTTTTTGGTATCAATTGCATGTTTTAAGTGTTTCTTTTATGGATAATCTTTTTTGCTTTCAACACTTTAAATTATTTTAAATCACTGCTTTCTGCAGACAATAGGCAAAAAATATTGTTACATACAACAATCAGTTTTCATACAATTCTGTACTATTTATGAAATGGGTTCATTGTTAGAAAACAAGTTGTTGGATCTCAAATATGGAAAAAGTTAAATTTGCTGTCAATACATTCATTTTTTAACTATTTAGTTTAATCTCTTGAGAATAAAAGAACCTTTCTTTGAACTTTTTCCTTATTTACACTAAAAAATAAACTAGGTAAAACTATTGAATATCAATGGTTGGTGACACTTGTACATAATATTTTTAAATACATGAATAGCTGCATTAAATAATAATCCATAGGTGTGTGAGCTCTATTTATTCAATAGGTACTTTTATTAAATAGAAAAAAATGAGATTGCAAAAAATGAGTTTAACATGGTCTTGTAGCGTTTCAAAAGCTCTAACAGCTAATCAGAAATCAATATGATTTGTCCAGCTGCTAAATGGGACCTTGATAACACAGGTCAGTAAGAAATAAAATCACATTAAATTTGGGTCAAAACTGATCCATTCTTTTTTATTTAATGTTCATTCCATGTAATATTTCAATTGAGTTAGAAAAGTATTTTTTCTTTATTTTTCCGCTAAACAGTGTGAGGATGCGAGATTCATCAGTTTAATAAAAAATAGATTCTCTTAAAAAACTTCTAAAAATAGATTCTTTAATAAAAACTTATTCTCTAATATTATCAATTAAAACCTTTATACTTAATTTTAAGTTACTGAGAGAAGTCTGTGAAAATTAATTTTTACAAAGTTTAAATTTGATTAATTCAAATATTTCTATTTTTGATGCTCGGTTTTGTTATAATCTTTAAATTATTATGTTTTATATATTAAACTTCAACCCATGTTTCAATCACATCCATTTTATGATATTGCATTTATATTATAAAGCGGTGTGAAATTTATCATCTTGTGTGCTTTTTCTTTATTTTTATGGCTATCTTATTTTATAAAACCAAATAAATCACATTTTTAACTAAATATGTTTACTTAGAGACAACTTAATGAAAGAAAAAATTGAAAGATATTTCTTGGATGGGAATTTTAAAGCTGGAAACACTTTTCCATGCTAAAAAATATAATGTTATTCAACGAATTTAACTAGGTGTTAGCCAATTCTGATGTAACCATCCGTTTCTTTATTTCCATGGTTTAGCACTGTTCCCTCCACTTTTCTTTAACACTAATTATCTTTGCAAATATGCATCAGAAAAACTTGAGACTTTTTACCAAGTCAGTGTCAACATTTCCTTGCAGATGTTACACAAAATATAAATATAGAAATATAGTATCTTATTCAAATAAATAAGATATGTAATATGTCTGTTCCTTTTTATTATTATTATTTATCTATATAATTTTTATAAAATATTTAATAATTTCTGTTACTGTTATTGTTTTATAAACAGGTTTATGACTTGTTCCCAATAAAATTTATGGAACTAAACTTATTATTTACTAAAAATTATTCCTTCTGTTTAATTTTTTTTCTGTTCTAAAAATATTGTGTTATAACTAATCAAAATATAAAGTTAATAATTATAATTTAACTTAAGGTTTATGCTTCACGAATTCAATTCCTAATTTTAAAGAGAATAAGAATTTTTGTCTAAATTCTCTCCTTCTAATAATTTATTTATGGTATAATTATAATTGTATCACTTAGGGAGTGTAAAAACTTCTTAAAATTAGATTAGATTAAGAACAGATGTGGTTTAATCACTATGGTTTGAAAAATGTACAGAATGAATATATTATATATTCTAGCCAGAGATCAAGCAGGCTTGTTAAAGCGGCAAAAGATCTACAAGGTGTGTAATGCCAAAAAAAAATATTATTATAAAATAACTTTGTTTATAATAATAAAGGCTTAGTGGACCTAAAGATTTGATGCTGATATCTCTTGTAGCTGTTTTCAAACTTCCATCCACTCACTGCTGTCTAAACCAAACCTGCCAGATCAGCCTTAACTAAATCCTCCCAGGTTCACTTCAATGTACCCTTCAGATACTTACTATTCACCATAGTGCCAATTAACCTTTTATGCCTTGATTAGTTCACTAGGAATACTATCGATTTCCACTACTTTATAAGATTTTAATTTTTTTTTTTTATGACTATTTTAACTTCTTCTTTATTTGGTTCTTCTATTGATAGATCAGCAATGTGGTATTTAGAAGGAGACTATTGTTTCCAGATTCAGAATACTATCTAAGTACGTTTTGAACTTCGTTAATATTTCTATTGGATCAGCTAGGGTATAGTTATTTTCATCTCTTATTCCAACTATTACCGATCCAAAATATTTACGTGATCTGTTTATATCATTGTCTATGTCTCTTACATTCTTTTGGACTATTAGTTTCTATTTCTATTGTTTTATGTTTGAGTTACTTTTTTTAACATTTTATTTCTGAGTGATTTAGTTGTTTAATTTATTATTCTTTATAATACACTTCTTCCTTTCCCACTATGGTGTTCACATCTCCCAAAAATTATTTTCATACAGTTTTTCACTCGTTTATCATAAAATTTGACTTGACTTCATCATCATTGTCTTCAGTATATTTATCAACGGGACTTTAAACTAAAGCTCCTGAAATATGGTAACCAAAATTCTATCACTAGAAAATTTCCTGTCCCTCTAAGGGAATAGCAATCTAAACAAACAATGATTTCTGCTTCCTCCGTGCCAAATAGTTACTCCCCTGGCCAGCAAACCTTTCTGAGCACCACAGTATTTAAATTGTACCCTTATCTGCCGACCAATTTTAATACACATGTCATATTATAGCTTTTTACATTCCCCATCACTATACTTTTATGATATTTACAACTGTATTAGAACAAATACATCAAATGATAGTATACGCAGATATATAATCACATGAAAACACTTGCTGAGAAACTACCCTCTAGTAGTACTCTAATGATATGTCTACATAAGGAGATCACAAGGCCATCTTGTTTTCAAACTCCTCGGGGCACGGGCGGATCTACGGGGAGGGGGGGGCTTTCGGGCTGAAGCCCCCCAAAATGGTAAAATATAACCATGTTTTATCGAAAAAAATATTTAAAAAGTATCTCTTAAAGTATTATTGTTCGTGTAATTACATTTAAAAGGGCTTTAGGAATCACTAAAACACCATTTCATACAAGTAGTTAGTTTCTTTCTTTTTTTCCAAAGTAATTATCGTTATTTTTATGAAAAAAAAAAACTTTCGGACTGAAGCCCCCCCCAAAATCAAATCCTGGATCCGCTAGTGCCTCGGGGGGGGGTTATCACGAATCGAAGAGGAATTAAGGTTGGAAACAAGAGGATTCGGATGGTTATGAAGTTTATTGTTGAAGGATAGGTATCTAGATTGGGCCGAATCGGAATCACTATACTTAAATTTCTAATTTTAAACTTCCACCATGAATTCCCTTAAGCAGTTCCCACCTGGAGACCCGAATGAGGAACTAGTTTATCTCTTGATAATGAATGTTTACTCTAGTAGGGAAATCAATGACTACAAGTAGTATTTTGTAAACTAAAGATATGTGACTAGGGTATTCAATCCATCACAACCTCCAGCAAGCCTGGAGGACTGCTCTCATTGTTGGTCAACAAATCCATTTGTCTTAAGTGGTAGGAACTTCTAAGGAATTTCCACCAATCATTCCCACTCTAGAAGGAGAAAATTTAGATAAAAATAAATCTGAACTTTGTTTAGTATCATGAATTTTAAATTAACTAAATTTTATCCTTGTAGTTTTTATTGATTATATTGTATAATATTACACCTTTTTGCCTATTGTCATGTGATTTTAAGCCTGATTTTATTTTCTTTCATATAATTATGCGGTGCGTTCAGGTCAGTTGTTATACAGCTCTGAAGATCCATACCAAGAAGTTATAGGACCCATCAAAACGGGTAAAATCAACACCCAAACTAGAAGTACTTATTAAATCAAAGAGTACCCATGTTTATAAAAAATAAAAATTAAAATGTAATTTTATTGTTTTTAAAGTACATATCATGTTTTCTCTTTTATAAATTATATTTAAAGTTTTACTGTATATTGTAGAGGTCCACATAATGACTATTTAACTTAATTGGAAGAATATAGGTTAACTATCTTAAATTTGTTTTTATGATTTTTTTTTTTTGTACTCTATTATTCATTAGGTTTTGTTTCCTCTATTTTGAAAGAGATATTTATTTTCTTTTTAAAGATAATTTAACATAAACAACAAGTTTAATTAATTAAACTAATATGAAATATAGATAAATATTAGCATGTTTTATCCATAACATAAAAACATAGCTTATTGAGAGTTCAACTGGAGAAGGAAAACAGGATTTGAATATATGAAGAGTAGATGAATTGTGTATCTAGGTCGAGTAAAAGTTCCTGAATTGGAATCAAAGGTTAGAAAGGATTGTTTAAACATAGGTGCACAAGTTAGGTAATAGAGGGAGTGATCAGGTATAATATTAGGGTTGAACCCTCAGCAACGTGTAAGAGATATATTTTTTAGTGGGTGAAGCATAAATCATTTGCCAAGGAAGGGAATAGAACAATTCCCAGACAAAAGTTCATTAGCTTCTTTAACAAAGCATCCTAACATTTTTTTTATGGCTTAGTTATTACTTAAAGGCAATTGGAGAATATTCAAGATTATATTTTGGAGGTCTAACTTTATTTTCTTTCCTTAATAAGAGTAATTATGGGAATAATAATGCTTTTAGAAATGAAATGTTAGTAGTTTTCTTTACACGTGCTTACATTTAGTATGTGAAGCCTTATTGTTATATTCAATTGTGGATTATAATTTAGGAAGAGAACATATTGTAATTGTAGAAGTATTTGGTTCAAATCACTCACTGATATGGAAAATGGACCAATAAATTATTTGTTTAATCTCATCGATCATGATAAATATGGTTTCAATTATTTGTTTTTATAAGAACCATTCTAATGGCCTAATGAGGAGGATCTTAGATTCCAGAGAAAGGCCACAATTAGCTCCCAAAAGTAATCGAGATCTGAAATACTACTATACAATTAGCAAGAATAATATTCATATTGTAGTTATAGCTTATTTTTAAAAATGATATTAACATATTTACCAATACATATATTTTAATTACAAATAAAGTTGTGTCCTTAAAAGATACCTATCTCATTCTTACATTTTGATAGTTATTCGAGTTTTTCTTTTTCTTTTTTTTTGGAAGCTTTACATGTGATAGAAACTGGTATATTAGCTCATGGGCTTTTATTGTTACATTAAGGATCTATGTGTTGTTAAATTATTTATGTCCTGTTATAGTGTTATCTTTTCTTAATTAAATAATAAATTGAGGTGATGGAGAAACAATATATGTACTTATAAACAATTATATTTGTTGACAAGTAGTATCATGGGATACTCAATAGAGAAGTGAATCACCCTGTAGTAATTAAGTTCAGTATTGACATTTTTTTTTTCATTTTGTAGCGTCGAATTGCACGCAAGAATGATTTAAAAATGAATTATTTGATAATTCTTTCAATATGCTTATGTAGTTGCATGTTCTTTCATTACAATTAAGCTATGAGGAATAGTAGTCTCATAATACTTTTTGCATTTTCATAATTATTCACCTGCATATAATTAATGTAGATGCAATTATAGTGGTCAGAATGACTTGCTTGAGAGTTATATGTTTATGAGTATTATATTTAAGTTCTGTTTAATCATTATTAATATTTATTATCATTAACTGAATATAATAAAACTTTAAACAATTTTCTTTTACTTGTTTTTTTTTTTTTTTTTATTAGATACTTAAATATCAATGCATTGATTTGATGTTTTAAAGAATTTATGAGAATGTTTAGAATAACTTGAATATCAATTTTTTTTTATGTAATATCCATAACTACTATTTAAAAAAATCATATTTTTATTTGTGTATGTCATGTAAATAAATAATACTTTTAAAAAATTATTTTATAGAAAAAAATAGGGACAATTTTAAAATCCAACCATTTTTATAATTTCTGTTTCTTCCAAACATTGGATATTATTGACTTTATTAATTGTAGGAGATATACACTTAGCAATCCTTTGTTTGCTCAACAGCTATATCAATCCCCTGATCGCCAGTTTTCTGCTTATTCACTCTTTCTTTATGATTCAATCACTTCATAAATTCTATATTGACAAACGTTGATATTGAAAGGTCACTATGCAAAGCATCCATTTTCTCTTTGTTTTTCCTGATGTGAATTTGTTTTCTTTCAATGGAAAAAATATTTAGCTTGAAATTTTCCGTTTTAATGGTTTAACTTCATTACAATATATTAATTTTGGTCAAGTACACCAAAATAAATATAAAATAGCACCGTACTGAAGAGCTAAATTGTTAAGTTCCCATAAGAACTCTAACCTAAGCTCATCTACGAATGTTTTGTGGACCACTGGCCTGAGAACTGAGAACTTTTGACTTGTGTTTTATTTGTTAGCAATATGTGTTCTTGGTTGTTTGTTTTCGTCAATTTTTCTTCAATTCAGCTAACCAGATAGCATATTGAAAATCATTGTTTCCAACTGCACAGTTTTGTGTTGGTTAAAGCTGTTCATTAGGCCAAAGCACAATTATATTGTTCTAACATACATGTCATCTTAAATGCTTCCTGTCTGTACATATCTCAGATCATCCTGGTATTACAAGAAAGTTATTTCATACACATCTTTTAAGAGATTAAGTATTTAGTGTGGTTACTGAACAAATTTGTCCATGGTTCATAGCCAACAATTTAATTAGTAGACTGTGAAAACAGAAGTCAAGAAAAACATTTTTATGAAGTGATTACTTTATTGAAATACAAATTATTTTTATTTTGACAGAAAGCCTTTTCCTCATTTCTTAGATGTTCAAAATCAAACATTTTCCTTAATGTATTTAATCAATTAGTCATATTAATAATAAACCTCAATAACTTTTGGAACTTTATAGAAAAACTTCGAATGTTTGAAATACTTATTTCATTTGTGAAAGTTTGTCCATAAAAAAAATATAAATACATAAAACTTTAGTGATGAAAATGATAATATTTACCTCCTGAAAATTTAGCTCTGGTACTATATAATAGTAATTTGAATTTAATTAGGATATTGTTTATTTTTTCACTTATTGTATAAATAATATTAATTAAATTAGTTTCAAAAACATGAATTAAGAGAGCGAAACCTAAGAATGTTACTATACAATGTAATAATAATTTTGTTTTCTATAGCCCGCAGTGCAAAGATTCAATGAAGCTCAGTGAAAAAATTACCTTGATAGGACAGTGACACATCTCCATTATTTCACTACTGCATTTTTTTTCTTTATAATGTACCATATATTATTTGAGATATTATTTATTTATGCAGTGTTTTCTTTTTGTGCGACTGTTTTCATGATTAAAAATCAGTTGAAAAAATATATAGTTTTACTTTTAATACAACTGAGTCTAATTTATACTGTGATATAAAAAGATTAATACAAAAAGTATATCAAAGTAAATAATAACACATGGCTTGGTTAATTTTTATAAAAATATTTTATACTTAGCAATTAATTAGGCAAAAACCTGTGATATTTTTATCAATACATTTAAAGACAAATTTGTAACTTGGGGGCTACTTCCAGCCCCACATTCACCCAGACGACAGAAGCTGAACCTGCGGATGAAATCTTTGTCTCTTGATTCACCTGAAAGTACTGAGCATACCCAGAGGAGGAGGGCAGTCGCAACACATTCAGGTCATGGCTCAGCTCAAGCAAGCAGCCATTCTTCCTCATCAAGACTTCAGTGTAGGTCTACCCAGTGTTTTAAAAGTTTGTTTCTTATGGCATTGAAGAAGTTGAGTTTCATCTCCAAGAAAAAGATAAAAATTTTGCTTAGAAAAATTATAAATCAAGATATATATATAGTCTGCTATTTAATATAATACCTTTTTATATTATTTAAAAACATTATACATTTTCTCATTTATTTATACCTAACCACTGGAATACATTCTGCACCTTGATACAGTGGCAATTGCACATGAAATAACAATGAAAAAAATTAGTATAGGATTAAATTAATCACAAGGTTAATTGCTAGATAAAGATTGCATTTGTGAACTTTATTAATGACTCTAAGTTTTCCCTCTTATAATAAAATAAGGTCAGAAATAGGATCAGGTTTAAATAACCGCCTGAAGTTGGCAAAATGAGCTAGACTTGTTTACTTACGTATTTATTACCAATATCTGTACCACTTATAATCCTAACTGCTCAGTCTTACTGTATATGTTACAGATTTAAAAATATATAATAATAATGTAGCTTTATTCCAAATTATCAACTTTTGGGCCTCTTGATTTGAAATTTATTCTTTTGGTGGAAATTCTCCTGGTGACAAATCATACAGGAAATAGAGTTGGGGTTTAAATTTGTGATCTTAATATCACTATTACCATTATTTAATAATATTACTCAGCAGTTGTTTTTTTTATTTTATTCTTTTAAATTACATCTTTAACCTTTTTAATAACTGGATCATTTTTAAATATGACCTTTAAAATTATATAAATAGGGGGGAAGGTCGGGGTAGCCGTACGGGCTAAGGCGCTTGCAATAGGTCATCAAAATTAAGCAATGCAAATTTTATAAAGAAATATAGGTCCTCGTACGCCTGCTGACGCTGAGCAGCCATAATTCATGTATCTAGACTGATTTGTCACTGTCCTTGAACCCAAGTAAGACGGTGGGAAGGACACTGCCCAATTGGCCTCAACGGGATCAGCTATGGAGCTACGGGTGACCTGCCGCTGCACCATGGGGCTGGGTGATCCCCTCCAGGCTATCTGTGCTCCCGCAGGCAATATACGTCTTTAAGGAGACAGCATCTCACAGCCAAAGATCTTCATGGTCTGTGACACCAACCGAAAAAAAAAAAAAAAAAATATATATGTTTTTAAACTACAAAAATTTTAATTTATTATATTCACAATTTTAAAGGTTTAGAGTTATTAGCAAAATTTCTAGTTTGTTTTTCCACAGGTGGACTGAATTTCATGAAAATTCCTGTTGTAATTTTTTAACACTATATGAATACCAAAATTGTAAATTAAAATTAATCTTCATTACATATCAGTTGAAACGTGGGCATTTCTTTTTCTTTTTTTTTATGACTTTTATAACTTTAACTGATTCTCTTGTTATAACTCACAATCTTAATTTAAAATTATGATTTTCGAATGGAATTCTACTAAATACAAAAGGAACTGACTTGTTTATTATTTATGGTATAGTTTTAATTTTGTATTATATTCATTCAATAAATACTCATATCTCATGAGCAAAACTCTCTTTATAGAAACATTTTAGAAAAATTTAAAAGCTTTAGGTTTATCATTTCTTTGCCAATAATTATTCTCTAATGTATGTTAGTGCTTTTGTAATTAATAAAAATATACTAAGTTGTCTTGAATTCAAATGTAAGCTTGCTGTAGTCAATGTTTACAGTATATCATATTAATTATTTATTTTAATGTGTGTGCTTATGCATACACAAATACATTGTTGATCATAGTTATTTCAGTAGATTTACATATTTTACCTATATAAACCTGATTAAGAGCAGAATAATGGATAATGTAGATAATTGTAGTTAGCTTCATATCATTTTTAAATATTCAGCATTTATCAATGATTTTTACCTATTATACATTATAAATAACAAACTAGATGTGCTAATAAACATTTTGAATACTCAAAAAATGTATTAAAAAATAAATGATTCTTCCTTGCTCAACTTTGTTTTGATGCAGTTTCACTCTAATGCTCTTATTTATTATTTATTTGCCTCGTGCTTCATACTATTTCTTCTCTTTTAACAATTAACAATGGGTCAAAGGTATTTTTTGAAAAAAATGTTCACTTCAATAAAAATATCGATTGACAAATTCACATTACAGGATATTATAAGAGTAATTGGTTTTCAAAAAACCAAAATGTTTATAGCAGGCTATATGTTGATTTTACTTTTGCTTTTAAGATTATAAAAAGCTAAACCTTTCAATGCAGAGCTAGAAAGCTTTTATCTGTTTCTTACTTTTGATGAATATTCTTAGGCTGCAACTCAACGTATTGATGTGCCACCTTTATGCTGTTAACTGAATTATACATTACTTCTTTTTAGCATGGTCTTATATCTTTTCTAAATACTTTAACATAATATTTAATTTATTTTTATGTCCTAGTGCCTCCTTAAGTAAGAATATCTTTGATTTCAGGGAATAAGTGGATAGTTTAGTACATGAATATTAACATTAAGAAAGAGTGCATCTATGTTCTGGAATATAAAATAATTGAGTTTATGATCAACAATAATAGACAACTATTATCAAATATTACTCTCTGCAAAAAAAGTAAAAAAATAATTTAAAAATGTCTTTTTGATTCTAAACACATGAGTTATATTTAGTTTATTTATCTATCCCCTGGAAACTCAGATATATGAACGCTATAATGAAAATGTTCTGTACAAAAGGAATGGCCAATCCCACATTTTGATCATACATGATCATCTGCTTGAAACGTTTTAAAAATATTCAAAAATATATTTACACATACACAGAAGTTGGCCACCTCTGCTGTACATTACAAAACGTCTTGTTTCTTTTCAATATTAACCATATTTTCAAGAAACAATGGATAAGAATTACTCTTGACGATAATGCAGTTTAAAATTGAGGCAGGAGGACATGTAGTAACCTAGCTGCTGACTTTTGATGTTTTAAAAAATATTTCCAGTTACATCACATTGTGATTCATTCAAACGTTGCCACCGAACTTACAGAAAGGACCCATGGAGGGACACCTATTGGTCAAGTAACGCTGTAAACAGATTCGTTTATAATGTTGCATTCATTTTTTATATGTTGCCTATTATATCCATTAGTCCCAGTTATAATTTTTACAAGAGATAAGCTTGCTCTCTCATAAATCTTAGATATAATGTAATGCAGCAGCTAGTGCTAGATATTCAAGCAATTTGAAATTAACTTGGATAGTAATTTTTTCGTAGTATATAAAGTGCTTTTTATTTCTTTAAAAAAAAACTTCTTTTTTTAATGAATATTTAAATAAATTATTCATACAAAAATTATGGATTTTACATTATTAATGCTAAGTTCGTATTTTAAAATTATTGATTAAGAAAATTATTCTAAGTAAACTTTAAGAAAAAAAACATTAGTTTTAGGTCAGAACAAAAATTCTTAATTAGGTACTGTAATTTTGAGCTACTTAAACCC
Source organism: Nezara viridula (assembly GCA_928085145.1). Lineage (NCBI taxonomy): Eukaryota > Metazoa > Arthropoda > Insecta > Hemiptera > Pentatomidae > Nezara > Nezara viridula. The sequence goes on along the minus strand of OV725079.1, from coordinate 63,902,114 downwards.
AAACTGAAAAAAATGTTTGAAAATACTCCTAGGTTCTTGCTATGAAAATATAAACAAAATTTACAAATTGTAATAGGTTGCAGCACTAGATAGATCCTGAGATGCTATCATTTTCCTATTACTTTTTGCCGATTTGGGTCAAAGTAGTTTTAAATATGTCTTAAATTATTATTCCTAAATAATAGAATTATAAGTTATAGAAGTAGTTAGTTTTTTATTATTCTCTAGAAAATATTACTTTTATTTTACACAATTATTGTAGGTAAAGTGTAGTTCTAGTTTTTCTGTATTAATATGGTCAAAAATTAAGAGGTCTTTTTAGTAACAATTAATCATCTAATAATCATATATTTTTAATAAAATTGACTGAAGTGAGTCTATATTACTGTTTTGAAAAAAAATTCTTGAAAAAAAAAGTAATACAGGCTCGAATGCTTCATGTGCATGGTGTAACGTCCCCACCCAGATATTCACAGGGAGGTGAGCAACCCCTGTGCCTTACACTATAACTCCTGGTCCTCCAGGTTGAGGTTTGGGTATAGGGCTGATAATCCCCTATCCTATAAAAAAATTGGGTAGAGATTGCCAACCATCCTTCAGGAAAGCGCCTGATAAAGAGGAAGTGAATTGTGATCGCGTCCAGTTAGTAAAGTACGTGCTCCTTCGATATCTTGAAGAAGAGATCCAAATGATCACTGCTGTCGCCAATAGTAGCCCTAAAAAGCTGCTAGTAGACTCATGGCAAAAATTCGAAGTCAAGAAGCGTAATTTAATACTATATATATATATATATATATATATATATATATATATATATATATTATTAAAAAAATATATGTATATATATTTTAATAATACTCCAATTATTCGGTTATTCAATATTATTTTTGTTAAACTATAGTTTAAGTTGTCAGCATATTAAAATTAAAAAGATTATTAAATAGCCGAGCTGAATAATATATTAATGATGATGCTTAATTAATCAATTCCTATTCAGTTAACATAACTTCCATTCAGCAACTTTTTCATTTTCCAATTTTTGTTATATTTAAAAATTCTGTATGCAGGTGTATTGTGTGCTCAACTGATTAAATATTTAAAGATAGATATAAATGAAGATTCAGAAGTAGTATGGATAAAGATTTAATTTTGAATGATGACTTAAAAATTTCTATACCAAGCTCTATGCAATCCCAAAACTATGATTGTTAACAAAACTAGGCAACCTAAATTGGTGATATATGAGAGACTGGTTGAGTGAATTTTATTATTCTTAGAATCAAACTCTTGTATATAGTTTTATTATTAATTGCAATGATTCTGTAGCTAGTTTATTTGTCATGTATCATATGCATTAATGATACTATTAACATTACTCTAGAACTGTATCGTATATTTAAATTATGATTTGAAGAAACATGATACCGAAAATCAAGGATATCTGAGATAGAATTTTGTAATATAATGTTATTTAATTAATACATAGAAATCAAGATAAAGAATGGTGTTAAATGTTGTTAATCAGTTTTTAATATGAAATAATAAACTTATTATTCTAAAAATAATATTTAAAACACATAAGCTCTTGTGGGATTAAAATGATTGTGTTCATCTCAAAAGGCCTCTTAATTAATTTTCATTTTATAAAATGATAAATCAGTTTTTTGTCTTTTTAATCTCTCCCAAGGCAGCATAATTATAAATTATGATTTCAGCTCCTTCTAGTCCAGTGCACAACCGAAGACTTTTAACAGCAAGGAATATGCGTATGAGTTCTGTGGAATTACCTGACGATAATGAAAAGTCTGTTTCAAGTGCTAGTACTTCTCCTTGTCCATCCCCTGTGAGGGAAATTCAATAAAATTTGTGTTTTAGTTTACTTTCTTTAATTAAAGCAAATATTAATAATATTATCTTATTTCAGAAACCTCATCGCCTTCTCCCAACAAATTTGTATGTTGTACTGTACAACTTTAAATCAAGACATTCTGATGAACTTGATCTGAAGTGAGTTATAAATCTATCATGTTTCATTTTGTAAGATTCCATTGTATGTTATAAAAGTTGCTTATTGGGTTAAGCAAAATGTATACAATTTATTTTTATTTCAAAAACGTAATGAATCATTGTGGTATTCATATTATTGAGGAAAAAAAATCTCTCTTTGTTTTAAAATTGACCCTAAATATACTATAAACTAGTATATTTCAAACAAAGACTAGAATTGTATAAAATAGGAAACACGAAAATATGGTAAAGTCCAAAACATATTATTTTTAAATCTTATAAAATTATATTGAATAATCAGTTAGTTGGTAAAAAGTAAAAAACAATTACTTTTCTATAATTTTTTTAAACAAAAAGTATGATTTTTTTAAAAATTTGAGTTGACTTTATTATATCTAAGAAATAATGATTAAAATATATCTGAAGAAATGCAACTTTTACTTATAAAATACTTGTTAGTGGTATAAAAAAAATAGAAACTCGTTTAACTTATTATTATTTCATTAAACCTCCACCACATATAATCTGTGATCGATCCCAGATCAAATAAAAAATTGCTTGGCCAAAACAAAGTTTACAACTATAACTTTATATGTGACAAAAACTGTTTTTCATTTCTTTATTTTGCTCTATGAGGAAAGGTATAGTTCTTTTTATTAGATAATATTTGTTTATAATTATGATCGTTATTTTAACTTTAAAATTAAAATAGCCATTAAACACTTAAAGGACTTGTTTTATATTATTCCCGTTGCAATCATATGATATCTTAACTTAGAGAGGACGTGATGGCCAAGCATGTTGGGATATTGTTCTCAGAGTGCCCATTCTTGAACATTGTGGGTTCAATATTTATTTTTCAGCGGCCTCAGGAAATGAATCTATACAGTTTTACTCCAACCTCAAGATCAAAAAGGACCACAAGGTCTACTTACTGGACTAGTTCTCCCCACCAGTATTAGTATTTTACCTCAGAAAATTACTTCATCTAAAATAAAAAATGTTTGTTGCCTAATGACCAATACAAATGACAATATGATATCTATTTGTTTTTTTTAGAGCTGGCTATAAAGTGACTGTGATTGATACATCTGATCCTGATTGGTGGCGAGGAAAATGCTTAGGACGTGTAGGATATTTTCCAAGCCAATATGTAGCAAAACTTCAACCTGGAGAAACACCTTTACAGGTGAAGCACAACCTGCAAGTTGGAGATAATATGTTATTAAGAGATCAGGTAATATTTTCATTAAATATTTATTCTTTAAATTTTTGTTATTTAACTACTATATTTATATTTTTATTTACACCCTTCCTTGCCTTACGGCCATAGGGGTTTTGGTGAGGGTTGAGTAATAAATAATATAAACATCACGCTACCCCTGCCATTTAGGCTTTAGTACTTCAACTAAAATTCAAATGAAGTCCACACCTTTAGAAGCTTTGTCCATTATGGATTGCCTTCTGCCGCCTCCTCTCTTCACCTAGGAGCTCCAAGGTTAAAGTGTTCCGATCCAACAGTCGTCTTCCACACATACACGAACTCTTCGAAGTACGGCTAGTTTTCTTTTTTCATGAGGGAGGAGAAATCACCTTCTGTTATAACAAATAACCCCATTTTCCTCCATAGCATGTTCCTAAGTCCTTCAAACCCTGTGCAGTTTGGCCCGAAAGCCCCCATGCCCCATGAGGACTTGCGAAACCCAGTAATCTGGGAGCACCCATTTCACTGTTAATCGCAAGTTTATAGTCAGGAAGTACTTTCTTAAGGTCGCTCCTTTCAGGATTATCAACCATCGTATTCCATTCTTCAATGGTGTACTCCCGGATTATTTGTCTCCATCTATTGAGTTCATCTGCAATCCTCATTCGGAGACACTCCGGAACCCCTGCTGAGCCTTCTCTCTTATAGCCGAACACTGCAGCATCTTCAAGCAGGATAAGGTCGAGAGGCACCTCTCCTGCCAAGACCTGCACTGCCTCATGTGATATAGTCCTGTAGCCGTTCTCTGTATCGTCGCCAACCTGTTCTTCTGCTTTTACGGTACCAGGCAGGGGACGCATACCTCAGAATACCCTGCATTACTATTATATAGATTGTCATTGTCGCCGGGTATCTGAGGTCCCAGAGAATGCCCCCAATTCGACTGAGCCCATTCAGTGAAATGTTGATCCTGCTAGCCAAGTAGTCCAAGTGATGCTTTATGTTGAAGTTTCTTCCGAATCTTACTCCAAAATAAGCTATCACCTCATTTGGACGAATTTGTTCCCCTTGGATCAGTAAGGTGATAGGATGGGCCTTGTCAGTCTTCCCTTTAAGGAGTATGACCTGCGTTCAGCAGCCATCTTCAGCTTTTTACTCCCACACCATCATGTCACTAGGTTGGCACACCGTTCCGCCTCTACCTTGAGGCTGGCTCTGCTGTTGGAGGCCACAGCTGCAGCCAAATCGTCCATGTAGGCAGTAGCTCAGAACCGCTCTTCTTCCAAAACACCCAGCAACTCATCAAAATCCAGTTTCCATAGAGTTGGACCAAGGACTGATTCCTGGGGACAGCCCCTCTCTACGGAGGCTTCCATCTCATATGAGCTTCCTCGAACCTTTACCCTTCTGTCGTTTAGATAGCTCCTTACAAGGCTATATAAGTTGCTGGGAGTATCGTATCTCTGCAACTGCTGAAGCACGAGCGGCCACCAGATGCTGTCAAAGGCAGAGGATATGTCAAAGAGCATCACCATGACATATCGCTCCTCCCTTTTTTCAACATCCACGCGTACTCTCAATAGTGCATCAGCGGTTCCTCTACTCTTCGTGGAACCATACTGCCATGGATGGCTCACTCTCGCTAGAACTGATCTTAGATTTACTAACATAAGGTTCTCCAGGACTTTACTCATAACTGGAAAAAGGCATATAGGTCTGTATGACTTAGGGACCTGCCTATCCCTGCCCCCTCCCTTGTAGATCATTCTCAGGTCGGCAATCTTCCACGTGTTTGGAAAGTATTCCCTCTCGAGGTAATCATGGTAAATTTTCAGGAGCTGGTCTTCTATCTGGAGGATACTGTTTTTCAAGAATGCTGCATCAATTGTGTCAAGTCCTGGAGCACATCCAGTTCTTTGTCCATCCACAGCAATAGGAAGGTCATTTCTGTCCCATGGTAATCGTCTCACAAAGTTATCCTCTTCATCATCCTGAGATGGATCATCCCTGGGGTATGTTGCATCAATGAAGAAATAGGTTGCCTCCTCAAGTGAGATTGCCGGGGCTCCTCCATGCTTGAGAGCTGCCAATGTCTGTTGTGGAGTCATCTTGCCCATGGCACCCCAGGGGATGCCCCAGGGGTTCTTTGTAGATTCATTTACTATGAATTCATGGCAGGACTTCCATTTTTAGGAGCGCATCTCGTTTCGATATACCTTGGTCTTAGATTTGTACTCATTACAAAGTGGAGTGTGCCTCTCGTCGCATCTACAATTCTGGTACAACCGCCGAGCTTTGTAGAGGTCTCTTTTCATGGTAGTTAAAGCTGGCGTCCACCATGAGACAGGTAGAACCCTCACCTTCTGATGCTGAAAGGAGATCTCGGCAGCATTGCGGATGGCATTGGTAATCCTAGACACTCTGTAGTCCAGTTCATCTCCACTTACGTAGTCTACCTCATCCCAGTCATCATCGATGATTTCTCCCTCCAACATGCACTGGAAGGCCCTCCAGTCTTTCCTCCGGGTTATATAACCATTTTCAATGCCACGGGAACATCTTTTCTCCTGCACCGAGCTTAATGCCAGTACTTTGTGGTCGGAACTCATTTCAGATCTGAGGTTCCAATCGTCAATATGCCTTACTAGCATTGGAGAAGCCATCGTTACATCGATCCAGCTCTCAACCCTCGGTCCAGAGAAGGTGGGAGAATCAGATGGATTGTTCAAACTATCAGCTGACTTCTTGCAATAAACTCACTAAGTTTATTAATGCCTCTTCTGTCAGTTCGATTGGAACCCCAAACCGTGTTCCAGGAGTTGGTATCTGAGCACATGATCACGTTCCTATTCATTACTATGATCGCCTCTATAGCGGATATATCTTCTTCAATGTCACGCCCGTCTGGTAGGTATGCCAAAATTAGTGTGAATGCAACATTACCCCATTTGACGTAACATGCAACACTATCCACCATGGAATATTGTCTCAGATCCATCATGTCGAGGTTTGGGTTGTTAACCACAATAGCAGCGCTGGACCTCCTCTCTCCACTGCTCAGAGCTATTACCCTTGACGTGAGACCAAACTTCATGTATCGCCATAACGTCATAGCATTGTGAGAGTTGGCGAAGCTCTTCAACTACTTGACACCGGCGGCCCATGTTGAGCTGGAGGATGGAGATTTTAATCATAGGATGTCCTTTTCACCAACTCTTTTGATCATGTTAGATTTACAGGGCACTCTTTGCTACCCACCTTGTGTTTTTTCTGTCTGGGGAGGGCATTTTCCCGCACATAGTTTATACAGGCAGGTCTAACTAAGTCCTTTTTCTTCAGACACTCCTTAACGACGTGGCCAGTAGCTGCACACCAAATGCAAACAAGAGCATCTGATGGACATGTGGTCTTAGTCTTCCCGTAGTCCTGGCATTTCATGCATCGAGGGACGTCAAGGTTATCCTATTCATTGCTATGATCGTCTCCATAGCGGATATATCTTCTTCAATATAAGCTCGCCATATCTAGCAGCTGAAACCACAACGTAGGATGCAGTTCTATCAGCTAGTTCTTGGTTATTCCATTTCTGGATGATGAAGAGAAGATCGGCAGTAGTCCTTCATTTATAAGAGAGACAGGGTTTGACTTTTCACTCAGTTTCTCACTTAGGAGCATTATCAACTCGTCTGCTGTCCATGAGTTAGGCACTCCCCTAATTCCTAGCCTTGGTTTCCCTTTTAAGTGCGAGTTTAGCCTCTAGTCCTGTTGCTCTCAGGCCCTGTCAATCTATCATTTTCACTGCTATCTTCCATATGGACTAAGACCGAGCCCACCTTAGTAGCCCGGACTATGGAAGCTTTGACACCTATGTTGGCAGGGGAGAGTATTCCATTGATGATTTCCATCGGACTTTTGCCGTCCCCACTAATCGTAATATATGTAGCATTAGGGGTTGTTGCTGGCTTCAATGGCGGAGATTGTAAAATCTCTGCCATCCTCATCGGCTTGCTTTGTTGGGTATCAACATTAGCCGCTGAGTGCTTCTTCTTCTTTATCTGCCAATACCTTGCTGACAACCTTGGCTTTCCTTCTACTTCTTTTACTCTTCACTATTTCGAAAGAATCAGTATACTCTGAGAGTCTTTCTGGGCTTTCTTCTTTTCTTATCTGAGATTTACTCGAGAGGGACCGACCGGCTTTGGATAAGGGTCTTGGTGAATGAACACCGAAAGTCCCTCAATCACCATAGGCACAGTTTTCTCTACAATTTTCTTAGTAATCATTTCCTGGATGCTCAGGGACGTAAGGAATTCTTGGATAGCTTTTTGTACTAGGGCCGAAATATCTTCACGATTCCACTTAACCTAACACTTAAATTTAAATATATTTACAAAACCAAAAATTTATAAGAAAACATAACAAAATTAATAAAAAAATATGAAATTGAAATGAAAGTAGAAAACAAACCAATATATAAATATATATATATATATATATATATATATATATATATATATATATATATATATATATATATATATATGTATGTATGTATGTATGTATAGAATAGAATATATATATACACCACTTCAACCACTAAATCACAATAAATTGGGAAACCAAAAATATTATAATTGATGACCTTATGGCCTTAATCGTATTGTGTTATTTAACTATTACTAAGTATGAGATTGATTTCAGAACTCGAAATTATTTTATTTATTTATTATTTTAAATGATCAATAAAGTGAAGTATCCCCCTCCCTCTCCCAGTATCCATTCAATAAAGTTATATTTTATATGTATTTACTGAATTTTCATTTATTATTCTAACTAATCTCTTTACAGTCCCAACAATCCCTGTAGCATTTAATCTGGATTGCTGACATTGTACGGTATAGTTATTTTAAATATTTGCTACAATATAAAAATGTTTTAGATTGTCATTCAAATTGGTGATGAAGTAGATGGTATGGTGATGATTCGTTGTGGGGACAACCGACAAGGGGTCTGTCCTGTTAAATATCTGACAGCAGTGTGACCCGCGTTGTTGTGCGAGTCTTCCTGGTTTGATAAGTATCTTCCACTTACAGAAAGGTAGTTATTTTACAATTAATTTAGTTCTATCTCTCTCTCTCTCCCTGAATAGCTTCTTTTCCCTCTCACTGTTTGCTTTAATCTATGAATTATAAATCTTATTTTTTTTATCCACTGTTCAATCATATTTCCTTTTACTTTTTTTTCCTCTTGATGCTTTTATTTATGATTTTCTCCATATATCTATAAAAATAAATGTTTGTTTTGTAAATACTTCATTGAAGTATACTTTTTGTGTTTCATAGAGAAACGATTGCCGGTATAAAATTTAACATAGTGTATCAATTAAATAGACATATATACAGCTAATCACATTATTAGGGAACATTTCAGTTTTCATGCTGATTCATATCTGGATTTTTTATGAGATTGCCGAATCTGTTTTTTTAATGGATTCAAATGAGTGGATGGTGTGTAATTTATCTATATAGCAAAAAAAAAAATGTATGAAAATCCTGAGAAATGAAAAATGAAGGTTTTTACTAAGCATTGAAATTTGCAATTTATTTTATTAAATGGCCAACGAATAGATAAATAAGTTGTGCTTCGATAGAGGCCTAAAATTTATTTCAGACCACTAGGCTGGGTTTACAAGGAAGTTAGTCGTAGAACACAGAAATGGGACAAAGAAATAATAGATTTCCTACCCTTCAGTGATAATAACTTTTGTCAAATTGCTTAAAATTTGAGTTCTGAATAACTGATGAACTAGAAAAAAATTGTTTAGTTCAATCATGGTTGATCATAAAAAACTGTAATTAATATTCTGAGCTAACTGCTCAGCTCTTAGATTCCAAGATACAGATTTGCCAAAGCTAACTGTTGAGAAATCTGAAGTTTATAAGATTATATTTACTAGTATTCCTGATCCAGCACACAGAGTTTTTTTCTATGATGCAACTGGAGAAATGGGAAAGATTTTTTTCTAATAAAAATGATTCTAGCCCAGTTGTGAGCTTAGAACCAAGGGAGATTTCAAAACCTACCAATTATAGTGAAGGGGTCACGAGTGGAGTAAATACATTCTTTACTCAGAAAATTTTTCTTGCTGACAACCATTATTGAGTATCTCTCACAGTCTATCTATCAGAAAATCTATCTTGGGTTGACCTTAGCTTCCTTTAGATCCCAATCATATAATTCCTACCTCTCTTCCCTATCTACCGATGATAATTCCCTCTAGAAGTTGACCAGAAAAATACTTAAATACCATTCTGTTTCCCATCCCCTCCGATGTGATGATGGAACCTGGGCTTCGTCAGATGAGACTAGAGCTGGAGAATTTGCCAAACACCTATCCAAAACATTAACTCCCCACCCCAAACTCCATTCCACCCTCACTGTTGAAGTTAAAAAATTCCTCTCTTCTCCTATTCCTCTCTTCTTGCCTCCTATAGCTGTCAACCCCTCTGAGGTCAAATTCCTTATAAGCAACCTAAAACCTCGAAAATCCCCTGGACATGATCTCCTTACTTCCCATATCCTTAGACAACTTCCCAAAAAAGCAATTATATTCCTCACATACCTATACAACTGTATTCTCCGCACAACTCACTTTCCTCTGACATGGAAACACTCCATAATCATTCTCTTCCCAAAACCAGGTAAATCTGTCAATAATACCTCATCCTATAGACCAATAAGCTTGCTCCCAATCCTCTCCAAAATCTTTGAAAAAATCCTTCTCAAACGCATCCTACCCATACTCGAAACCCACAATATCCCATCCCATCAGTTTGGATTCCGCTCAAGACATTCCACTGTTCAACAAGGCCTTCGCGTTGTTGATCATATATCCTCTGGGCTTGAAAACAAGCAATATTGCACCAGTGCCTTTCTGGACATAGCGCAAGCTTTCGACCGGGTGTGGCATGATGGCTTGCTTTTCAAGCTCAAAACTCACTTACCCCAATCCTTGTACCTAGTCCTCAAATCCTACCTCTCAAATCGTTCCTTTCAAGTCCGCTGCACCACTGAATTCTCCAACTATTATCCAATTGAAGCTGGTGTTCCACAAGGCAGTGTCTTGGGCCCAGTTCTCTTCATCCTCTTCACCGCTGACATTCCAACCAACCCCGATACCCTTCTAGCAACCTTAGCTGACGATACCGCCATCCTGTCATCCCACTCAGATCCTAAAACAGCATCCTTAAACCTACAAAGACACATCTCCCTGATTGAGCAATGGTGCAACAATTGGCACATTAAGATAAATGAATCCAAATGCAAGCATGTCATCTTTACCCTCCGACACAGATCCTGTCCACATATCCTTTTCAATTCTGTACCTCTCCCCGTCTCAGACACAGTTCGGTATCTTGGATTCCTTTTAGACAAAAGACTAACTTGGAACCCACATACCAGACTTAAAAGACAAGAACTTAACTGACGATTTGGCCTGCTATACAGACTACTTAACAGAAAATCCAATCTCTCAATAGAAAACAAACTATTAATATACAAGACCATACTCAAACCCATCTGGACCTACGGACTTGAACTGTGGGGGGCAACTAAATTTTCGAACATCAAACGCATTCAATCCTTTCAGTCTAAAGTCCTCCGTATAATAGTCAATGCTCCTTATTATGTTACAAACAAAACCCTACATCATGTCCTTTACATCCCTTATGTCCTTGACGTTATTCCATCTCGATTCTCAAATTTTCATCTGAACCTAATCCACCATCCTAACTCCTTAGCACAATCCTTATCCAGCTCCAGTCACCCCTACAACCCTCCTCGAAGGTTGAAACGGCAGTGGCCTCGAGACCTTTTGTAAAGACTGTCACTGGAGTTCTGGCAATGGCCAGCCTCTCCACTCACGTCATGAGCGTCTGTTGCTTTAGTGCCCTCTCTCAGTTTCCACTGGACTCCTGCCGGTGACGCAGCTGAGAGAGAAGCGCTGGGATCTCTTAGAGTCTCGCTTTGTCTTTCACACATGGAGGAAAGGGCTGGACTCGGAGCTCCCTTGGCTGATTGTATATAAAGTATGAATGTTTTTCTTTTTTATATATTAAGTATGAATGTTTTTCTTTTTTATATATTAAGTATGAATGTTTTTCTTTTTTATATATTAAGTATGAATGTTTTTCTTTTTTATATATTAAGTATGAATGTTTTTCTTTTTTATATATCTATTTGTTTTACTTATGATTTATTTAATTTGCTACCAATTTCTGTATTTTTTTTTATATATATATATATATTTTTTTTATTATTATTATTATTATTATTTTTAATTTGAATTTAAGTTACATTTCTTTAGTTTTATAGTTTTTACCTTTGTTATATAGATATATATATATTTTTTTTTTTTTTATTGCATTGTATATATAGTATGAATGGGCCTCACTCAGCTTTAGTACTCAGCGCCCTTAAATGTGGCAAAATGTATTATTTCTCAATAAAAAGATTTTAAAAAAAAAATCTTGGGTTGACCTAAGGATGAAGGATTTTTATGAACTTTTAAAAGGGAATTTGTGAGAAGATTCTGAAAACACCAATATTATCGAAAGTGCTCTCCCTTCTTTTGGGACATTGAAGGAATAACTGAAATAGCTTATGGCAAAATTGTTGCCAGAATTAATTGACTTCTTCAGTTAGAAAGCTCGTGGATTTGACATGTGTCAAACAACCAATGACAAATTAGTTGATAAAAAAAAAAGGAGTTCTTGGCCTTGTGACATATTAAAGAGAATATGTACTCTTTAATGAACACTGTTCTCAGACAGGATGCTACTGATGTCTTGGTGTCTACTGATGACTTATTTAAAAGGGAGGTGACAAGGATAAACAGATAGCTAAGTGTTATAGGTTTATCTGTCTCATCTCTTTTATGAGTAAGGTGTTGGAGAATCTGATAGTCATGAGCCTACAGCCTGTTTTTTCAAATCATCCCATTCATGGCAGTATGGATGTACCAAATGCAGGGGAACTGCAGATGCCCTGCTGAGAGTACTCCATGACGTTGAAGAGAAGGCGGAGAAGTATGTCATGATACTCTTGTTAGACATAACCTCTGCCTTCGGTTATGTATGGTGACCAAGCCTACTCCAGCAGCTGCAGAAATATAAGACTCTTAGCATATTGTACACTTTTATGAAAAAATTGTACTTACCACGGCTAAGCTATGCCACTACCCAAACCATAACATACTTATTTCACAATTAATACATTATCCATTACTATTCACAGCAAAACATCAATAGTATACCTAATTAAAAACAAATAACGGTCACCTCCCTTAGGAAATATCAATAACCATGCTCTTTGTTGTCATTCCTGTGCAAAAGAAAAGTAACCAGCTAATCATATTACAAAAAGAATATTTTATAACTTCATTGAGGTTATCCATAATCCATAATCATCTCTCAACTTAAAAAGTAAATTATTTAATTATTTTTGCAGGTATTATCCAAGCTATGGGACTCCTTCTACAAAATCAGCATTTCTCTCTAGCATAAGAGATGACAATGGAAACTACATTAAAATACCTATTGCATCATCTCATCGGCCTTTGGGCGTTCCTAATACCCCTCAGCTTGCTCTTAGTCCTTTCACTGTTAGGGGACGACCTAGAGCTAGAAGCATGAGAAACTTCACTTCCCTCTCTAGACCTCTCCTAATTGGTTAAATAATTAAAAGTTTAATTCTGAAAGATTAAATTTTTATATGTTAAAATGTGTATGATGATCTTAATAGATGGTAATTTAATTAACATTTTCTAAGGGATTTAACTTTATTTCATGAAAATGAATTTGATTTTATACCATACTAAGAACAAAAACTGTTATAGGTTGTTTTTGAGTTTTTCAACCCGACTTTATTACTTTTTGATTTTTAAAACAGATTCTTATATATATATTTAAAAATGAAAAAAAAAATAATAAAATAAAAAATTGGTTTATTCGTATTTAATTATGATAATGATTAATATCAAATTTTGAGAAGTAATGTAAGAAAATCTTCAAAAATGCATTGTGAGAATTCTAAATCTGAGCTTGATAAATTGTAAGTTTGTCAGCCATGGTGCTTTTATGGTTCATTCCAAAGGTAACTAGATGGAACCATTTGTTGATTAATTTCAAGAAATCATACATGTAAAAGTAACAACTTTGAAATGTTTGAAGACTTATATGTAGTATTAAGTTATTCTATATATGAAAAAGAAAAAATATATAAAAATTCTTAGCTTAGAATAATAAATTAGATTTACACCAATAGTTATGACACAATAATTTTTCTGTCAAGGGGTTATTTTATTTTAAGTTGTGTATCAATTCACTTAGTAAAGTGAAGCCCTTTACAACTACATATAATTTGTGATGTTTGCTATCGAAATATGATAATTTCAAGCAAATCATTCACTCTTAGTTCAAAATAAATTAATTATATGTTATGTAAATTTAGTTTGTCTGCACAAAATAATTTATAGATTTTTTTTCCTAGTGCTCAGTGTAATGACTTACCTTAATTTTTTTTCAATGATAAAAACAAAGTGAAAGCTTAAAGATGATTGTAAAGATCTCCATCCAAATTTTCCCAAATCTTATTCTTGTTATCTCTGGACATATTGAAACTGACTGTCGACTTCATTGATAATTCAATTTGTTATTTTTCAGTAGTTTAAGAATTCTCAGTTCATATATGATGTTAATTGATATTATTTCATGTATTCCATTGCGGAGTGATAACAGATTTATTTGAGAGGCTTGCATTGGTTTTTCATTCTAACAAATTCCTTTTTTTTCTTTTGTGGCTGTAATACTTAAATTTCAAGATATTATTATTATCATTCCTTGTTAAAAACTTATTCTCATTTTGATAAAATACAGTAAATTCCATAATAATCGATTTTTTAAAGATTATTTTTAATATCAATCAAGTTTAAAAATAAAATAATAATCCTTTGTTATTTGAAATACTGGCACTAGGCATGCCTTTCTTTGAAGATTTGAAGTTCTATAATCTTAATTTGCATTATTTATCAATACAAACATTTTTTATATTTAAAAATATATATAATATTAAATGAAGTCTTGGTGAAATTTAAAATTGATTCTAGATAAAACAATTTATTGTACGTAAAAGCAAAAGTGGTGTGTCATTTCAGTATTAATTAATTAATTTTTTAGTGTTTTAACTTCATGGTTTTTTATTGTATTTGCTTGAATTTATTTTTCTTTTCTTCAATGCAGGTTTTTTCCGGGCAGTGGATTATCGGCACATTTAAAACCCCCAGGCACTCAGATTTAAACTTGAATTCTTCGGTTTATCAGGTTGCAAAGTATTTATGCTGGCGTATTTTGCACACTCGTTAGGCCAATCAGCCACCACTGCCCCCTTATGATTGAAACTTGACTATTTTTAAAAAAGAAAGTATAATATAATTTCTATCCTTGAAATACCTATTAATACTCTATACCGGCCATTATATATTTTTTCCTAAAGTGTAAGATATCTTAAAGATTCAGTTTTTGACTTACACCACATTTGCATTTAAAAATTTGCATATTTGTCAGCTAAACATTGTTTAATTATTTATTAGGAGTTTATTCAATTGAGCGGTTGATATCTAATTTCAAATATTTGTCTTCCAAATACTAAGAAGTTGAAGTTATTGTTTATTTTTAAAAATATATAAGATATGAAAATAAATAACTTTGTTTATCCTCTGAAATAAGTCTTTTCTGTCTCTGCTTGTAATTATAGCTGAAAAAATATTGTTAATATTAAAACTTATTAGGTAGAATGTTAATATGTATATATAATGTGATTTAAGTACTTACAAAGCTTTAAGTTGCCATTTGTATATTTGTTGCTATCACTGTTTTTAACATTTTAACCCCTATAATATTGGTTGAACTTTTAAAATTCTATAGTATAATTAAATTTGTTATAAAATCTAATCTTTATGTATAATATAAAAATTCTCATTTCTTTTTATACTTTATTTTTAGAACTGTGGTAAATTTTTAATCTTTCAGATTGCATTTAATAAGCATTCAACCTTTATTTACATAAAAATAATAATGAATACTCAATGTTTCATGAACTGTTTGATGGGAAAATATAATGTTTGCAGGTTTTTTAAGAAAATTAATTATTTAATAACTGACTTGATAAAAATTAATTATATAATATAAATTAATTGTTAAAAATTCATAAAATAAAAACTATTTTAATATATTAAAACTTTCACTGTGTCAAGTAAAGATTAATTTGCATGAGGTAATTTTTTTTTCAAATACTGTCACAATTATATATTACTAGAATAGTAGCCTTTTTTTTTATTGCGTTTGATTTTTAAATTTTAATTACCTGGTAGAATAAAACTGTTATTCAATAAAGAAAAGTTTCTTGAAAGACTGTTTAATTGATTTTTTCATGAGTTAATTGTTTTACACGTAATAATCAATCAATAAATAAAGAATGTTTCTGAAAATTTTTGGTGTTTTTTTTTGTTTGCAGATCTTCGAGTTTTTTTTTTTTTTTCCAATTTATAAATCCAATAATGTTTGCTTTTACTAATTTTTGCTAATTGATTTTTTTTTTTTTTTTTATCGTTTCTGTCATACCGAGAGTTTTTATTATTATTATTTATTATTTTTATTTTTAAAAGCACCTTAAACTGGAGTTACTATAGTACAACAGTTTTACAAACTGGAATACACTGAAATTCTCAGTTTACCGGTCAGTCCTCACTGAGTAGTGAGAATAGAAAAAATATATACTTTATTTTTCTTTCATAACATTTTTTCACTTAATAAAACTTCCGCTAATTTACAATGTAAATAATACAGCTTATGATTCATAAATTGATACGTTAAAAGAAACAATGCATTGTCAAGTTATTCCTGCAAAAGTGATAATTATGCACTGAAGTAACCTTGTTTACTATTGTTTATTCGCCAAATATCGTATATTAAAATTTAAAAAAATTATTTGTAGGTTATATACAAAGTACGTACATATTAAACGTAGATTTAAATATTTAGCCATAATGGGGAACTACATGGAATCCAAAACACAGAACTCCCTCAGTTTTTTGTGGATTATCTTATATTAGTTATTCATTATATTGACTATGATTGGGAAATGTGTTTAATCAAGCATTTATTTTTCAACATATTTTAATGAATAGAGGGGAATGTGAAATTTCTAATAGTTCAAATGACTACAACATGTACCTCCATGCACTTTTCAGGAAATTGATCACAGTGAAAGTTTTTTATCTTAAATTAAATTAAATCATTTTTTAAATTCTATTTCATTAAAAATCTAAATTCCAGAAACTAAAATGAGAATACAATTATACTTGAAGATTTCTGTTATTTTGTTCAATGACTGTTTCATTGATAAGATGTTTTTATATTTAGATTATATATAGATGGGATTTAATATTATTAATTATGAGAAAAAAAATAGAATTAGAATTATCAGTGACTTTTGTCATGTGAACAAGTATTCCAAGCATTTTCATATTAAATATATAAAGAATTCACGTAATAATAGCAAATGTTATTTTATTAATTAAAATAAATATTTAAAAAATAATTTCATAAATGTTTGTAATGAAATCATATAATATATGAGACACCGACTAATAGAAATGAATAACTGATTCTAAAATTGAATAACAAAAAAAAATGTAAAATGTTTGCAATTGATAAAATAAATTTCTGAAACATCCTTTGTAGCTTTGTATTCGAAGTACAAATATATTCATAAGTAAATATTTATTTTAGTCATTTTATGCAATTTTAAAGAAATTGATGCTAAAACACATTGACATGAAGTTATCCCTTTATGTTAGTAGATGTCTCACATAACAATTAATCTTTAAGAAAATACTAATTGTGTAATTTGTTATATACATTATCAATGTATTAATTATTTTGTTTTACAATAATTTCGAAAAGATGAAATACCTCCGCCCTTTAAAAGAAGAAAAAATCCTTTATAAATTTTATTGAAATAAATATATATGTATTTGTATAGTTGTTATTAAAAGAGTGCATACTCACGCTTTCACAACATATATTTGTATTGATGAACATAAATTAATATTGAAATACTATATTCTTTATATAACTATTGCTGTGATGCAAAAGTTAATGCTTATCTATATTTGTATAAACATTTAGACTAAGTGTGAATTAATTGACATTTTTGATTCTTCCTGGAATGGCATACATTACTACAATCGAGGTTCATTTTTTTATTTCATTTTTTTTATTTGAGCTATTGGGCCTAAAAGTAAATATGTATATTTTTAAAATTTAGAAAGAAAATGTGTTTTGTGAAGATTTAATATTTTTAAAAATACAGTGCCATTGTGAAATAACATTATTAACTAAAAGATTTCTTGATTATCTTCAATTTATTAACACATATATATATTTAATATCTAATGCTTTATACTATTGTGTGACTTTTTACTACCTAAAATTCCAACTGATAAGTATTAAGGCCAGTCCATACTCTGAAGTAATTTATTCAAACAAATAATTATTTGGGCTGAGTTATCAAGTCTTACTTACTTTAGTATTTGATGTAGGAGAAAGGACGTGGAAATAAATAGATACCAGGGTGATTAATTATCCACACAGATGTGTGTACAAGAGTATGCCAAGGAAATATTTTTTTAAAAATCCAAATCAGTTTTTGTTTTAAAATATCAAACATTCAGTTTTTTAATACCCAAGATTAATTTTAGCTCAAAGAAAAATTTTATAGTAGACTGGCCTTTAAATGGCGAAGAATTTTCATTAGTTACTTGTATTGATTATGTGCTGATTAAGATATGATTTATTTACATATTTTATTGATTTATTTACATTAAGTCATTTTTCTCATATTTTTAATTGATATTTCTTATTAAAACATTTTTGTAATTTTTTTACTAGTTTTATATTCAGCAGTTGGGAAACTGATTATCTATTGTTCAACTAATAATTGGCAGTTTGTTATTTCATAGTTTTTACACATATGCAAGGCCCAATTGATTTGTCTTTTTAAATTTACTTGAATAAAAAAGAAGATCAAATCAGAGCTTTGATTTAATGTAGTTTATCTGTTGTTTGCTGTCGACAATCATATTTTGTTTTGGGCATAACAACAGTACATGACATTTAAATGAAATAATCATCTCACTTTTAATCGTTCCTTCATGTGTCAATTCACCTTTCCATGATAAACATTAACCAAAAAAAAAAAAAAAAAAAAAAAATACATGGGGCCACAATTAAAAGTAAATTCCTCAAATTTAAGAACACATTCAGTAGCTTATTGATGATTAGTATTTGTTTTAAATTGTGCCTTGGCACAAGCCTTATAAAATGTTTAATATACAGAAAGCACTAAGTGTGCACTACAGGGTGTTCCGTCTTATTTTATTTATTTATTTTTGTTGTAAATTATGACTCAGATTTTATTGTGATATACGGACCAAATGAATATTTAAAAAAAGACACTGGTTATTTCAATTTAATAAAAATTATTTCTCAGAACTATATTCATAGTCTTTTTATAATTGTATATTACTTGTTATCATTATTATGCTCATTCTCTAATAAGGTGTCATTTAAAATATATTTAATCTATCATATTAAGGTGCTAATTAAAAAATTTATCATTTGTCAAGAGAGAATTGTATGTTGGAACACTGTTTGTTTACTTTTATTGTATATTTCATTTGTTTAATCTTAAAATATAGTTTAATTTTGTTTAAGAAATTTCATATAAACTTTTATGAAGTAAAATTTAACAAATATTTATATATCTATAATAAAAAAAGAAGAGGAAACTTATTATATCAAATCATGCTGTAATAAATTTTGTTTTAAATAGTTTATGAAAGTGTCCTCCCAATACACAAACAATTGTACAGTTGTACCCACAATGAACTGGCAGTTTAGTATACTGTTTGTAATATTTAAATGTAGCATTTAATTGTAATTATCCATTTAGAATTACTACGTTGTAAGACACATATAGCTCACATCAATTGTGTGTCCTCTTTATGTAATAACTGTTACCTTGAGCACATGTAATAAAGCAGAAATAATAGAGCATTCCTACGCACGATTGTGTATCAAATCCCCTTTACATGGGTGCTGAAGAAATAAATTTTTAGAATACTAGTTTTGTGTTACTAAGGTATGCCCCGCTTCCTTCTGAATGTCTTAAATCAGAGGTTTCCAAATTTTTTGGCCAGAGGGCCACATTGGGACCTCCAATAAGTTCCGCCGGCTATGGCTTGCGATAAAAAAAAAATCATGTTGTATAGATGACATGTCAGTTGTGAAATGAAATGAGCTTTCCAAGGAGAACTCATGTAATAAATGTAGTAGTAACCTGTATGAGTGATTTACTAAATTTCATATTTTTTTAATAGCTTTTAAACTTTTACCATGTAATCAAAGAAACTTTCGCCGACCTCATCATAGGTGCTTGTGGACTGAATTTGGACCACAGGCCGTAGTTTGGAGACCCCTGTCTTAAATGATACATAAAGTGCATGAAAAAGTAGTCAGGTCAGTAATTGTTATTGGGACACACTGATTTTTTTTATTTGTTTATTTAGAAATATTACATTCTGTCACATCAAGGACATTTATAATAGTGGAGGACATATATAATAAACTTTAACATCCTATTCCTGTAAAATGAAAAAGGATCCTTGTGCCAAAGATAGGACTCAGAATATGCTGAAGATTGACCTTAAACCTAAAATATTAACTATTTTTAAATTAGCATACTTCTATTATATATATTTTTTTTTTAAAATAAGATTAAAGGTATACCATCTTTCTCCATAGTCAAGTGAGTACTTGAATAACACGCCCTGATGATGAACCACATGCTTGGGGTGAAATGTCGGCACCAAATAAAAAACTAAAGCAAAGCTTTTATTTCTTGTTTTCCTGTAACATGAGATTTATTTTAATAATCATAATTGCCTAAAAGCGCATTTTATTTTATAAATTATAAATATCATTTTATTTTATAAAAGGTGTTAATTGTAGTGATTTTTACTACTTTTACAGTACTTTTAAGCGACTGGATAGCAAATCATATTATTTCATTACACAACTTGAGGTGAATCCCAAAATATTTCCTTATATATCTCAAATTAATTTATATGAAATTGAAGCATATTAAACGAGGAAGTTTTTCTGAAAGTGGGGTAATTGTAGTACAGTAAGGGTGGTAAAAAAAAAAAAAAAAATCTTTTTTATTTATTTTTTTATCATTTATGATATTTACAAATTTAATAGAAATAAAAATACGTTCAGTAGAAGAAGAAGAAGAAAAAGTCTTTTTATTAATCAAAATTACAAAATATAAATTATAAAACAATACAAAATAATATGTTTGGATTTAAAACCGAAAATCAGACGTGCTACATGGTCTTTTGACCGTCAGAGGAGTCTGTGTTTCATAACAAAATTATATTTCAGTCTATTTATATACAAATAATTAATAGGAAAATAAGAACAATTATATTTACAATGTAAAAGTTATACAAATATTTTAATTACAAAAACAGTGGTACCAAAATTCTCCAATTTATTAATTTTTAATAATATGCTGATGAGCATTATTCTATAGGAGAAAGCAGACTTGCAGTAATTTACCAATGCTATCCAATTGTTTCCATTTAATAAATCAATTACTTGATCCCGAGATAAATTTCTAGACTTTAACCATTTAATTCTAAATTCAGAGAGTATTGGACAAGCAGCCAGGAAATGATAGAGATCTTCTGTTTCGTTTGTATTATACATGCTACAATTATTATTTGTTTACTAGAAGTGTTTATAACTTAAGTTCAAAACATCAGCTCTAGTTTTAATTACCCATCTGATCACCTTTAATGAGCTTTTGTCATCCATATAATTCACTGAAGTTAAATGAGGATAAAAAGTGAAAGTTTTAGAATTTTGAACTTTAATTATATATTGATTATATATGTCTCTGAATTTGAGTTCTTAGTAAATATAAATTAGCTCTCCATAGTTTAACATCATCACAGTTAGATAATTTATAAATGTGAACACAAGAATATAATAACATGAAACCACTTGTTGAGAAACTACCCACTGGTAGCACTCTAAAAATTTATTTAAAACAGGAGATTTCGAGGCCATCTCCTTTTCAATGGAATAACGGAAGGTTATCAGGGATCAAGTAGGAAGCAAGATTAGAAACCAGAGGGTTTGGATGGTTAGGTATCTGGATTGAGGCAGGTCAGAAACATAAGGAACATTAAGGTCATTATAGATGATTTTATTTGTGACAAAGTAAGAAGCATTGAGGATTTTACGAAGGATTTTGGATTGTAAGGATTGGATACGAAAGGAATTCGATGGCTTAGTGGAGCCCCAAAGCTCAACTCGGTAAGTCTGAATAGATCGTATTGTAGCCATGTATATGCTGGAGTAGTCGGTAATGTCGAGTGGTTTCTTGTCGTTTCAGTCTTGTATGAGGATTCCAAGTTAGACGTTTGTCAAAGTGGAGTCCAAGGTATCAGATTTGTTCAACAGGGATAAGTGGAGTATTATTAAAGGATACTGTAGGACAGGACGTCATAGGTTTACGGCGAAGGGTAAAGATTATTTGTGCGATTTATTGGAATCTATTTTAATCCTCCAGTTTTGAAAACATTCTTCACGGTTGTGATGTGTGAGTAAACGTAAACTTCTCCCTCCTCTCTCTCTCTCTCTTTGTTTTTTTTTTTCCTTTTTTCCCCCCGCTGTACCTTAGGGCAACCCTATACCAGCAGTACATCCAATTTTCTAACTAAAAAATATGCCACGAATTTAAGGGCTCGGTCACCAGGATTGGTAACCAAGCGGGCAGGTCTCCTCTCATCTTGATCCAAATTCTTGGGCCAAAGTGAGGCAAGATTCGGTCTTTTAATTTGTTTGGGGCATTAATTATTACGGGTATACCTACACTAATGGGCTGCCTGCAACTGAAGGGCTGTTCCCACCAAACAGGACTCCAGTAACTTCCTACCTACTTATTGTGGGCCTATTACTAAGTTTATATATACTATTTCTAAATCTTATGATAACAATAAATTTATGTATTTGGTATATCACCGGTTTAACCTTTCTTCTCTTCGTATTTTTTCATGGAATATCCTGCTGGCGTATTTCTTAAAGGCATCAAATATCTCAGGTGTCTCCACAAGCTTGTCCAGGGACCGAGGAGGCCATTCCGACATGGAGTACTCTCCTGCCAATGCTTGTCGGGCGCCAGTGTACATTGGACATTCCAAAAGCATGTGTCTAGCATCCTCAACAACCCCGCAGTGACAATTCGGACTGGCTCTTCTATGAAAAAAATGTAATTTTTCATTTATATCTCCATGGCCTGTGAGGAGTTGAACAGTCCAGAAATCGGTCTCCACCCAATCATTCTTGATTCTTCTCCTGACATCTGGGAAGAACTCATGAGTCAGTCTTCCAGTCTCGCATGCATCCCACCTTCTCTGCCATTCAGAAAGGACTAGTTCTTCTATTCTGTCGGCTTAGTCGTACTTTCCACTAGGGCACACAAAACAGCTTGTTCCCACATTTGCTGGCACTCCTCTCTTTATTCTATACTTGGCTATTGAGTAAAGTATTTTCAGGTCTATAGGCAATTGTCCTGTAATCACTTGCAAAGCCGAAGTGGGTGCCGTTCTATACGCTCCTGTCACCAGTAGGAGAGATCTTCTTTGAGCTTGCTCCAGCACACTGATGTCTGACTGTCTCAGTTTCTGGCTCTAGACCGGCGCCGCATATAATGCAATAGGCAAGAAAGCAGCCTTATAAAGCGTTTTCCGGTAACTATATTTGAGACCCCAGGTGGTCCCTGCCATCGTTTTAAGGCAACTGTAACGAACAATAGTTTTGCTCTTAATTTCTTTTAGGTGGTTAGTGAAGTTACACCTCTCGCCCAATAGGACTCCTAAGAACTTCACTTCCTGAGATGGTTTTATTAGGACATCTCCTAACTTTACTCTGGGGAGGAACCCTACCATTTTTCCCTTCAAAAACAGGAGTCGAGTCTTCTGAAAATTTAAAGAAAGTTTATTTTCCTGTTGCAAGACTATGTCAGTGACTTCCGCTGCCCTTATTTCCAAATCTTGTCGTGATTTTGCCTCTATTCCAACAGCAAAGTCGTCCACGTAAGCAGATGGCGTATACCCGGCAGCTCTCAATTTAACAAGGAGAGGGTTCATGTTGATATTCCATAGGGGGAGTCCCAAAACTGGTCCCTGAGCACAACCCCTCTGGACTGGCCTCGTTATCCTCCTCCCCGGAAGTTGATAGTAGACAGAGCGCTTCGATAAAAATGATAATATGAGCCTGTATATATTTCTGGGGCATTTTAGTTTCTTTAGCTCGTCCATAATGGCAGGCCACCATATATTATCGAACGCGCCAGCAACATCATAGAAGAGGACTAAAAAATATTTAGAGGGCGAGTCTTTAGCTGTTGATATGAGCTGGTTGATGGCATCCGTTGTTGACTGTCCTTTTCGACCTGCGAATTGATCAGGAGAGAGCAAGTCGATTACGTCTTTTAGGCGTTGCAGCATTAGGCTTTCCAGAACTTTCCCCATTACATTTAGGAGGCATATTGGGCGGTAAGATTTAGCAGTGACTTCTGTTATACCTGGCTTCAAGATAGTAACCAGCTCAGACTGTTTCCAGATACAGGGGAAAATGCCTTTATTCAAGCATCGGTTGTAGAACGTAGTTAAAGGCTTAATCAGTGCGTTTTTTGTATTTCTAAGGATATTGGCTCCTATCATATCCGGTCCTGGTGCCTTTTCCGATCGGAGTTGTCCCATAGCCAACCCCACGTCTTCCTCTTCCCAAGGAAGCGCATCTTCGGTTTGCGGAAGTTCACACATTGCAAATCTTTTGTGTGCATGGTCTTCTATGTCGGAAGTTAGTTCGTCTTCAGGGAAAGATCTCACCATTATAGCATTAACAGCCTCATCTGCCGTTCTGGTTGCATCCCCATTGTGCATAAAAGATGTGAAGGAGTTTCTATTTGAGATTTTATCAAGGGCTCTCCGATAGGTTAGTCCCCAAGGGCTTTTGCATTGGTCTAGGTATCGGTGTCATGTCTCTTTCTTTGCTTTTCCTATTGCCTTTTGGTAAAAGCATCGTTTTCTCGCTGAAAGCGGCCTCTTGCTCTGTAGGTCTCCCGCTTCAGGCTTGTGAGTTGTGTGATCCACCATACTTGTCCTTTTCTTGTTGACTCTCGTGTTATGGGCAACACCTCCTTAACCGCTGTGAAAATTTCTGTTGAGATTTTCGCTGCCTCTTTTTCTAATTCCATATGATGGTGTTGCTCCAGCTCTGTTAGGTGCCATGCAATATTCTCAGCAACACGCTCCCATTCAGCACCCTCCGTCACAAAACGTTCCTTATGGTATCACTTTTCTTGATTGTTTAGGTTTATTTCAAATAAAACCGCCCGGTGATCACTGCAGGTCCAATCCTCGACTTTCCAAAAGCTAATAAGCTGGCCAATGCCAGGTGATGCCAGAGTTATATCGATAAATGATTCTCCGCTGAATCCCGAAAACGTTGGCAAGGCCATGGGATCATTTACAATGGTTAGGCCATTCCTTGCAGCAAAATCGTCCAGCAGTACGCCTTTTCTATCGGTTCTTCGGCTGCCCTACAAAATTGAGTGAGCATTAAAATCGCCCATTATTAAAATGTTCTTACTCAGCTTCCGTACTACCAGCTGCAAGTATGTCTTCCAGTGGGAGTGCGAATTTTTCAGCATAAACATAAACTCTCTCTCTCTCTCTCTCTCTCTCTCTCTCTCTCGAAACCGTCCAGTGCCATAATTGTCAGGCATATGGCCACACCAAAACTTACTGCCACCACATCTCAAGATGTGTGAAATGCTGAAGTCACATAATGTGACTAGTGAATGCACTAAACTGAAAACTACGCCCGCGATATGTGTTTTGTGCCTGGAAGGATATCCTGCCAACATCAAGGTCTACCAGGTCTACAAAAATATCAAAAATAAATTTCGTGAACCCGGGATCCAAGAAGAAAACTCTAAGTCCAGGAGAGGACCTGCTAAAATAGTAGACTCTAAAGTTTCTTTTTCCCAGTTACTAGGGAGCAGAGCTCCAACTGACAGATGTGAGGCCCTGCCGCAACAGGAAACCCAATCCCAACTTCAACATCCTATCTCTCCTAAAGTATAAAACCCTCAATAACCTCATCAACATCTATTCCTTCTCCATCACAAGCCACAGACCTTAGCAGTTTGTTGTCAATTTTCCTCACTGAATTCAAATCCCTTGTTATCCAACTGATATCTCTCCTTACAAATCTAGTATCTCACCACATCCCTCCTTTGAAAATCCTTAAATGAATTCCATCAAACCCTTATCCATTCTCCTTTGGAATGCAAATAGTGTTAGAAATCACACTGGCAAACTGACAGCTCTATTACTAGACAAGAACGTTTATGTAGCCCTTATTACGGAAACTCGACTGACCAAAAACAAACTTTAAAAATACCACAATACTCTACATATAGTATTGACCGTCCTGACGGTAGAGCACATGCCGGTACTTCAGTCATTGTACACCAATGACCACCACCTACTCCCATTACCTACTTATGATTTCCTGCAATCCACAGCTATCATAATCAAAACCTCCTCCTTTCCTATTACCCTTGCATCAGCGTATTTCCCTCCAAATCAATCCATCTCTAATATCCAATTCAGTTCCCTCCTCAATTCCTTAGGACACCATTTCATCCTGGGTACAGACTTAAACGTCAAGCATCAACAATGGGGCTCAAGAACCACGAATTCTCGTGATCGAACACTGCTGTCTGCACTCAATCCCCAACGTTTTAACCTCGTTACGCGGAACTCATCTATCTGGTCCATAGATCCTAACCGCAAATCTGATATCCTTGATTTCTTCATCCACAGTGGTATAGGTTCCCTCAACTATTCCATTGCTCGCCTCGATGAACTTTCCTCAGACCATAGTCCATTAATATTCCAACTATCACTAGCTCCTATTCCTAAACCCTTTCTACCTTCCTTTATGAGAGGCCCAGTCAACTGGAAACTCTTCCATCAAATCCTTTCCGATCAAATTGACCTCAGAATAACTCTGAAAACCCCAGAATATCTTGATAATGCCGTACACTCCTTTACCACCACCATTCAACAAGCAGTCTGGACTTCCCCTAATCATTCCCCAATAATTCCTAATCCCATCAAATTCCAATTCTTTAACTTCTGCCTTGCCCCTTGCCTCACGACAATTCTCTTTGGAATATCACCAAAAAAATCCTAAAATCCCATAATATTTCCCATCCCCTCCGTCGAGGTGATGGCTCCTGGGCGGCGTGTGATGGAGACAAAGCTGATGAATTCGCCAAACACCTTTTCTGTACATTTACTCTTCCTCCTGAATCCCATCCCATCCATACTGCAAATGTAGAAAAAATCCTCTCCTCACCAATTCCACTTTCCCTACCACCAAAAGCAATTCATCCTTCTGAGGTCAAATATCATTTACAAAAACTATCCTGCAAATCTCCTGGCTACGACCTTCTAACCCCACAGATCCTTCATCAACTACCACCCAAAGCGATCATGTTCCTCACATATATATATATATATATATATATATATATATATATATATATATATATATATATATATATATATATATATATATATACAAGAAGAAACTACCTAAGAACTACCCATTTTCCTCTCTCATGGAAACATTCCACCACCGTCCTTTTCCTGAAACAAGCCAAACCTTCCAATAATACATCATCCTATAGACCAATCAGCCTACTCACAATCCTTTCAAAAATATTTGAAAAAATTCTACTAAAAAGAATCCTACCCATAATAGAATCACGAAACCTTCCTACCCATCAATTCGAATTTCGTTTCCAGCATTCCACTGTTCAACAAGGATTCCGAATTGTTGACCATATATCTTCAGCCTTAGGAAGCAAAGAGTATTGCTCGGGAGCATTCCTTGACATCGAACAAGCCTTCGACCGCGTATGGCACACCGGACTACTCTTCAAGCTCAAAACCCACCTATCCCAGTCCTTATATCCAATACTCCGATCCTACCTATCTGACCGTTCCTTTCAAGTTCGCTGTGGTACAGAATTCTCCAACTGCCGTTCAATTCCTCCTTGAGGGAGTTCCTCAAGGCAGCGTCTTGGGTCCCGTCCTCTACATTCTGTTTACCGTTGATATTCCTACTCATCCTGAAACCTCCTGGCAACATTCGCTGATGACACAGCCATCCCATCTTCCAATACAGATCCTAAAACAGCATAAAAGTCACCTTTCTCTTATTGAACACTGGTGTAATAAGTGGCGCATCCAAGTAAATGAATCTAAATCCCAAACACATCACTTTTAACCTTCCTATAAGTCCTGTTCAGTAGTCTTTTACAAATCCATACCACTTCCTCTCTCAGATACAGTCCGGTATCTTGGCTTTTTTCTAGATAAAAGACTAACGTGGAACCCACATACCAGACTTAAAAGACAACAACTTAACAGACGATAAATAGACGATATATAGACTAATAAATAGAAAATCTCAACCTTAAGTCGATAACAAACTACTCATCTACAAGACAATCCTGAAACCCCTATGGACTAGAGCTGTGGGGGAAAACAAAACCTTCTAACATTAAACGCATTCAATCCTTTCAGTCTAAAGTCCTCCGAACAGCAGTCGATGCTCCCTTCTATGTAACCAATAAAACCCTCCATAATGACCATCATATCCCATTTTTTATTGACGTAATCCCAGATAACTTTTCTAAATTTCATCAGAACCTCACTCAATCCTGCAGCACAATCTCTATCTAGCTAGCTCCCAGCCATCCCTACAATCCTCCCCGGAGGTTAAAACGGTAGTGGTCTCGCGACCTTCTGTAAATATGTATATATTAGTGTACTGGCAATGGCTAGATTTTCCACCCAAGTCCTGAAGGTCTGTTGGTCTAGTGCCCTCTATCAATCTCCAATGGCTTGCAATACCAGTGACGCGGCGGGGAGAGAAGCATTCTCCTGGGGTCCTGCCTTGGCTTCCACATTTGGGGAACAAAGCATGACTCAGAATCCCCTGGGCGAATGTAAATATTGTATATAGGTGCGAATGTGTTTTATCTATTTTAATTTCATTATGTTTCTCTCTAAATTTTTATTTTTTATTTATTTATTATATGTTAATTATCTTATTTTACTTTCTACAACTCTTGTTCTTTTATCTCTATTTTAGTTATCATTTGTATGTATACATTGTGCGAATGTTCAATGTAGCCCTAATATTAATGCCTTCCAATGTGGCAGAATGCATTAATTTTCAACTAATAAAAAAAAAAAAGAACAATTACCCCACTTTCATGATTTGCTATCCAGTCACCTAAAAGTACCCGTGTTTTCTGTAAAAATGACTACAATTAACTAATGCAAAGCTTTCATATCTTGTTTATCCGTGATATGGGGTGTATTTTAATGAACATAATTACCTAAAAACACATTTCATTTATAAAAATAAAACATTTAAAAATAATTTTTAAATATTTTTACGGAAGCTGGTTATAAAACTGTGTATTCTCTCAGATCCTCATCACAGGAATTGATATGTATATATCTGTGACACACGTAATGTATTTTATTAAAATTTACGTTTAAAATAAAGAAATCTACTGATTACTTCAATTATTTTCATGAAAACGTAAATATTAGGACTAGACCCGTAAGCTCCTAGTGACTTCCTTAATTTTTCTCCTCTTTGACTATTGCAGTTCGGTATATGGGGGCGTCTCTGGGGATCTCGAGGCGAAACTAAAACGTTTGATAAATTGCTTTGTACGATTCATCTTCGGGATACAAAGGGACGCCTCATTTTCCCATTTTTATGCAGAATTGAAGTGGCTTTATCCTTCCTACCGACGTAAATATTTCCTGGCATCCTTCCTCTTTCAAGTCATCCAATCCCACCGTCCTTCATACATCCCCGAGCTCCTTCAATTCAAATCCTCTGTTCGTTCCCTCAATACTCGTCCCCGGTCTTCTGATTTATACGTAAGGACCCACCGAACCGCTGCTTTCGACAGATCGTTCATTATCCGATCCTCATCCCTTTGGAACTTCATCCCTTCTCACATTCGTCAATACCCTTTCTACCTTTAAATCTCGCCTGTTCAATCATTTCTTATCCATCCAGTCCCCTTGAAATTGTAAATAGATACTAATGTAAATATGTATATAAATTATTAGTTCGTTTTTCATTATTTTTACTCATTCCTTTTTTCAATTTCTTATTTTTTTTATTATTAACTGGTTAAAATTAGAAAGTAGCTTATATTTTTTTATTTTTTTACTATGGCTGTTTACTTACTCTGTATTATTCTACAGGGACTCGGCCCAGAATAAATAAAGTATTATTTAGATAGATAGATAGAAAAAAAAACTTTATTCTGGGACTAAGTCCCTTCAGAATAACAATAATGTACAAAATAATAGAATATTACTGGCCTGAATGTTGAAACAATAAATAAAATTGATAAAATAAAATAAAAAGTAAAGAAAACCTTAGGTGCACAAGCTATATACAATACAGATAAAACTATGTACAGAGCATTTAAAATTATGAACAAAACAATTAAAACAATGAACGAATCACTTGAACTATGAACAAAATTATATTTAAGGGTTGAACAACATAAACATACACTTTGAGAAATGAAGAACGAAAAAGAGATACAATGAGTTCATTTCATAAAAAACAAAACAAAAAAAAAAAAAAAAACTTTACTTGAATATATATATAAAAATAAACAGTTACTTATAATTGAATAAAAAAAATAAAAAAAATGTATGTATTGAAATTCCTACGTCGATAGTAGGAAATGCATGTACTATCTCTTACCAAGTGTTATGATTATATGATTGCTACACAATACATATATAATATTAATCGTTAGCTGGTATCAGACTGTTTTTGGAACAGGAATTGGAATAGGAGGTTTTTGAATGTATATAGGGAAGGGGCATGTCGAATTTTGATCGGGAGGGAATTCCAAAAGTTGACAGAGCGGGCTATAAAGGAATTTTGGAATGAGGCAGATCTATGAGAAGGGATGTATAGGTCAGAGGGTCGGGATCTTGTAGTGAGTGAATGGATTGAGGACTTAAATTGGAGAAGGTTGTAGGCATAAGAAGGACGATGATCGGTAATGATTTGATAAAGGAAAGTGCCAAGGAAATATTGTCTTCTTAAGGAGGGGAAGAGCCACCCTAACTCAGTGTAGTGGTGGGAGACACGGGAGCGTCTCGGGGTTCCAATTAAAAATCTTACGAAGCAATTCATAAGTCTTTTGAGTCTATCACACAGTTCCACCGAGAGGCCATCGTACACCACACAGCTGTAGTCAAAGTGGGGAAAGATGAGAGAGGAAACTAGGAGTCTACGGGTATTTTGGGGTAGAAGATGGCGGAAGTGATGGAATAGTTTGAGGGTAGAAATTGCACGGCGGGATATATGAGAGATATGGTGATTCCAGGAAAGGGTTTGATCTATGAGAAAGCCTAAATTTTTAACAAAGGGATAGAAGGTGATGGGGTGGTTGTTTAGATAGAGTGAGGGAAAGTTGGTGTGGGATCTAAGAAGGGGCTTGGAACCAATGAGAATGGCCTGAGTTTTGGCAGCATTTAGCCGTAATCCATTTAAGTTGGCCCAGGCACTAATTCGATCTAAATCTTCTTGAATTTTGGCAAATGCCACCAATAACTCAGCGGGAGAAAAGGATAAATAGATTTGAGAATCGTCGGCATATAGGTGGTGGGAACAATGGATAATTGAATCATTTAGGTCATTAATATAAGAACTGAAAAGAAGAGGAGACATGCTTGAACCCTGTGCAACACCTGAGGATAAAGGAAGGTAGGCAGATAGAGGTTGATTAGGTATGGAAACTGCTTGGGTTCGTTGTGAGAGGAAAGACTGGAACCAAGAGATGGAACTATTGGAGAAGGATAATGATTTTAGTTTGTTGAAAAGGATGGAATGGATAATGGAATCGAAAGCTTTGGAGAAATCAAGCAGTATAAGTATGGTTAGTTTTTTGTCATCTATTGCAGTCTGGATATCACTAGTAATTTTAATCAGAGCAGATTGTGTAGAGTAGCCAGGACGGAAGCCAGATTGGAGAGGATCGAGTTGGTTGGATTGTTCAAGGTAGTTGGAAACTTGGGATTGCACTAACTTTTCTAGGGGTTTAGAAAGATTGGAAAGGATTGATATTGGGCGGAAATCTTCGGGAGAGGATGGATTAGGCTTTTTGTTTAAAGGAAGGACAATGGCTTTTTTCCAAGATGTCGGGAATATTGAATTCTGCAGGGAGAAATTGTAGATGAAAAGGAGTGCTGGGAGGATTTCAGGGAGACATAATTTTATTAGTTTGATAGGAATGCCATCTGGGCCTACGGAATTGGAACGGGATTTCATTATAACGGTAATAAGGTCTGTGGGAGAAATGTCGGAAAAATAAAAATTATTGTCGTTAAAAGGTACCTCTGGAGAAAAGCCAGAAGGGGATGGTAAAGAAGAGGTGGAAACCGATATAAAGTGGGAGTTTAGGTCATCAGGTGATATTGGGAAAACTGAGGAAGGGGATCTAGAAGGTTCACAGAGGGAAAGCTTACGAAGTAGAAGCCATTTTGATTTGATATCAGGAGCTGAGGAAAGGGCTTCGTGAAAGTAGTTCGCTTTCGCTTGTCGGATCCTTATCTGTGTCGTGTTACGAAGCACTCTGAATATTTTATAATCATCTGCAAGCCTAGTCCGTCTGAAGCGTCTGCGTGCAGCGTCGCGTCTCTTCTGCAGATCCTTAATTTCCTTACACATCCAAGGAGCAGGACGATGACGGAAAGTGGAGGTTTTGAGAGGAGCATGGGTATTGAGTATATTGAGAAGATTGGTGGTGAGAATATCAACCATGGTGTCGACAGAGGAGCAATGATATATTCCATTCAAATCCAATGTTACTAGATCAGGTAATATTTTTTCTCGAGTAAGGGTATCCAGTTGGCGGAAAGTGATAGTTCGAGGATGGATTGGAGGAGTGCGGATATTATACGTTATTTGTATCAGATCATGAGACGAAAGAAAGGATACTGGCAATTGAGAGGCGGAGAGGAGGTTTTGTGCTGAGTCGATGATGTAGTAGTCTAGCCAAGTGTCAGATCTGCTGGTGTGGTGGGTGGAGGAAAAAGGAACGATGAATAGGTGAAGTGAGAAAAACAGATTTTCTAAATAGGATTTGTCATTGGATTTTGAGAGGAAATTGGTATTGAGGTCACCGGAGATAATTATTCTGGGATAGAGGGGAACGAAGTTGAATAGAGTTGATTCGAAGGACGGGTCAAATGGCACGAGAGGAGGGCGATATACCACGGCGTAAAGGATAGGAGAAATATTACTGAGAATTTCTACTAAGAGGTATTCTACATGAGGATGATCGGAAGATGGGGAGCAATCGAGGATTCGGGTCTTTAGGCTATTGTGGACAAACATAGCTACTCCACCGCCAGTCCGGTTTACCCGGTCATGACGGAGCAGGATGTAATTAGGCAAGGAGACTGAAGATGATGGAATATAAGGTTTGAGCCAGGTTTCGGATATTGCTATGATATGATAAAAGTTTTGGGTAAAGTATTGCAGGAATTCGTCATAATGGGCAGAAAGTGATTGAGAGTTAACTTGACATGTGATTAGGGAACTAGACATACAGTGGATTTGGAGAGAAACAGTCAGTGTTTGGTAGCGAGAAGACAAAACGAGTAGAAAGTACAGAAAAGCGATTATCGTACATGAAACTAAGTGAAGAAAAAGTAATATTAACATTAAAAATAAATAAAGAGAATGTACTTGAAAATAAATAGATTGATGAGTGACGGTGTAGAGATAGCACTAAGAGAAGTAAGACTATTTTAATGCGGCTAAGGGGTTGACGGCTTCTAGGTAGTCAGTCAAATACATCTAGATCCGAGGCCTGTTCTATCAGGATGACTCTATGTCCGTCCTCTTTTCGACACCGCACCTTTCCGGAAGCAAACCTATTTATAATACTATATTTAATTTATAATACTATATTTATATTTAATTATGAATGTATAATTATTATTAAACCCACATACCTAAATTTAAAAAATAAAACCTTTTCCCACATTTTTCTCAATGAATTTTCCGTTTCGATTCTCAAGTTACTGGCCTAATATTCTTTAAATCATCTGCCATTTTTGAAAGCACCACCTCTTGAACGGCAGACAAGGTTCATTTTACTTATAATAACATACATTTTCATAATTTACATTCAAAACTTCGATCAGGTCGATTTAATGGGCCCTGGCTCCAGGGCTATTACAAAGGTCCATACCAATGGAATGATAAAGAAAGGAACCAGAGCCTGACAGGATAAGAAACGAACGAAGAAGAGGTAAAAGAAGACCAGGCTTCAGCAGCAAAAGGCAAGAGAGTAAGTGCTAGAGATGCGGTAAACCTGAACATCTGATGGTGCTATGACCATGAATGGAGACTTTAGGACATTTAGCCAGTCAGTGTCCCTACGTATAAAGATCGTGATGGACGAGAGTATTGGAGCGTTGCCCGTTGTTGCGTTCTTGTGCCTAACGATGGCGCTTCGAATAGTTTATTTTTATTTCGTGACGGACCCACGGAATGAAACTCGACTTTCCCACTCTGGTTAGAACAGGCTTGGTTGTACCTCTAGAACACCTCCTCTCCCACTCCTCCACGTATGCTAGAAATAATTAATTAAGAAAAAAATTGTACCGACTTTTATAGGTGGAACGAGTCGCCTAGAGGAAGGCCCTTGGAAGAATGTGACAGATACTGACAACCGTACGGAAGAAGGAGCGAGGCGAGTTGCCTCTTGAAGCAAGTGTCGGAAGAGACTCATCTGTGTGGATAATTAATCATCCTGGTATCTATTTATTTCCATGTCCTTTCTCCTACATCAAATACTAAAGTAAGTAAGACTTGATGAGGCGAGCGCATTCTGATGAGCTGCAAGGCGATTGAGGAGTGTGGCGATCTATCCACTACCCGAGTGGAGCGCGGCGTCCACTGTCTGTTGGATACAGGAAGTAATAGTTAAGCTAGCACTGTCCTGAGACGAGGAGCAGCGAAGAAGCTGAGTTGCGGCAAGAAGGCACTCCAGGTAATGGCATGTCTTGTTATTAAGAAGAGAAATATAGGGTGGTTATAACTACCTTTAATTAAACGAGATTGCGAGAAATGAGAAATATTCTACACCGGAATTCGAGGATATTCATGGCAGATTAAGTGGGACGATAGTATTTAATACCCTTCATCTAAAAGCGGGATATCATTAAATAAGAATGCATCACAAGGAGCTGTGTAAAACGGCATTTACTTTCGAGCGCGGGCATTGCGAGTTCACAAGGATGCCGTTTGGGTTAAAGAATGCGCCCATCACATTTTAAAAGTTGATGAATGAATGGATGAGTCGATGTATCAGGTCTACATGGACGATTTACTGTTATTAAAAAAACATAGGAGCAACAAATTATCGGCCAAGAAATCGCGGATAGGCCAGGACGGCCAACACATGGACCGCCTTGTGGGACACGGTTTTGAACGTCTTAGTCGTCCTCATCATGGCAAGCCTTTGAATGGTGGCCATCTTCTTCTTCTGGACCTGATTCAGGGGACGGCTCCACGTTGGGGATGCAACCTCAGTATACCCAGCACAACTCCCTTGTAGATGATTCTCGTCGCTGGGTATCTGATGCCCCAAAAGATACCTCTTGCCCGTGCCAGACCATTTAAGGACAGGGTCAATCTACTACCGTAGGTAGTCTATCTGAGGAGAAATATTGAATTTCGATTTAAATCTCACGCCTAGGTTGCTGATCTCCTCACCTAGGCGGACTCTATCTCCTCCGACTCTGAGACTAATAGGGTGGGCCCTGTCCCTGAAATAAACCTTCAACAAACCTTCAACAGAATGGCATGGGTCTTCGCTGCCACTGTCTTCATCTTCTTCGTTGCACACCATTCTTCGACTATGGCGGTGCACCTTTCTCCTTCCGCCGCCAATCTCGCCCTGCTATGCGCTGCTACTATGGCAGCCAGGTAATCAACGTGGGCATTGGCACCGAAGCCCGCTACTTCCAATTCCCCCAACAACTGGTCAATTACTATCTTCCACAGAGCCGGGCCCAGGACTGAGACCTGTGGACACCCTCTTTCTATTTTTCGCTCTACTTCATAGAATCCCGTATCCTAGCTTTCCTATCGCTGAGGTCCCACCTAATGAGAGAGTACAAGTTGCTGGGGGCGTCGAACTGTTTGAGGCGGTGGAGTAAATAGGGCCACCATACGCTATCAATGCGGAAGATATGTCGAAGAGGACCATCATGACATATTTTTCCACTTTGTCATCAACCTCCCTACGTAACCTCATCAGGGCATCTCCGGTGCCGCGCTCCTTCGTGGGTCCGCACTGCTTCGGGTGACTCGCTGCCAGGCGGCGGCGCAGGACTGGCGCCATAGCCTGCTCTTCAGAATGAGGTGCTCCAGGACCTTGCTCATTACAGGGAGGAGACATATGGGTCTATAGGATTTTGCTAGCTGCTTGTCCTTGCCGTTCCCCTTGTATAACAGCCTCAGTTGGAGTACGTATCCATTGAGTTGGGAAGTACCTCCTATTCAAGTATTCATTCTTTATATCAAGTAATTCTTCAATATAGGGATCACTCCTCTTTAAGATCGCCGCATCGATGGCGTCGATTCCCAAACCTCTTCCTAACCTCTGTCTGTCTATCGCTATCCGCAGGTCCCACATGTCCCATGGTGGAATGAACTCCGTGCCAGGCGGATACTGCGTAGTCTGCCTCAGAACCTTATCCTCTTCGTTGTCCTGGGACGGGTCATCCCTAGGGTAGGTCTGGTCCAAGTATCTTCCAACTGTTTTCTCCAGGGTGGCTGCTGATCATATTGCCGCCATTATTTGACCGGGTTTAAGTTTATCCTTCGCCACCCTATACGGTATTCTTCAGGGATTCTTCTCACTTTCAGTTTTTATGAACTGGTCCCAGGACTCTTCTGGCGTCGCACCCCGGCCTTATATAGTTTATACTTGCCTCGGCATGCTTCCCAGAGTGCTGCTTTTCTTCCTTCCACCCTCAATTTCGGTATGGAGTTTCAACGAGCTACCCGCTGCCGAACTGGACAGCTTCTAGACAGTAGCTCACATGGGCAGTGGGATTCGTACTCTCTTCCCAGTCCTGATCCACCAGCTTGGACTCTAGAGCGCTGGTAAAGAGAGCCCAATCTGCCGTGTTCGTTACGAACCCCATTTTCCTTTCGCAGTAGTGGTGATCACTGTCCTTTAACTTAAATCTTATGGTTCCGTCGTCGGAGCTGGAGTCAGACCGTAGGGACCAGTCAGTAATTCTCCTTGACATGACAGGAGGGGCCAGGGTTACATCAATCCAGCTCTGGCCCCTCGCTCCCACAAACGTGGGTACAGAGGGCTCATTCAATAGGATAAGCTGGCACCTGGCTAGTCAGTCCTCAACTGTCATATCCCTTGCATCTGTTTTAACTGATCCCCAGGCCGTGCTCCACGAGTTCGTGTCAGAGCAGACTATTACGTTCCGATATCGGAGTGCAACAGCCGCTAGAGCAGCAACATTATCAGTGATATCCTATTGAGACGGCATGTATGAGGATACCAGTACAAAAGCGGTATTCATCCATTTAACATAACATGCCGCTTGGTCCGCTGTCATATGCTGCCCCAGCTCCATGACATCGAGGTCGTGGTTGAGCACAATGATGGCTGCCCTGGGCCTTCTCTATCCACTGCCCAGCGCCACCACCCTCGATGCCACTCCGAACCCGGCGACCACACCTCTCACGCACCACGGCTCCTGTACTGCCACTATATCACAGTCTTAACTCTTCCACCATTCTGCATGATGAAGTCCTGTTGGGCATCCGCCCTCATACTATCCGTCACATTCACTAACTCCCTCCTCTGGAACTTGACGTTCATTCTCGAAAGTAACTCCTCTTCCTCCGAGACGACGTTAGATGTGATGAGGTTCCTTCCTCTGGCAATCCTAATATTCTTATTTTTGACGGCCATGGGTGCCGGCATAAATCTTGTCACGGGCGTACTCTTTTCTGTCCCTCTCGCATCCTCTTCTTTCTCTTGATTCATTGCATCACCTTGTTTCATTTCCTGTGCGTTTTTCCCCATAGCTTTTAAGATCGCCGCCGAGATGAGACTTTCTTTCTTAATCTCTTCAATAAATTTGGTAACAGCCTCCATCCCAATAATTATGTTTGTCACTTCTCTTATTTGGGTATTGATGTGTTTTTGTTAGGTTTGATAGATATTCTTTTAGTCTTTCCTGAAGGCTACCTAGAGACAAAACATTTGTATAATGTGCCCAAGAAATGATAGATGCCAGTGCCAGAGACGAAGAAGCCAGGAACGGAGAGGAAGATGAGATGTTGTGAAGTAGGGTAACCTACAGAAAGCCTTAAAGCCAAACCTGTCGCGTGGAGAAGAGAGACGGAATTTAGTGGAAGAGAGAGAGCGATAGCAAAAGAAAGAAGGCTAGGGAAGGAAAGGAGATGTGCCGATGCAAGATAATCACTTTGAGTGGTCCATCTTGTCGAAAGGATGCCTCGTGAATACATTGGAATAATTGCTTGCGACCGGTTAGAGAAAATAGGGTTTAAAATAAGATACAGTGGCGAACAATGAGTTACCCGAATAGGTCGAATGAAATATCGATGAAACCCTTTAAAGAAGGCGGAGCGCGAATAGGGGTTATTAATCGGTTCGAGGACTGAATACAGGAGTTAAAGAAAGAACAGGCAGATGTTTTTTGTAAAGAGGGTTACATATCGGGAGTATTCGACTCATGGACGAATTTCTAAGATAAGAAGAGTGACGCGCGAAAATATGAAGGTCAAAGACATCATTGGAGAGATAAAAATAGGCACTTTAGTGTACCGGAAACTGGGGATAATAATACATAATATAAATATATTATTTTAAAGTTTCCGTAAACTGGCGGACGGAGTTAAGGACCGGAGTAATAGCTGTTAGGTATAATATCAGCTTTAGGTAAAATCAGCTGTATACATATTGGGGAGCAAGGAGTCTTTATACTACAGTCTTGCGTGTCATTTCAGCTATCTCCCTTTTTTTTTATTTCTATTCTTTAGCGTTAACTTAAGTTATAGATAGATAGATAGAAAAAAAAACTTTATTCTGGGACTAAGTCCCTTTAGAATAACAATATTATATATATATATATATATATATATATATATATATATAAGTTAAGGTACGGAGCGGGACAGTATTAGCTTTAATACCAAAAGCATTTATGTAAACAACTTAGAATGTATATATAGAGGATTATAAGGAGGAATAAAGCAGTCTTGTTTCGGACTTCATGCGTGTTATTTGTTGAACCTTTAC
This sequence comes from Nezara viridula, assembly GCA_928085145.1. Taxonomy (NCBI): domain Eukaryota; kingdom Metazoa; phylum Arthropoda; class Insecta; order Hemiptera; family Pentatomidae; genus Nezara; species Nezara viridula. The sequence goes on along the minus strand of OV725079.1, from coordinate 63,863,194 downwards.
TCTTTTTTTTAAGTGTTTAAAGCCCACATCGTTTAACTGGTGCCGAAACCCGGGAAGGTGAGAGTGCAGAGGTACGTTTTTTTTTAAACCAGAGGAGAACCGTTACGAGCATGCCTGAATTTGCCTTAGGGCAGCCGGCTACCATGAATGTGCCAGAGATCCCTCCGTTACCGCAGGGAACCTTTGCCGCGGCGCATGCGAATGCGATAGAGTGGATGAAAATCCGGGTAGCCACTGCACAGGACCTCAGGGAGGCTATATCCGATCTCGAGCGCTTCACTGGAGAAATAGGTGAGCTCAACCATTTTTTAAAGGGTGGAGAGCGGCTCGTGGCGAGAATTAACGCGAAGATTGGCGAGAACCTCGTCAACGCTGGGGATGCGGAGGCCCTTAAGGCGGCCCTTGTGTGCAGGGTAAAACGGAGCATCCTGAACCACATTCAGGCAGATGAAGAGACGCCGTGGGAAATGGTCAAGGAGAGACTGAAGAAGGCCTACGGTGGTGGCAGATGGACTACGGAAGAAGACATCTATCAGATGTTTCGCGAGGTGAAGTCTTCACGGCAGTCCAACGGACAGTATGCGGCAATATTAGTAGCTCACTACAACCGGATCACCGAGAAGATGCGGGAGACAGCTGGAGCTCCGGAGGTCGAAGCGAAGATGGCCTTCTTGTCCACCATACTGAAGGTGCAATTGGCGAAGGAAACGGGGAAGAAAGATGGCCTACCCCGGGAACGTTCGTTTATTGAATGCGCCCAAGAAATGGTAGATTCCAGCGCTCGAGATGAAGAAGCCCGGTTAGAGGGGGAGGAACCAGGATGGAATAGAGTGATCTATAGGAGACCTAGGAGTTCACCACCGCCCTGGAGACGGAGAGAGCCCGCACACAACGGGAGAGAAAAGACCACCGGAGCCGAACGAAGACCAGGGCAAGGTAGAGCAAGAGGTAGCCAACGGAGAGAGGACAGGAAATGCCACGGTTGTGGAAAGAGCGGACACCTGGTGGCACAGTGTCCCCGCACGAAATGTTTTGAGTGTGGGACTGAGGGACACATTGCGAGGCAATGTCCGTACATCTATTCCAGAAGAGGCTCACAGAGGGTTGAGCCGATGGAGGTAAATGCCCAGGAAGTGAGGAAAAGAAGGATACACGCAAGGAGGAGCGAGTCATCAAGAGACTCGTCGGAGGAATCCTTGGCCACGGAGACAGAAGAAGAGATAGAGGACCCAGTAGGCCGGGAGAACGAGAGGAGTCGAGGAAGAAGCAGCGGAAGGAGGGGACGCCGACAAACCGTGGAGAGGATCTGAGGAGAGTGTCAGGCGAGGGGTGACCGCACGCTAGTGAGTTGTAACATCAGAGGTAAAAGCTGCTGGTTACCTATAATAGAGGTGGGAGGAGTGCGATGCCTGGTAGACACCGGGAGTTCCAATACGATCATGACACGGGGAGTGTTGAAGAAGCTGTACGATGGAGAGAGGACACTCCAAGTCAAGGTATGTAATTGTAAGTTAATCACCCTGGGTGGCCCGTGTGGGGTAGAAGGGGAAGTGGAGATAGGTTTGAGGAGGTGGGCAGCCAAGGGAGGTAAACTTACGGTGCATGTAGTGGGAGAAATGCCGCGGGAATACCAGGTAATCATAGGATGTGACATGTTGGGGAAGGTGGGCGTGCGAATCGCATATAGAAGGGAGGAGTGGAAAATAAAGATGGGGAGAATCAGGTATACGAGTACGATGGCAATAGAGGGGCATGAGGACCGGAGAGCACGTGTGGGAGCTATAAGTCGGGCGGAGGTTTGGAGAGTAGTCGTGAGAAGGGAATTCGAAGACATCTTTTTCAAGGAGGGAGATACGTTGGGGGTGACGGGCAAAACGGTGCACGAGATCCCGCTGAAGCGCGAAAAGGTGAGCTACGTGAAAGAGAGGAGGTATCCGCAGGCACTGCGCCAATACATTAGGGAAGAGTTGGAGAGTCTAAAGAAGCAGGGGATAATTGTCGATAGCACGTCGCCATATAATAGCCCGCTATGGGCAGTTAAGAAGAAAAGCGCGCCCGGAGAGGATAAGTACCGCGTGGTAATCGATTACCGCAAACTTAATGAGAATACTGTGGATGAAAAATACCCAATCCCGAAGTTTGAGGACATTTTAGATCGGTTAAGCGGGGCAACGGTATACAGTACTCTTGACCTGAAAGCGGGATGTCATCAGATTAGGATGCTTCCGGAGGATCAATTGAAGACAGCATTCATGTTCGAGAGGGGGCATTACGAATTTACGAGAATGCCATTTGGTCTCAAGAATGCCCCTATAACATTCCACCGGCTAATGTACGAGTTCCTAAGGGGAATTGACGAAGGGATGTGCCAAATTTACATGGACGACCTGTTGGTATTTAGTAAAAACGAGGCGGAACACGTAGAGCATCTACGTATGGTATTTGAGAGAGTCAGACAATTTGGACTGAAACTGAAAGCGAGAAATGTCTGTTAGGGCAGGACCACATAAATTTTTTAGGACACACGATATCGAGTGAAGGAGTAAAACCTGACGCGCGGAAAGTGGAGGCGATTCAGAAGATGGCAATACCTCGGGATGTAAAAGGGATCCGCAGATTGTTGGGAACCCTTAATTATTATCGACGATTTGTGCCCGAAATGGCGGAATACCTCGTACCCCTCAACAATTTATTAAAGAAAGGCAGCAAGGTGATAGTAACCCCCATAATGGAAGACAACATTCGGAAATGCATGGCGAGGCTGCAAGAGGAGCCAGTATTAGCATTTCCGGATTTTACGAAAGTGTTTACGATCACAACGGACGCTAGCGAATACGCGTTGGGGGCTGTGTTATCCCAGGATGGAAATGGGGGGGACCGTCCCGTAGCATATGCCAGCAGGCGACTTACGGAGGCAGAGTCGCGATACAGTGCGCTGGAGAGAGAACTGTTAGCGATCGTATGGGCTATCGACCATTTTAGACCATATGTTTTTGGGAGGAAATTCCGCGTGCAGACGGACCATAGACCCCTACAATGGGTAGGCAAGCTAAAGGAATCTTCGGCTAGAGTCACACGCTGGAAGGAGATTCTTAACCAGTACAACATAGACATTGTGTACAAGCCCGGAAGAGAGAATGTGGTGGCGGATTGGCTATCGAGAGCGCTAACGATAAATGCCATAGAGGAGGATACAGCTGAATCATCGGGAGGTGTGAGACAATTCCTGAGGGACTGGACGCCAGAGGGAGAGGGGGTACAAGTGGTGGAAGAAAATGTTGATACCCAACAAGAAGAAAGTCCAGCGGAAGAGAGGCCAGTGGACATGGAAGAACGGGAGGAAATCGTCAACGATAAGAACCGCCAGATCATCTGGAAAACCAGGACGTCGGGTCTGATGAAGATATTATATAGTAAGTACGGCAACAGCCGAATAACAACCATTTGGTCACAACCAGGGGCCAGCGTGGACCAGATCTGCAGAGCTCTCAAAGACGCGTCGAAAGCAGGGAAAATTCACCACTTATATGTAGGAAATGAAACGATTTGGGAGAAGATAAAGAGGCTATGGCGGGATGAACGATTAGGGATGGATAGGACGTTCATTCGGTGCAAACTGATGGTGGATACAGTGCGGGATGAAGAGCAGCAGAAGGACATAACGCTTGCTTACCACCAGGGCAAGACCAACCACCGTGGGGCGCAGGAGACGTTTCAAGCGTTGCGTCGGAAATATTTTTGGTGGGGGATGAAGAAAATGATCGCAGAGCTCATAGGGTCCTGCAGGGTGTGCGCGAGCACAAAGTACGATCGGCACCCCCGAAAACGATGCAAGAGGAGACACCCACGGTCGATGCACCACTAAGCGACTTGCAAGTGGATACGTTCACATGGAGAGGGTATAAGTGGGTCACGCTCATAGACCTCTTCAGCAAAGCGGCAATGGCGTACCTGGTACAGGAGCGGTCAGCAGAGGCAGTCTTAGGAGCCCTCCAGACGTGGTTCCAATGTTACGGAGTACCCGATCGCATAACCTCCGATGGGGGCAGAGAGTTCGACAATGCCAAAATCAGAGCGGAGATGAAGAACGTAGATGTCAGCTGGCATCTTAATACTCCAGAGCACCCCAAGAGCAGAGGAAGTATAGAGAGGCTGCACAGCACTCTTAGTGACCATCTAAGGGTGTATCAGGTGGAAAAAGGTTGGAACCGGATGTGGCAATGCGGAAGGCGGTGGCAGCGTACAACCATTCTATACATACGACAACAGGGTTCTCTCCATTTGAAATTCTCTTCGGATTACGCGGACGGCAACGGGACTGGGGAGGTACAGCTACGGACGAGCAAATGACAGAAAGAATGGTTAGTAACAAAATGGAACTGGGTAATCTCTGGGGGAAGGTTAAGGATAAAATAGAGGGGGAAAAGCGGAAAAGGGTAGCGCGGGAAAATCTCAAAGTGAAGGAAGTAACAGGGGGTTGAAAATAGGGTCCATAGTGTATCGCAAATTAGGCTCGAATAGGGGAAAGGAAGTGCGGAGATACGAGGGTCCATTCAGGGTGATAGTCATTAGAGAGCACAATGTGGTGACGATTGAGAGTGTTAACGAACCAAAAAAACGAAGGACGGTTCATATAGAACAATTAAAATTTCCGATTACAGAGTCACAGCAACCTTAGAACTGGAGTGCCCTCGTCTCCCGAAGGAAGATTTTTTTTTTGTTTGTTGTTTTGTTTGTTTTGTATATAGTGCTCTTACATAACTTGGTGTAGATTTTGAAAGCAGTGAAATACGCCTTTCATTTGTGAGAAGATTATTTTGAGGAAAGTGTATTTTTTTTTATTTAATATTTTGATGTATAAGGAATATTTTTGTTTGTGTTTCATTGAATTAGGTTGTAAGTACTGAACACTCCGTACCTGTATTATAATATGGGCAAGAGAATCTTGTCGTTGTATATATAAGAGTGTTTCTTTTTGTTTTATGTCTTTTTATTTTTTTAAGTTTACGGAGAGTATCCGTAAACTGGTGGGGGGAGTTAAGGTACGGACGGACGTATTAGCTTTAATACCAAAAGCATTTATGTAAACAACTTAGAATGTATATATAGAGGATTATAAGGAGGAATAAAGCAGTCTTGTTTCTGACTTCATGCGTGTTATTTGTTGAACCTTTACTCTTTTTTTTAAGTGTTTAAAGTGTTTTTTAAGTGTTTAACTTATATATATATATATATATATATATATATATATATATATTTTTTTTTTTTTTTTCGGTTTGCTCTACAGACCATGTAGATCTTTGGCCGCCTGCCTTCTCTACCTCTGCCTATCTTGGGCTACTGCTTTTCAGTTTGCGGCATGAAGCTCAGACGTATCTTTGTTTATCCTAAATATCCATGTGGTTTTAGGCCTTCCACATGGTATTTTTCCTTCTATTACGGCATTCATTGTTATGTAGAGGTTCCCAGACGGATTGCTACGGGCTACATATCCCGCCTTCTCCATGCCTTCATATCATGGGATATTAATTGACCAGTTTCTGTAAGAAGTTCTTTATTGCTCTTTCTTCTCCATGTGTTAGTACTCTGATTCCAGATCAGGAAAATGCTATTCCTCTAATACTCCCAGTAACTCATCAAAGACTATCTTCCATAGGTCAGGACCAAGCACTGATCCCTGAGGGCAACCTATCTTTATGAAAACTTCTACCTCCTAGTAACTGCCTCTAATCTTCACACGTCTATCCTGGAGGTAACTTCTTACTAGAGTGTATATGTTATTGGGAGCACCTTACCTCTGCAGTTGCTGGAGCACGCTAGGCCACCATACGCTGTCGAAGGCGGAGGATATGTCGAAGAGAAGCAACATGACATACCGCTCCGCCCTCTCCTCAACATCTCTGCGAACTCTTAGCAGGGCATCAGCGGTTCCTGACTTGCTCTAGCGAATACAGGTAGTAAACTAGTCATCATGAGGGCTATCATGATCCAGGGCCTTGCTAATCACAGGGAGCAGACATATAGGTCTGTATGAATTAGGGAGTTGTTTGTCCCTATCCCCTCTCTTGTAGACTAGTCTGAAATCAGCGATCTTCCATCTTCTTGGAAAGTATCCCATATTCAAACGTTCATTGAAAATTCTTAACAGACGGTCTTCAATATACGTGATACAGTTCCTCAAAATCGCTGCATCTATTGCATCAAATCCTGGAGAACGATTTATTTTCTGCTTATCCACGCCAATACGAAGATCGTGAGTGAATTTCCCATAGTGGACACAAATCTGAAACAGTTGGATATACCGTAGTGCGTCTCACAAAATGGTCATTTTCGCTGTCTTGGGTTGGATCATCTCTGGGGTATGTTGCTTCAATGAAAACATTGGTAGTTTCTTCCAGGGTGGTTGTCTGAGTATTATACCGCAAGGCTGCAATAGTCTGCAGCGCGAACAACTTACCCAATGCCACCCTTACCGGAATATCGCAGGGATTCTTCAAAGACTCTTCAACGATGAAATCGTCCCAAGACTTCCGCTTTTGTGAGCGACCGCGTTTCGGTATATCCTGGCTTTTGACTTGTACTCATTGCGAAGTACAGTGTGCCTCTCGTCGCATCTGCACCTCTGATATGACCACCTGCCTTGTAGAGGTCTGTTTTTAGAGCAGTTAGGGCTGGCGTTCACCATGGGACAGGTCGAACCCTCGCCTTCCGGTGCTTGAGGGAGTGTTCGGCAGCATCATGAATGTTGTTGGTAATCTTGGACACCTTATAGTCCAGATTGTCGACTACATTCATCTCTGCCGCTTCTCATTCCTCATCTGCAATCACTTCCTCCAGGCAGTCATTTATTTTAGTGACGAAACCCTTATCAGTATCATCCTTTGGGAACATTCTGGCTCGTCTACCAGGCCGATCGCTGTCGCAATGTGGTGGGAACTCGTATCAGATCTGAGAGTCCAATCAGCAATATACCACTTAACCGCAGGCACGGCGATCGTGACGTCAATCCAATTCTGCCCTATGCCTCAAGGTTAGGATTAATTCACTATTGCAGACCTGGGCCTCCTCTCTTCACTGTTCAGGGCAAGGTCCTCTTGACGTGAGCCCAAACCCCGTAACTCCCCACGTTCCCACGGCAGGTAGGTTCCTGGACCATCATGATTTCGTAGCGTTGTGCCATAGCCCGAAGCTCGTCAGCCACAATATGCCGGCGGCCCATATTCAGCTGGAGGATGTTGAGTCTAATCATCGTGAGTTTTCTTCACTAATTTTCGGGATCTCTTGATGTGCACCGGGCCTTCTCGACTTCCTGCCTGATGCTTAGCCTCACTTGTTTGAACGCCTTCCCTCACGCAGTTAACGCATGTAGGTGAGGTCTTATTTCCTTTTGCAAGGACAGTTTTTAGAAATATGCCCACTTGCCGCACACCCCTTAAATACTGTGCTATTTGCCTCACAAGTAGCTTTTGTGTGTCTGTCTATATGTCTGACGAGTTCTCCGCATGCTCTAGATTACCAAATACCACCGTTACCTCGTCTCTTAGACATATTTACTTTTTGTTAGGAAATTGGTGTTTTCTTTTGATAAAAATGTGACTCTGTGTTAACTAAACAGCTGGACCATAATATATACTAATGCCACAGTGAGTACTGTTGTTATTTATTGTGTACAGTTGTGCGAAGTGAAGCTGGTGTATAGAGGACTGTCCTTTTCTCGCAGCCATAAGTACCTAGACCAACGTAGTCAGTTGGCCTGGAGCCTTCACTTGGGAAGGGAGGTCCTATAGCGACTCTGATACAAATTCAAGGTCACGCAGCGTGTTTTAATCTTATTTCATTTTTTCGTTAATTTTTTTTCCTTCCCTCACGTTCTTCTGACATGTTATGAGATTTTATCACCAACTCATGTTTTCTATGGGTGCAACAACGAGGTCTCGCTCTGTCGGATCTACACCACGTTCATCACCTGCGAAAAAAAAAACTCTGCGATCGAATAGAATGACGCCATCTGCATCTCCACCTACAACAACAGATAATATTGAACCTCAAGCGGGTACATCTCAGGATATGAAGGAAGAACCTCCCTTTTTCACCCCAAATCCTCACGAGGTACTTCAAAATGAAAAAGAGGTAATGGAATCTGCACCCATTCCCAGAGACCCCAGACCCCCTCCAATTTTAGTTAAAAATCTAAAAAAATTCGCTTTACTAAGCACCCAGTTAAACAAAATCACAGTTCCTGGTAGCTACTCCTGCTTAAGCCGCACTAACGATATTAAAAAAATCCCCTGGCACAGCTGATGCATACCGCCAAATAATTTAATATTTATCATACACAAAGGCAGATTTTCATACCTACCAATTGAGGTAAGAGCGTTCCCTGAGGTTAGTAATCCGAAATTTACATCCCTCTACTCCAGTCGAGGTGATCCAAGAAGAATTGACGGCCCTAGGTTTTAAAGTCCTACAGGTCACCAATGTCACTGAAGGACGACAGAGACGTTTCTGAAGCAAATAATAGAAAGATAGCATTACCTCTATTTTTCATCGATTTAGAACTCTCAGCAGGAGTCGAAAAAATATATGAAATCAACAGATTATATTATACAAGTGTCAAGGTTGAAAAACCATACACTAAAAGAGAAATCGTCCAGTGCCACAATTGCCAGGCCTATGGACACACCAAAACATACTGCCACCACATCCTATGATGCGTGAAATGCGGAAAATCACATAAGAGTAGTGAGTGCAAGAAATTGAAAACTACTCCTCCAGTATGTGCTTTATGCCTGGAAGGACATCCTGCTAACTACTAGGGCTGCCAACTGTATAAAAACATCAAAAATAAATTTCGTAAACCCCGGAACCCAGAAGAAACTTCTAAACCCAGAAGAGGGCCAGCTAAAATAGTAGACTCTAGAGTATCTTATTCTCAGTTACTAGGGGGTAGAGTCCCAACTGATAAATGTGAGGGCCTGCCGTAACAGGAACCCCAATCCCAACTCCAACACCCTATCTTCTAATGTACAAAACTCTCAACAACCTCATCAACATCACATTCCTTAAATTCCTCCTCCATCACAAGCCTCTGATCTTACCAGTTTGTTGGCATCTTTTCTCACCGAATTCAAATCCCTCGTCACTCTCCTTACAAATCTAGTATCTCACCTCATCCCTCCTTTAAAAAATCCTTAAATGAAATCCATCAAACCCTTATCCATTCTCCTTTGGAATGCGAATGCTGTTAGAAACCACACTGACGAACTAACAGCTTTATTGCTAGATAAGAACGTCGATGTAGCCCTTATTACGGAAACTCGACTGACCAAAAAACAAATTTTAAATATACCTCAGTACTCAACATATCGTACTGACCATCCAGACGATAGAGTACATGTCGGCACTGCAGTCATTCTACACCAATCCCTCTCTCATCACTTACTCCCATTACCTACTCACGATTTCCTACAATCCACTGCTATCATAATCAAAACCTTCTCGTTTCCTATTGCCCTAGCATCAACGTATTGCCCTACCAACCAATCCATCTCTAATATCCAATTTAGTTCCTTCCTCAATTCCGTAGGACACTATTTCATCCTGGGTGCAGACTTAAACGCAAAGCATCAGCAATGGGGTTCAAGAACTACGAATTCTCGAGGTCGAACACTGCTGTCTGCACTCAATTCCCAACATTTTAATTTCGCTTCCCCGAACTCACCTACCTACTGGCCCACTGATCCTAACCGTAATCCCGATATCCTTGATTCCTTCATTCATAGTGGTTTTGGTCCCCGCAACTATTCCTTTGATTGATGAACTTTCCTCAGACTTCAGTCCATTAATATTCCAAGTATCACTAGCTCCTATTCCTAAACCCTCCCCACCGCCCTTCATCAGAGGTCCAGTCAACTGGAAACTCTTCCATCAAATCCTTTCCGATCAAATTGACCTCAGAATAACCCTGAAAACCCCAGAATATCTTGATAATGCCGTACACTCCTTTACCATCACCATTCAACAAGCAGTATGGACTGCTTCCTCTCCTAATCATTCCCCTAGAATTCCAAAGAAAAATAATTTACCTCATCAAATCCTTGATCTAATCCATACCAAACGCCGTGCCAGATTGTTATGGCAACGTACCAGACATCCCACCGACCGCAGCTCCTATAATTATCTCTGTAAACAACTAAAGCAAGAATTATCCTACTTCAAATCCCAATCCTTTAACTCCTTCCTTACCTCTCTCACTGCTCACGACAATTCCCTCTGCAATATCACCAAAAAAAATCCTAAAAACCCATAATATTTCCCATCCCCTCCGTCGAGGTGATGGCTCCTGGGTGGCGTCTGATGAAGACAAAGCTGAGGAATTCGCCAAACACCTTTCCAGTACATTTATTCCTTATCCTGAAACCAATCCGACACACTCTTCAAAAGTAGAAGAATTCCTTTCTTTACCACCAAAAGCAGTTCATCCATCTGAGGTGAAATATCATTTACAAAACTATCTTCCCGCAAATCTCCTGGGTACGACCTTCTAACCCCACAGATCCTTCATCAACTACCACCCAAAGTAATCATGTTCCTCACATACATATACAACTGCATCCTAAGAACTACCCATTTTCCTCTCTTATGGAAACATTCCACCATCGTCCAAAGAAGCCTACTCCCAATCCTTTAAAATTTTTTTGAAAAAATCCTACTGAAAAGAATCCCAAAACCTTTCTACCCACCAATTCGGATTTCGCTTCCAACATTCCACAGTCCAACAAGGACTCCGACTTGTTGACCACATATCCTCAGCCCTAGAAAGCAAAGAGTATTGTTCGGGAGCATTAATGGACATCGCGCAAGCTTTTGACCGGGTATGGCACGCAGGACTGCTCTTCAAGCTTAAATCCCATCTAGCCCATTCCTTATATCTTATCCTCCGATCCTACGTCTCTGACCGCTCATTTCAAGTTCGCTGTGGTACAGAATCCTCCAACTGCCATTCAACAAGGCGGGAGTTCCTCAAGGCAGCGTCTTGGGTCCCGTCCTCTACATTCTGTTCACCGCTGATATTCCTACTCATCCCGAAACACTCCTGGCAACATTCGCTGATGACACAGCCATCTTATCTTCCAATCCAGATCCTGAAACAGCATCCTTAAACCTACAAAGTCACCTCTCTCTTATTGAACACTGGTGTAATAAGTGGCGAATCCAAGTAAATGAATCCAAATCCAAACATATCACTTTTACCCTTCGACGCAATTCCTGTCCACCAGTCTACTTCAACTCCATACCACTTCCTCTATCCGACACAGTCCGGTATCTTGGCTTTATTCTAGACAAAAGACTAACATGGAACCCACACACCAGACTTAAAAGACAACAACTTAACAGACGATGCGGACAACTATATAGACTATTGAATAGAAAATCTCAACTTACAGTCGACAACAAACTACTAATCTACAAGACAATCCTGAAACCTATTTGGACCTACGGAATAGAACTGTGGGGGACAGCAAAACTTTCTAGCATCAAACGCATTCAATCCTTTCAGTGTAAAATCCTCCGATCAATAGTCGATGCTCCCTTCTATGTATCCAACAAAACTCCATACTGACCTTCATATCCTATTTGTTCTTGACCTTATCCCAGACAAATTTTCTAAATTTCACCAGAACCTCACTCATCATCCAAATCCTGTAGCACTATCCCTATCTAGCTCCAGCCATCCTTACAATCCTCCCCGGAGGTTAAAACGGCAGTGGCCCCGCGACCTTCTGTAAATGTTTGTATATTTGAGTTCTGGCAATGGCCAGATTCTCCACTCAAGACATTAGCGTCTGTTGCTGTAGTGCCCTCCATCAGTTTCCACTGGTTTCAAATAACAGTGATGCGGCAGAAAGAGAAGCACTGGGATCCCCTGGAGTCCTGCCTTGGCTTCCACATCGGGGTATAAGGCATGACTCAGTGTCTCCTGGGTGAATGTAAATATTGTACATAGGTGTGAATGTGATTTATTTACTTTAATTTCATTTAGCTTTTATTTCATTTTTTTTTTTTTAGCACAGGCATATCAACTTATTTTATTTTTTTATATTTCTTTTTCTTTATTAATGAAATATTAATTGTATTTATTTTGTATTTTTTTTTTTTAAGTTTTGTATCTTTATTTTGTATATTTGTATTTAAATTTTATTTTTTATTTATTGTTTATTCTGTACATATTGTGTGAATGAATCATGTATCCTTAATATTAATGCCCTTTAATGTGTCAGAATGTATTAATATTCAATAAAGAAAGTATTCTCAACCTCTATATGCCTGACACCTTAGACAGGGAGGAGCAGCGGGGTAATCTAAAATTGTCAGTGACCATCAACCTCCTGTAATTATCTCCTCCTTGAGTTGATTATACCTCACTATTGGATGTACTTCTAACACCCAATTATTGATAATTTTATTTCTCACCATTGATGAGAAAAATGGATTTATATTACCTACTTTGTTCTCAGAAATATAATTTTGCATCCAACTTTTCCAAAGTACTCTTTCTAGATTTTCCGCAGTCCACGAAAGGAGAACTCCCTCTACCTCCACTTTTGGTTATCTTTTTAATGCTAGTTTTGCCTCTATTCCAACTTCTTTTAGTTTTTTTCCACTCAATTATTTTTTTCGCATGGGCATCGTCATCTACACAAACTAAAACTGAGCCAGCTTTGGTCGCTCGAACATCACTCGCCTTGACTCCTAGTTCAGTTGGAGAAGGCAGGTTGTTGATGATGTCAACTGCACTTTTTCCTTAAGAAGCGATGGTTACATAAGTTGGTCTTGCATTATACATCGGTTTTAATGGCCTTTTGACAATATCGGCCATCGTAGCCTTATTTGTAGACATTTTCTTGGTCAAACTTTCCTCTGCTATAGGTTTAGAGGCCTCAACCTCTTTGGCCACTTGTGGAAGAGCCTTTTTCCTTGTTTGCTTTTTCTTTACTTACTGGAAAGTTTCATTCTCCGTGGTCTCAATTAAGGCATCGAACAATTGCAGTTGTTCTCTTACGCATGGAAGCTCCCGAGGTGTCTGAGGTTCTGAAAGTGGTCTTTGTATGGTTTTACTTTCCGTCTTGATTCCCTTGATAACCATAGCTACTGCTTTTTCCACTTACGCATTTACTAAGATATAATAGATTTCAGAGGATGCTAATTTGCCCTAACCACGCGTTGTACTAAAAAGGTTTTTTCGTGGTTTTTATCATGTATTGTCTCCATCATATCTAATAATTATCGAATTTTTGTAATAACTAATAACTGTCTGTTGCGTACATGTAGACCCTGATGTTTTCTTTGATTCTACGAGCATCTTGCAGAAGACTATCGTCTACACATTCCTTATCTGATTCTTCTCGGGCGTCAGGAGATCTCTTCCTTTGCCTCTTTGCTGAAGGTCTTGGGCACCTTATAGCCTGTTCTTCCACCGTTCCCGCTGATGCAATGTCATTAGCCATCTCACGCAACCCAAAATAGCTACTTACTGTTTCACCAAAGTAATAGTCTCTAAACGTTTCCTTTTAGTTAGATAAAACCTTCGTGGAAACTACAAGGTTAATCTTAACCTCCACTCTTCACTCAACAGATTTATAAAATTAACTAAATCAACATAAAATAAAACTAAACCATGTTCAAAAAACTATAAAACACTAAAATAACACAAACAGTAAACAACGATACAACAGAATAAACTTGAAAAATACAAAACACTGAGAAGCACAACAAACCTTTATCATAGGTAGATAACCTTTTGGATAGGACAGATCAGTTCTGTGTTCCAGGCTTCTGGTATCCGTTCTTCCTTCCATATTTTCTGGATTAGTTCTAATAGCTTTGCTCTGAGGTGTTCTCCCCCATCCTTGAATAATTCTGATGGTAGGTTGTCCATCCCGGGAGCCTTTCTTCTTTTAAGCCTAGCGATAGCTATTTCCAAATCCATAATATTTAAAAACGCAGAGCAAGATCGAAGTGGTACAGAACCATATATTCTACTGATAAAACTCACAATAACAAATTGAATAACAAACTAATTTACTTGACGTAATGATATAGTCCAAGCAATTACGTCTTCCCTGATGAATATTTTAATAAGGGATTCACCAATTCGTGGAGATGGGTATACAAAAGAGGGGCCATTGAATTCGCGGTTTCGAACTCTTTCGAGAAGGATTGTAACTCTTCCGCAATGGCTTTGAAAAACACAATCTTTGGATTGATAAGTTCATCACGTAACATCTCTTTTACACCATTGTAACTTTTAGAATTTGGTTGTTTTATTTGAAGCTGTAACAGTTTCAACATATTTTTTATGTGGAATAAAATAATTAATGCTCTCTCAGCAACCAGGATGTTTTCCAGCCAGCGTACTGCACAGAATTTTAATGAAAATAAATTATGTCCTGTTATTTGAGTGAAATATCCACGGCGCGCTAGGACATCTGTGAACAAATTATAAATCCCTCGCAAACATTCTACAATACCTATGTGGAATGGTGCACAGCATTTTTGAATGCATAATGAACTGTATGTAGACCACAGGAACCCATGTCCAATAATTGTGGATCATCTCTATCAACTTCTCTTTTATTTTTCAGCAGTTTTAATCATTTAAAATTCACGTTAGGGTCATCCATCGAAGCTTGTAGACTTTTTTTGGGGTCCATACTAGCTAAAGCCCCACACATGATTATTTTACACACACAAGGCATCTTTAATATCTTCAGCGGTCGAGTGTGTGAAAAACACTGCAAAAATAGCGCGTAGAAACTTCTTCCTTTTCGGAATTCCAAAATTTTACAAATATTTTCATCTGCTGTTTTTGAGATATTTTGTTCGGAGATTCAACAACTCAAACCCAATGACAAACTCGCTGCAAATCTTCAATGTTTTTTTGCACCTTGCATTGAAAGTAATTCCCAAGGCCGTATACAATTAAATAAGCTTTGTTTGACTTGTGAAAATTGAGACCATCGGCCATTTCACTATCCGGAAACATAATTTTTAATAATTCACAGCTAGTAGCTGCAGCTCGCAATGAATGATCCAAAATTACAGTCTGTAAGCACTATAAAATCTCTGCCTTGGTCTGGTATATGTTATTTAAACTTGAAGATTGAGCAGTTACTGACGGTTTTAAATGTTCAACAAAGATTCTGGTCAAAGTTGAATATGTTGAGGGTACAGCCGATGCCTCTACAGGTTGTACTGCTGTTGTCTGATTGACCAATTCAGAATTTAGAGATTTGGTTTCAATGGTTAAAAATATTGTAATGGAGTTGAAGTCTGAGTATCCTTTAAATTGTCTATGTGTTTTTTTTCCAGTACTATGGGTAGTGAGAGCTTGTTTTCCCATACTTGAAAGGTAAATCATAACGTTGCATACTTTACATCGTGCTGAATAAATACTTTTATTGAGATCGTATTGCAGGTGACCAAGATTCTTGGAATTTTGATTTCCCACGATGTCTGCTAGTGTCACTTTTTTATTTTAATAAGTAGGCGTGCGAGAACTCGTCGCAACGTCCAATTCGTAATCTGCAGAGTGTATAAAATGTTACACTCCTTGTATTTATCCAAGATTTCTAAAAATAGTTTTTGTGATTCAACTGAAAGTGCCATATCCTTTATACATCTGGCGATTGGGGTATCTATGATTAGTGAGGTATGGGGCCATCAGGGGATTATTACATCCGGCACATCCTGAACATTTTCTATTTTTATTTCCGGAAAGATACCGA
Source organism: Nezara viridula (assembly GCA_928085145.1). Taxonomy (NCBI): domain Eukaryota; kingdom Metazoa; phylum Arthropoda; class Insecta; order Hemiptera; family Pentatomidae; genus Nezara; species Nezara viridula. The sequence continues at coordinate 63,847,406 of OV725079.1, read as the reverse complement.
AAATGTCTTCTACGAAGTTTTTCTGCCTCCTGAAATAATGGTCGTCTTAACGTCCATATATAAGAGCTTAAATAGACAACCATTTGAAAACCTCACGTATCCACTTTATCAATCTAATATATGTTTTATTAGTAAATAATCAAAATCAAAACATTTATTATTGATGTATACAATTTAGACGAACAGACTATAAAAAGCCCAATGAAATTTCTAAATAAAAAATAGACTATAGATAATTAATAAAACTTAATCTAAGGAGTAATCTAAAATTACACTACACCCCTATTATCCGTTTCCTCATTACAGAATAATATCTTGTTTAGTATGTGTTTTGGATCGGTCTTTATTTTTAGTCCATACTTCATTGTCGTTAGCAACCTTCTGAAATATAAAGGAGGTTCTCCAGCTTCTGCACATAGGCTTTCTATATGAGAGATTGATAACACCCAGTACAAATTCTTAAGAAAGAGTTGTCTACCACATCCAACATCCTTAAAGTTTAGTTTGAAACAGAGCCGTAAATGCTTGAACCAAAGTCTAGTTTAATTCTGATAGTTGCATTTACTCAATAGACTTTTTCTATCCGCTCTATCCAGATTGTGTGAGATAGACATTTGAGCAGAGCAACCCTTTTGAAGGGCCCTTCTTTGAGTAGTTTAATATGCGTTGTCCATCTAACTGGACGATCTAACTGCACTCCCAAATACTTAAGCCTGCCAAAGAATGGAAATTCAGCACCACCCATCCATATTTTTGGGTTTGGTGTACAACTCCTTAGTCTGCAAAAGTGCATTGCTCTGGTTTTGGTAGCAGATAGACCAAAGCCGGTTTCTATTGACCATGTTTCCATGCCATTTAGTGCTTCATGCACTTTCTAATTTAAAAATCAGTCATAAGTCATAAAGTCAGCATAAAGAATAGTTCTTCCAGGCTTGACAGAGACAGCCGCTATGTCTTGCTGTGTATTTATCCCACGCCTAGTGGGATCCTTGAGGAGTGCCGTTCTTCATAGTGTAAACAGATGATTCTGAAGTTCCAGCCTTAACACTAAATTGTCTATTTTTTAGAAAGTAAGTTATGTTATTAAATAATTTTCCTTTATGTTCCACCTCCATAGAATATTTATTTATGCCTCCCTTCCTTGCCTTTCGGCTACACGGGATTACACGGGAGCCCTTCCTGCTATTAAACCATAAATTAATTTTCAATTTTGTTTTGTTTTGTTTTTTCAAATATCTTCTGTTTTCATTATTTTCACCATATTAGCCTAGCGGTCTTCCATTAGCAGGTCCTCTTCTTCCCAGATTAAAGGGGGACGGCCCCAGAGCAGCTTTCCACCCGTGCACAAAATCTTTGTAATACGGGTAGTTCTGCTGCGTCACTAACTCGGGAAATTCATCCTCCGTGAGGCCATAGACTCCAATTTTTCTTATCATTTCGGCCCTTAGTCCATCAAAGGCGGTGCAGTTGACGATAATATGCTCAGCCGTCTCCGGTACTCCGCAAATGGGGCATAGGGGATCTATGTCTTTTCCAAAACTATGTAGGGGAAACCCCCATGCCCAGTAAGGAATTGAGATACCCAGTAGTCCGGGAGAACCCACTTAGCTTTCAAGCGACTTCGGACGGTGGGGAAATATTTTCTTAAAGTTGCTCCCGGATAATCGTCTTCCATTTTCTTGGGTCTTCTGCAATCCTCGCCCGGATATTCTCCGGAAGACCTGCTAAGCCTTCTCAACTTAAATATTAGCGAGTCTTCTCGCAGGAGAAGGTCGAGAGGTACCCCTCCTGCTAAGATCTGCACCGCCTCGTGAGACACACTTCGGTATGATTTTGTGACTCGCAACAGAGCCGTACGTTGAATTGTCGCCAATCTGCGTTTCTGACGGTGTGAGAGATTCTGAGACCACGCAGGAGAGACGTAACTCAGAATACCCAATATCATTCCATCGTAAATGATCCTCGTCGCTGGGTATCTGAAGCCCCAAAATGCACCCCCTAGGCGACTAAGTCCATTCAAGGCTAGGGCCACCCTATTTCCTAAGTAGTCCAAATGAGGGGTCATAATCAATCCTCTTCCAAACCTTATGCCAAGGTAGGTGACCACCTCACTTGGACGTACTCTCGTTCCCTGTATACATAGATTGATAGGGTGTCCGTCTTTCCCTTCAGCAGGATCACCTGGGTCTTTGATGCGGCCATTCGTAACACCATTGCCCGACCAGATTGGCGCACCGCTCTGCTTGTAGCTTTATTCCGGCTCTGCTGTTTGATGCAACTACTGCCGCCAAGTCATCGACGTAAGCAGTAGCAGGGAACCGCTCATCTTCAAGCACACCCAGCAACTCATCAAATACTAGCTTCCATAGAGTCGAACCAAGGACTGATCCCTGAGTGCATCCCCTCTCTTTGGAAGCTTCAGTTTCATAAGAGCTACCTCTGATCTTAACAAATCTGTCCTGGAGATAGCTACTTATGAGGGCGTATAGATTGTTGGGGGCATCGTACTTCTGTAGCTGCTGAAGTGCTCGCGGCCACCATACAATATCGAAGGCGGAGGATATGTCAAAAAGCAGCAACATGACATACCGCTCAGCCTTCTGTTCAACGTCCGCTTGTACTCGAAGCAGGGCATCAGCGGTTCCCTTTCCCTTGGTACTACCGTATTGCCGCGGATAGCTAGCCATTGCGAGAACTGGTCGTAGGCTGGTTAAGATGAGATTCTCCAGGACCTTTCTCATTATAGGGAGGAGACGTATAGGTCTATATGACTTTGGGAGCAGCTTATTCCTGCCTCCTCCCTTGTAGAGGAGTCTCAAATCGGCGATCTTCCACATTTTTGGAAAGTATCCAGGGAATCATTGAAAATCCTCAATAATCGCTCATCAATGTAGGGGATACTGTTCTTCAAGATCGCCGCATCTCTTGAATCGAGTCCTGGAGCACGTCCTGTTATCTGCTTTTCCACGGCAATACATAGATCATGTATGTCCCATGGTGGGCATAAGTCCGTCCCAGGAGGGTATAACGTAGAACGTCGCACGAAAGCTTCCTCCTCATTGTCCTGGGATGGATCATCTCTGGGGTATGTCGCCTTTATGAAGATGTTAGCTGCTTCCTCGAAGGTGGGCTGCGCATCTCCATACTTATGAGCTGCTATTGCCTGCGGGGGGTTGAACCTACCCATAGCGACTCTGTATGGGATACCCCAAGGATTCTTCGAAGACTCTTCTGCAATAAATTCATCCCAAGACCTACGCTTTCGTGAACGTACCTCTCTTCGGTATACTTTGGCTTTGGACTTATACTCGTTGCGAAGTGCAGCGCGCCTCTCGTCACATCTGCACTTCTGGTACGACCGCCGTGCCTTGTAATGCTCTCTCTTCATTGTTGTTAAGGGCGGTGTCCACCGTGGAACTGGTCGAGCTCTCGCTTTCCGATGTTGGAGGGAGTTTTCAGCGGCATCGACGATAGCATTGGTGACCAGGGGTATCCTGTAGTCTAGGTTATCTATCTGTGATCCCCGATTCTGCTACATCCCAATCTTCATCGGCGAGTTCTCCCTCCAACATGCAACGGAAAGCAGTCCAGTCATTTCTGCGGGTTATGTAGCCAGTGTTGACGCTGTGGGAACCTTCTGAGTACTGAACCAGGCTGAATGCCAATACTTTGTGGTCAGAACTCGTTTCAGATCTGGTAGTCCAATCGACAATGTGCCCTATGAGTGTCGGCGAGGCCAGCTTGACGTCAATCCAGCTCTCACCCATACCTCCAGAGAACGTGCAGAGACATCGTTCATGACGACTAGCTGGCCTCTAGAAATAAACTCGTCGAGTTAAGCACCTCTTCTGTCTGTTCGATTGGACCCCCAGACCGTGTTCCAGGAGTTGGTGTCTGACCAAATAATCACATTTCTAGAGTGAGCTGTGATAACTTCCATGGCAGATATCTCTTCTTCAATATCTCTTCCGTTAGGAAGGTAGGCTGAAACCAGGGTAAAATTCCCGACTTCTCGGGTATTCTATCCCAAAGAAATTTTGAAAGTTCTTCTGCGCCCCAGGAGTGGGGTACACCCCTCACCTCCACCTTAGGCTTTTTCTTCAGCGCTAACTTTGCCTGTAACCCGTTCTCTCGCAGGCCCTGCCATCCTATCACTCTGGTGGCATGAGAGCTGTCCTCTATGCGGACCAAAACTGAACCTACTTTAGTTGCCCGAACAATAGATGCATTTACACCTCTGTCATTAGGTGACGGAAGTCCATTTATGATATCTGCTGGGCTTTTACCCGAACCACTAATTGTAAGATATGTTGGTTTTGTTGTCAGGGTCGGCTTCATAGGCAGTGATTTTACGATATCTGCCATCGTCCTTGGCTTCTCTTTTTTAGGGATGTTTCCAAGCACAGGAGTCTCATCTTTATTTTCTTGGTCCTGACTTTTGTCTTTTCTTCCCTGCTGCAATTTAGCTTTTCTTTTGCTTCTTTTACTTTGAACGACTTCGAAGGATTTGTTTTCCTCGTGATCTAGATTACAAGAATAAACCTTGTTTGCCTCCTTGGAAGTTCCGGCTATTGCTGCATGCGGATGTTGGATTGGCTTATCTTCCTACTGTAGCCTTGTTTACGGTTTTTCCAAAATTTGGCTACTGATGAGTTCCAGTACATATGGAGATTCCAATGTTTGTTTAACCACTTTTTGGACAAGTGTTGTGATTGTATCTTCTTTGTATTGATCTCTAAATTCCTTGGCTGTATTGTAAGTAACCTCAATAATACAAATTAATTTTTCGATTTTATCATTAATATATTCCTCGTTGTGTTATTCATTTTTTTTGTCAAAGTTCTTAAGGAACGTTTTTAGATTGCTTTGAATGCTTCTTTCCTCTTGCAAGAAGCTTCTTTTACTCCCTTCTTCCGTTTCCTCGTCGGTGTCAGTCGATCTTTTTTTTGGTCGTTTGGCCAACGACCGATGATCCTGGTTTGTACTTCCTTCGATAGACTCTTCTTCCATTTTGGAACTTTTACTATCCATCATAATAAATACGTCGATTATTTGAAATATAATAATATATCAATAATCAATTAACCTAAATAAATTTGATACGGTGAGAAAAATGTTATTACACAATCTACTTATATAAACGAATATATAGTCTTACCTGAAGCCCGTTTATAGTACTTCCCGAATTGTCTGTAGTATTCTATACTTTAGGCGTTAAACACTTCGTTGATAACCACTTGGTTACCTAACCTACATAGTTCTTCTTATCATAAAAATCCAATTAAAAACAATAAATAATAACTGTAAACTAACGAAAACTATAAATAATAACGCCATAACGATAAACAACACAAATATAAACACTTAAACTGATAATAGAACTCAATAATACAAAATAATTAGCATAAACACAAATTGACACCTTATCACTTCAAGCTACAATCGATCAATCCCTCCTTAGAATATCCAAGATTCGCCATCACCACAGCGTATCGTAAGATTTTTCGATATCCAGAAATATGGCAATAAGGTGTCTTTTGAAATGCTTCCCATTACAGCAATTGGACGGGGTCTTGTGGTGTGATCTTCCCTTAATCCGAATTGGTACGGAGTGAGAAGCTTCCTCTTTTTTATTACTTCGGTGATTATTTGATTTATAATTTTTCTTGTAATTTGCTAACACAAAAGAGAAGCGATATCGGAGAAGTCAGTTATGAGGCAACCCTTTTTTTTTTTTTTTTTTTTTTGGTTAGGCACTATCAGGAAATTCCTCCATATTTGTGGTGCATAACCAGTGTTCCAAATTTGGTTATACAATAGTAATTGTTTATAGCATTACATATGATATTCCGATACCCACGGCTGATTTCTTTGCACATTTTTGTAGAAAATATTCAAGTTCGTGTATCCCGATGGGAATATTTTAGTTTTCATCATATCCTAGGATCGCAAGAATTGATTTAATTTTGCAATTTTTAGGGGATTTGGGTAGTATTAGATGATATTTGATAAAAATTGTTTGCCAGATTTTCCGCTATTTCGCCAGGGGAAGTTATGATATTTTGTTCACTTTTTATGGTAGTTCCTTCGTTGAGATGTTTTGATTTATTGAAGATACGAAGCCTTTCCAGCACGATCTTTTGCTTTCTTTGATAGTTCTGTTCGCTATGGCTCTCAATCTTTTGAACTCAATTGTATCAGGCACGTTTCTTTGCTTTCATGGCGGTTTGGGAATTTTCATTCCACCCTGGTACTGTTGTGTGAGATATCTATTTACTGTAATTGGAATTGTCCCATGAGCTGCATCTAGTATTGCGTTGCTAATGGCGGTAGCGGTGCGGTCGATATCATTTAGGTCTGCAGGAACTAACTCAATTTGTTTTCTTATTTTTTCACAATACGCTATCCGGTCTGATCTCTGGTATTGCCAGCGACGATTCCTCATTTGTGTTGGAGCGTTATGCTTCATCTTCATAGTGATTGGGAAATGGTCACTACCGTATAGGTCCGATTTCGTTTCCCATCTAATTTTTGGGGCTAGTCGAACATCACTAAAGCTAAGGTCGATTGAAGAAAAATTATTGCTTTTGGAACAAAAATGAGTGTTTTTCGCCCATGTTAAGGAGGGTGATTGTGGGGCTGTTCTCTAAAATTTCTTTTAATGTTTTCTCCTGTGCCCATTGTCAGCTAGCGTTGAACACCAAGCTATATCATTGGCATTAAAGTCACCCAATAAAAGGTAGGGCCTGTGTAGCTGATTAACAATATGCTGAATATCTTCTGTTGTAAAGTTGTACAGACAGTAAGTGGCTCGTTTTGGTAAATGTTGACAGCTATTGCTTCGAATTTCGTGCTAAAGAGAGTACTTCTGCAAAGATGTCGTTTCTAACAAAAGTTAGGACCCCTCCCCATGACTTTGAGGTTCCTATTCTGTCTTTTCGGAATATATCGTACTCTTTGTATCTCACTATTTGTTCCTTTGAGACAAAATACTATAGGGTTCTCTTCATTTATTAACATTTTTAGGTGCTCTAAATGTCGGAAAAATCCGATACAGTTCCATCGAATGTTTGTTCATTTTGATTGGCAAAGTATTGATTATTTCCCAGATTATACTGTGTCTTTGATATCTGAAAGCATTGTTTTCAGATCGTATATGTTGTTTGTGAACTGAGACATATCAGTATTTTTTAATATTCAGTTTTCAACGGAAATACACGTTTTGTGGTTCCCTGCGTCTAAATAACCAAGTTCTGAAAATGGTCTGTGAGTTTGTGTGTATGTGAACAGTCTAGATCAAAAACGAAAAGTCTTACATATTTAAGACAGGTATACATAATAATAATATAAAACCATCATGGCTCATGCACGTTACTTAAATGTGAAAAAAAAAATTCAGTGAACTACAAACAAATCTCGACGGACATTATTTTGTTACCGAGCATTCATAAAAAAATAATAAGGATATTAAATAATGATATTATTTAATATATAAGGATATTAAATAAAGCGTAAACTGTATCCGCTTAATATAATTGAGGTGATTACATTGCGACAAATTAAATGGGCGTGTAAAATTGTTGGACTTAATAACGAAAGAATTCCTAAAAGGTTAATATTTGCTGTTCCGATTGGTAAACTTCCGAGGGGTAGACCGAATCGAAGATGGGATATTGCATTAAGCCGATCTGAAAGGACTTGGTTTGGACGGTGACCGGTGGAGGGAAATGATATGTGTAATAAGCGATTGGTGGTGTTGGCTTTGAACCTTCAGGTTCGCCAAGTCTTTTTAATATTATTATTGAAACCTTATTTGGAAGCCCCTAACGGAAGGTGAAGATAAAAATATAAATAACAACAAAATATTTCAGTGTTTTTATTGCCATAAAAAAAGACACTTTTGAATGCTAATAAAGTTGTCCGGCGAAAAATTCGTTTTTCGTTCCACCATAGGCGCCTCCAGATGCTAGGTCAAGTTAAACCTAATTCAGCTACTAGGACCGACCCTATTTCATATGGTTTTATAACATTTTGATTTTATTATATTACTTGATATCTTAGTAAATTCGAGAACAATAATAAATATTTTAAATTAGTAGAATTCTTATTAGATTTGATCGTTGAATTATATTTTATCTACAAATAAAAATATATTCAAACTACTTCTGCATTTATATTGGCATTGCCATTTCTAAAATACTTACGAGGGTAATATTTTAAATATAGTCAGAAAAAACTGAAAACATAAATAAAAATTCAGTTATATAATCATATATAATATACTAATCCTAATGAAAACATTCCATTGGAAACAGTGAACTCCAGAGCCAAAGCTATAACTCTTTCTTTTTCCTTTTTTAATAGAATTTAATGCATTGCCTTAATTTAATAAGTTGACTAAAATGAAGGAAATAAAGATAATTAAGACTATTTAAGTATTGAAATAAAATGCATATGACTAGTGTTGCCCAAAATCGTTCTTGGTCTTGCACTTTTCAAGGCCAAGGCCGCCTAACTGTTGCAAGACCAAGACCAGGGCAGGTAAAAAAAATCGATTTTTTAAATAAAAATTAAGGCAAAATAGTTATTAATACCCAACAATTTTAGTTACTATATGTTAATAATTGGTATAACCAATATACTTTTCCATTATACTCTTCTAATTTATCATTCGGGCTTAGTTAGGTTTCTCCTATCTAAACAATTACAGTAATATCTCTATTGTAATAAGCTAATAAATAACTACAAGAATGTTGCGAGACTCATGCGCAAGACCAAGACCATGATAAAGACTGATTTTGCAAGACCAAGACTCGTCTCGGTCTCGCATTTGGGCAACATTACATATGACATACAAAGGGTTTTGAAGATATAACTGAAGAATTTAAAATAAATGAAGATTTAATCATAGTGTTGTTTTTTTTTTTATGTAAAGCGCGTTAGACAACATAACAAAGGATCCTCATTTCGATCAAATTCGAAACGTTACTAAAACTTTATGCGCAATTTAAAATCCCACAGTATTTTCATATAAAGGCCGCCGGCAACATATTATATCGATTAAATTCTAAAAGTTACAAAAACTTGATGAGCAATTTAAAATCCCACAATCTTTTCATGAAAGCGTCCCCAATAAAAGTTATAGTGGATCCCTTATACTCCCGAATTACATAGATTGCAATGTGGAGAGTCTGCCACTCCTATTCTACGCAGGTGCTTCCTAAGGTAGTCGTGGCCTGTTATCATCCGGAACTCTGTCACGGCCTCCTTTCTCGGCAGGTTCATGGGAACTCGATCCGCTTCATTAAACAAATGTCTCCATTGCTTTTCCGGAATACAGCTCTTGACGGAATCCAGTAATAGAGCCTCACTGGCCTTATTTGTTTCTTTTTGGCTCTCTGATATGATATTTCATTTTCTGACTGGTTCAATGTTGATCCCTGCTTGGGGAGTTTATCAGCCATTTCGTTTCCATGGAGACTATTTTTAGAGATGGAGACAGATTTTTAGCAAATGGTCCAATTAAAATAAATACACTATATGGTGGTAAAACCACTTAATTGAGAAGAGATTTCAGACAAATATTATCGGTTTTTTCCACACAGGACATGCTCTACTTTGAAAATTCTACAAGTAGTTGGAATCAATTTAATTCATTTCATCATGTTACTTTATCGAAAAATATGTTGACTATACCCAAAAAAAAATAGAATTTGTTCAATTTTTTAATAAACTCAGAAATGGTGAATTAAGAAATAATCCTTAGTTCAGTTAGATACTACATAATTGCCACTGAAAATTATTTGAAATATTGATAACATAATTAATGATATTTATGGTAATAGTCCTGAAACTATATTGTCTGAACAAATTCTTGAAACAATTATTTTATCTCCAATAAATGATGATTGTTATTCCGTGGTACAGACCTCTTTTTATCAAATTATTAACATCCGTCTAAAACTTCGTAAATTGCTTCATCTCATCGTAACCTACAAATATTTTACTTACGAAAATTCTCGGAATTGGGTCGTTTTCAATCGGGAGATCGGCAAACGGCGACTTTAGTCTTTAGTACTTCATTAAATAGACCACTGACTTGCTTTCCACTTGAATCATAAGATAATATGATCACAAAGTAAAAAAAAAAAGTGACCTACTAAAACATTGGTCCGTTTGGCGTGACTTCAGCCCCCAAAATGTAAAAATAACGAGGTCATATAGGGCAAACGGTACAATATTTTTGTAGGCCACTTTTTTTTCGATTTTGTGAACATATTATTTTGCCATTTAAATGGAAAGCAAATGGGAATTCATGAGTTTTTAATATTTAATTAAATAGACAAAGTTTGCCAACCTCCAGATTAAAAACATCCCAATTCCGAGAATTTTTGCAAATAAAATATTCACGAAGTTTTAGGCGGATGTTAATAATTTGATAAAAAGGGGTCTGTGCTGCGGACTACGTGGTTTATTTTATGACGATATATTTAAACTTATTCAAAAGAAAAACAATACTATAGCTTTAATAAAATTAGATCTGATCAAAATTACTTAAATCTCAATGATTATCCCGCTGAATTTTTAAATTCATTCAATGTAAGCGGAATGCCATCTCATAAATTAAACTTAGAACTCAATTATATAATAATGCACATTCGTAACTTAAATGCTGCACAAGCTTTAGTTAATGGGACACGAATGAGAGTGAAATGTACCACAAAATGATTGCAGTACTAACAGGAATTAAATAATTTAACATTTTCTGCGATAATACTTCCATTTCCATTTCAAAGAACGCAGTTCCCAGTAATACTTGCATTTACTACGCCCATAAACAGATATAAAGGTTAATTTTGTGATCAAATTGGTGTATTATTACTAAGCCCAATGTTTTCGCTTGGACAGTAATGTGTTGCTCCAAGTTGAGTTCGTTCATTTGGGAGTCTGAAATTGTATATTCCTATTGACTAAGTTCAAGACAACTTACTTAATAATAGTAGATTTTTTAATAGCTCTATATGTGGGCATATTAGCCAATACACCAGTAATAGAATTTTTACCAAGGATATAATTTACAGAGAAGTTTTACGTAAAAATTGATTTAAAATGAATTGAATTTATTTTTTATTTAGTCAATATGGTACTGAACTGTTTTGTATTGAAAGTACATATAAAAAAGTATATATTCTCAGATATACAATGAGCCACTATGAAAATGAACATATAAGTGTAGAAAAAAAATGTAAACATTACATACGTGTATATAACATAGCAATAACAATGTTATATTTGTGAATATTGGGATAGCACATAATAAGAAAACTTTGAAATTAAGAAGTCATTTATAAAATTGAGTATAAAACATTAAATAGAAAAGCAAACTGATAAAATCTTTAAAACAAACATTTGAATTTTTTACATACTTGTGTATAACATAGCAAAAAAATGTTATATATGTACGTATTGGGATAGCACAAAGAGAACGTTGAAATTAAGAAGTCATTTTTAGAAATGAGTATAAAACATTAAATAGAAAAGCAAACTGATAAAATCTTTAAAACAAACATTTGAATTTTTTACATACGTGTGTATAACATAGCAAAAAAATGTTATATATGTACATATTGGGATAGCACAAAGAAAACGTTGAAACTAAGAAGTAATTTTTAGAAATGAGTATAAAACATTAAATAGAAAAACAAACTGATAAAATCTTTAAGTAAAAGAAACAGAAAAACCTGTCTAAAGAAAATTGTATTTAGGTTTTGATTCTAAGAATATTATTGTACCTGCGGTTTTTGAAAGAACTTCAGCGGATGTCCCGATCTGGCAAGTAACGTTGGCATTTTTGAATGGAAGTCATAGATTCAGAAAATATTAACTTTTTTTGTTAAAAATATAAACTTCCCTATTGTCTTTAGCTCTTTAGGCTCCATGTATTTTGAGTATTCGATTTTTATAAGGTTCTCAATTATTGAATCTAGTTCAATGCCTTGATCATCTGTAGACACATTTCAACTATTGAGATGCAGCCAATTACAATGACGTAATCCTGTGAATAAAAATCTCCTTCATAATTAGAAAAAGGGTAAGAAAAAGAATGGACTTGGTTTAAATCGTATTAGAACAAATACACCCTTAGAAAAGAGAAGAAACAAAACTTAAGCTGTCCTTTGTCGAGAAGGCTTTATACCCATTTTCGTACATGGATGGTCATAATCATAATTAACGATTACGATTATTTAATTATTTACATGATTACGATTACAGTGATGTTGATTCCGTGATAAGAGTGATCAGGTTTCCGATTACGATTGTGATCCGGCAATCGTGTCACACTTTTGCTATATTTATAGTGCTATTGAATCAAATATAACTTAAGTTTTATATTCAGTTTTAATAATGTAATCATTGATTCCCATCTCTATTTTTGGTTAATTATTCTTGCACTCGTTCCCTAAAAAATTGGTTTCAAATGCATTGTTTTCGTATGCTCTCGTACCAGTACATTTAAAATTGTTCTTTAAAGGGGTCCTTATCTAGGTTTTTACTGTAAAAGGAAATACGTCTGAACACTGACAAGAATCAGGTATATAAAAGGTCTACGAGAACAAGAATAAACTAAGTTGAAGAGGAAATTGCTAAATGCAAGTTATTTTTCGGTTGCAAAATTGCTTTGCTCGTACCTTTTGTTTTCACGATTAAATAATAGAATTTACAAAACTATTATACTTCATGCGGTTCTTACGGATGCTAATGTCGCCACTTATATTAATGAAACATATTTATATTTTAGAAAATAACGTATTGCGTAGATATTTGGATGGGACAAGGAAAATTTAGACAGCTTCACAACGCCAAATGAAATGAGCGACAGTTTTTTTTTTTCTTTAGTAAGGAACGAATCACTGAAAGTCCAATAAACCACGAATCGACTGAAAAACTTACTAGGAATTGCTTAAGACAAAGATGGTTAGTAATGGGTTAAAAGGCTGATCTTGCCCAGTTACGTTAAGACGACCATCATGGATGGAAGTATGTAGATTACGATTGATTGTATCCAACTTTCGGGTTTGCTAAGCCTTTAATAACTATTGATAATTTTAAAAATAATTTTAAGTAATAGAGTAACCGGTTCTAAAATAGCATCATTATTTCAAAAAATGATTTTAAAAATTTCAAAAAATTGTTTCTTCCAGTCATCAGTATTTTTGTAGCAACTATTATTATTTAACGAGAATCATTACAAGTTAATTAACATCTTAAATAATATATTGACTAATACATTTTTTTGTAAATTGTTGATGAATTCCAATAGATCTGAAAAGTCTATTGATTTAGCCCTAGATAAAATTTGTAAAAATTATCTTTTGTACACGGTTACCAGTATGGATTACTTAAGATACTACTCATAATCAAAATAAGATATTATTCAACCATTTTTATCTTTAACCCTTGACATAGAACCCACTAGGGGGTCACAGTCAGTCAGTTAGTTAGTTAGGTCTAAAATGTACCGTTTCAGAAATTTGCTAGCTTCTTCTGTTTTAAAAAATAAGCATGGCTTTCGGTTTAAATCTTATATTAGCCTTACAAGTTCAAAAGCAGAATTTCCCATGCGTCACATAGGTCCACGTGAGGAAGATCAAACAACTATGTTAGACTTTTTGGGTTTTAAAGTATGTTTTACTTAATCACTTCCATTTATTAGAACAATATTACATATTTTATTATTATTAATATTAAAGTTATAATATATTTTCCTTTATCATAAAATCAGTAATGTAGTAATTGTTAAGTATTTTATAGTATAAATTTACTAAAAGATATATACTTTTTTTTTAAACTTTTAGAAAAGAAGAAAGTATAAAATATAATATGTAATAATATTTACATAATTCTCATTATATCATGTAAAGTATATATTACATAATGATATTATATGGTATATTTTATATAGTATAATTATATTTTATATTAAAATATAGAATTATTTCTGTATAAAAAAGTACTTTTTAATTTTTTTTTCTTGATAAAGTCATTAGATGAATTAAGTAACAAAGCTGTACCTGAAAAAATAAGACTGAAAAAGCTGATGGAAATGGATGAACCAATCAGTAAGCTAAAACTTTTTTTACACTATTTATTTATTGAATATTACAACATTCTGTCACTTGGACATTGGTTATAGTGAGGTGGGATCACATTCACAGTATACGTACAAAAAAATATAAAATAAATAGAAGCAAAATAATTAACAATGAATAGTAATCAATAAGTATATACAATAAATAAAATAACTTAAAAATAAGGAAATTAAAAAAGCAAAAAACACATACATACATATACAGTACTATAGAGCTAATTCTCACTCACTTCACCTATATATTTATCTAATATTAAGATATTACATAAAAGATAATAAATTCCTTAAGAGAAGGAATTAATTGTTAGGATAAATTAAAACATATTTTTGTTTGCTATAGAAGTTGATTTTGTCCATTTATTTTTTTCTTTATCTTTATCTTTATCTTTCTTACAATCATTCATTGCAATGCAAGTCTTGTACTGACTCAAGGTGGGTTACCAAAAATTTTAATGTCTAACTCATAACACTTATTTAGTCACTTTACATTGATTAATATTGCGAAGGTCAAGATTCATTCCATGGAATCCCCACAAAATGAATTTCAACCTGCCAAGGATGAATTAAAATTGGCACTGATAGATTCAAGGTTGCTGAGGCAACACCTAAACGTTCCTGGACATTATTGTGAATTGGGTACTCTTCCTTTTTTAATTTTTCTTTTCCCTACTACCTGGCTAGTTTGGCAGATATATGGACATTACCCTCAAGGAGACCAACATATCCTAATTAGAGGGAGGTCAAGATTAATTCCATGGAGTTGTAGCAAAATAAGTTTCAGCCTGCCAAGGTCAGATGCGAACTAGCACTCGGTGTCACTAAGATGGCACGTTAACATTTTCGGCCACCATTGCTCATCTGGTGCTCTTTCTTTATTTTTATTTTCACTCCTACGCGACTATTCCTGACATACATG
Organism: Nezara viridula; assembly: GCA_928085145.1. NCBI lineage: Eukaryota > Metazoa > Arthropoda > Insecta > Hemiptera > Pentatomidae > Nezara > Nezara viridula. Next base: position 63,832,341 of record OV725079.1, on the reverse strand, counting down.
GGCGTTATCCATTCCAACTAGACACAAGATTGCTAGTTGCTAAGGTGACACCTTCACATTCTTGGTCATTATGGCCTATCTGATGTTATTCCATGTTTTTTTTTTGTTTTTTTAATAAATATGCAATTCACAGTTGTGTAGAAAAATGAGTTACATAACTCTGTAGACCCAAAATATTTTTCCAACATTTAAGGAAACCACTACAATTCATGGTGAAAGGATCATGCTTCCAGATTTCTTAGTTTGCATTAATCCTGATCTGAATCATCTATATGCAAAATTATAAGATGTAAAATTAACAGAGGCAAGGTAGGCCAGATAATAGTAGAAACCATGGTCCATCCACAGTATCTAAATTGGACATTTATCCATATGTGTGTGTTTGTATGTGAAGCAATATGGCACCCATCATCATCTTCTGAAAAATACATTAATCTAAAGAGAATCAATTTGACAAGGCTGGCTTCGGACAGAGAAGTTAAATGTTCACTCATTTCATTTTAGAGAAAAGTAGTAGTACGTGTTAAAATTTTTGGGAAAGTGAATCCAAGTAAAATGATGGTTACATCGCTTAAATCTTTAAATGAGCATTTAATAATAAAATATCCTAATATGTGAAAATACAAGTTATTTAGATTTTTAATAGATGAATATAATTTTTTACCAGGTGAATATGAATTAATGGAAAAAATAAGAAGTATTGCTTCAAAAAATCAACTTTACCGGACATACATAGGAATGGGATACTATAATACTTGTGTTCCACACACTATTTTAAGGAACATATTCGAAAACCCTGGCTGGTAATAGTTGTATTATGTTATTTTTCTTCTCTTAATTTTAAATTCTTATATTAATCCACTTATATAATTTTGTACGATATAATTATATAACTTTTATTGCTAAATTTCTTCTTCTGGAACAATAAGGTGCCTTTGGTTTCTAAATTGTTCAAATTATATCTTGAAAATGGAGGTAACTTGCTCCCGTAAATATGCCCTCAATTTGCTTATCTACTACTACTTATCTATTTTTTTTTTTCAACATCTTTGGAATATCCTTGCAAAATTGTATACATAATATAATAGCAATATCAATTTTTTTTTAATTTACATTGAAAAATATTAACTCAGAGTAAACTAGGGGCTTTTTCATGTATACACTAAGGAAGATCAGGTATTAATTTCAGACTTTTTTTACTCCTTTAAGTAAATAATATGGATTACCACAAAAGGTACAAAAATGATGCAAAGTAAACCTACTTTAATGGAAATCTCCACAAACATATTAAAAAGGATGCTTGAAATTTCATAAGCTGAAATAATAAAATTTCTGAATTTATTGGAAGACCAAAAGAATTAGTTTTAAATAAAAAATACAAGACAATAAATAGACCACATTACCAAAATCAGCTTTGTGAGTTATCAGGATATAAAAGAACTGTGTCTCATGAAAAAGTGCGAGTCTTGGCAAGATGGATACCTCTTAATCTCCTGCCAGAACTTGATATGAAATTTATAGTGAAGAAAGAAGATTTAGAAGGTTTAGCAGGTAGTATAAAGTGAAGATTGACAAGAACTGAGGACAACAGCAAATAGGAAAAAAAAATCAGTAACAACCACAATAGCACCTATGGTGCACGGTGTTTTGGCTGCTGGAACCTTAACTGCTGATGAGCTTAAAGATTCATTAATGATTTATATAAGACTTTCCTTATTTATATAAGAAGAAATACTTCACTGACTTAATTGATTGTCTTATCAGTGGCAAACCATATAAGAGTTCCTTAAACAGACTCACACCATTTTTGGACAAGGATAGAGCTCTCAGGGTGGGAGGTAGATTAAAGTATTCTACAATTGCTGAGAATAGTAAACACCCACTGCTGATACCTAAAGATTCACATTTAGCAGTCCTATTGTGTGACCATTACCACAGATATTCCTTACATAGTGGGCCACTAATGGTCCAGTCGCCCATTCATCGCCAATTTTGGATCCCTTCTCTGAGAAGTTTCGTTAGAAGCCAGATATATAAATGTGTTATATGCCACAAAAATACCGACTCCAAAAATGAATGATTTAACCTTCTTTCGGGGTGACTGAGGGTCGATCCTTTCAGAGATCTGGAATAGACAATGACAGCCCCATTGTAATGAAGATTTCCAATAATGCTCCTAAGTCAAAATGTTGGTTAATTCATTCCATATACATGTCTATCAAGGCCATGCATCTAGAACTTGTGACAACTATCCACACCTATATTTATTGCCACACTAGACAGAACCACAATAGTACCTACCCTAGCAGGTACCCAGGTGGGTTAAGTTTATAAATATGGTTTTTAAATATTGAGGTAATCAATGTGAAATTATGTCTTGGTTAAATATGAAAAATGAGTTTTTTAAAGAATATATTTTAACAATAGAAATATAAATAACAGAACTAATTATTATTAAAGGACCACACAATATACTCCATACCAACCAGAAGTTGCTCAAGGTCGTCTTGAAAGCCTCCTCAATTTCCAAACTATGATAACCGATCTTACTGGACTTCATGTAGCCAATGCAAGTCTCTTAGATGAAGGCACAGCTGCAGCTGAAGGTCTTAGTCTGTGTTACCGGTAAGTCAATTTTTATTCATTTATTTTTAACACTACTCAAGTGGGTCATTAGCAGCTTTCAACTCAATCTATTTGTTTGTATGAGATTGGGGTTGAAGTAATTCACATTGAATATTAATACTACAAGTTTCGGTACACATCTAAAAGATACACTACAAAGGTAGGGACAGATTAATAAATTTTCCTATGAAAACTGTTTGTCTTACAAATACTAGTGCCTTTCCATCATGGCAAGGTAGAAAATAAATGGTCCCAATAAGTGATAGTGATATATTTTTGTTGTACTTAGAATTTAGTGATTTTTTTAACACATAATCTGAAAATCTCTATTTCTAACAATTATGAAATCTCAATTAATGTTAAAAATAATAATTATTTGGTACTAAATCATAAGTCTGCAAATTAATGGATAATCAATCAGGTTCTTAATATTGTTTGTTACAATTGAATCGGAACAGTCTAAAATCTAAATCATTTGATACTTCTACACCATCTTGCCATCCAGTATTTGCATACTTGATTAATATAATTTTTTTATATTTTAATTATTATAATCAATCTTATTTCTTTATTGTAAACATACTATCTAGTGTAAGATCGACTCTCAGGTCATTATGTCTAGCTAAAGTGGCTCTATCAATCTCACAGGTGTCAGCATTTCATGGCGTCCTTGCTTTATCAGAACTCAGTACCCATCCTACATACAACAGAACCTGCAATTTAAATCATCCATCAAATCCCGATCTCATCCCTCTGACTTCTACCCTTCTCCCCACTGAATTGCTGTGTTTGACAAATCCTTTCTAGCTCGAGTTATCTCCTTCTCGAACTTTGTTCCTCCATATATCATCCACCATACTTCAACGGTTTCCTATTTTCAATTTCTTCTATTCAATCACCTATTCCTTGTCCAGTCTAATTAATATTATTTTATACTAAATTACTTTTATTATTATCATAATCTTTTTCATTTGTTTATTTATTTATTTTTTTGGTGTAGTTTTGTTGTTTTAATGATTGTATCACTTTTCTTATCCTTTACGCTTTCTTTTCACTTATTTTTTATTTATATTAACGAGTATGACCACAGTGTTTTGGCCACTCTGTACTGTTATGTTAATTTTATTCTTAAGGGACATTGCCCTAGAATAATAAAGTTATTTTTCATTTCTATCTGACTGACATTATATTATAGGCATAATAAAAGAAAAACACTTTTTGTCGGTGACAAAGTTCACCCACAAACTTTGGGGGTGGTTGAAACAAGAGCTGAATCTCTAGGTCTTAAAGTAGTAGTTTTACCACCAGCCAAGATGGATTTTAGTAACCATGATGTCTCTGGTGTTTTACTTCAGTATCCTGACACAGAAGGAAACCTTGAAGATTATTCAGAAGTCCTCGCGAAAGCTCATGAGCATGGTGTAAGTAATTCTATTATTCAAAACAAAACAAATTATTATTATCAAAATATAAAACGTTTATGTTTTAATGAAAGGATTAAGTCACATTTAGACTAATTCACTCACATTCTGGCCAACTATTCAATAAATAATTTTCAGAATATTTTTTGAATTATTAGCAATACTTCTATACACTCTATAAACTCTTAGGTCAATGAAATTTTTTTTTTATGTGTGTTGATATTAAATGAAATAACTTGCAAAAACCCTTTCAATAAAATATTTAAAATATTTTTAAGACCTTAGGAGTCGTAGCAGCAGATTTACTAAGTCTCTGTATTGCAATGGCACCTGCTGAAATGGGAGCGGACATTGCTGTAGGTTCAACCCAAAGATTTGGTCTCCCATTGGGTTATGGAGGACCTCATGCTGGATTTTTCGCAGCCAAAGAATCACTAGTACGCCTGATGCCTGGAAGAATGATAGGTGTGACTAGGTAACCATATTTTGAACTATTTATAATAAACCAGCATTGTGATAGAACACTGAAATATCCCTCTGTCATTGAATGGATAGGTTCGCTAACTTAGATTTAAATAAATTTACTTCAGGTATACAGAAAAGAATCTTTGCAAGCATTAATATTAAATGCTTAGTTTAATTATCTTTCCTTAGTGCATATATGTACATGAACATAAATATATATGTTTACATAAACTGTATATGTTTTCAAGAATACTTGAGTAGACCTGGGTAGAATTTATTTGAAATAATATTTCCGAAATAAATCGCTAAACCTTCCCCAGTTATTTTGGAAATAATTTATTTCATGAAATAATTTTAGCATTATTTCATGAAATAATTTTAGCATTATTTCTGAAATAAATTTTTCCAGAATTAATGACATAATTATTTCTGAAATGATTATTTCCGAAATTATGTTCTGAAATAATCATTCTGATAGATGCAAAAGGAAATTAAATAACCATTGTAAAAATCCTATTGTTCAATCTAAATTTGGTTTTCGTTTATGCCCCTGTTTTGTTTTTTACAATTAGATGTACTTGAGACATTATATTTCCTGCTGTTTGAGACAATTTAATCTTTGTAGAGGCTGAGTGTACCCAAATGAAATTTCATTTTTTCTTATGTTTCCTTTTATTCCCAGCAATTAGACGGACTTGAGCCATTATATTTACTGCTGTTTGAGAAACTTTAATCTTTGTTGAGACTGAGTGTGCCCAAAAGAAATTTCATTTTTCTTATGACTCCTTTTCTTTTTTATAATTAGACAGAATTGAGGCATTATATTTACTGCTGTTTAAGACATTTTAATATTTGTAGAGGCTGGGTGTGCCTGATTACAATTAGGCGGACTTGAGGCATTATATTTTTTGCTGTTTGAGACCATTTAACGTTTGTAGGGGCTAAGTATGCCTGAAATTTTTTCTTTTGTTTCTCTACTCATCTCAAGACTCAAATCTGACAAACTACAAAAAAAAAATCGAAACAGTAATTGGGTAAACTCAGCCTCTAAAAACATTTAAGTGTCTCAAATAGCAGTAAATATAATTCCTCAAGTCCGTCTAATTGTAAAAACGAAAGGAGGCATAAGAAAAATGAAATTTCATTCGGTCACACTCTGCATCTACAAAGATTAAAGTGTCTCAAACAAGCAGTAAATATAATTCCTCGCGTCCATCTAATTGTAAAAAATGAAATAGTGCATTAAAAAAATGAAATTGTTGTCGGGCACGCACAACCTTTACAAAAGTTAATGTGCTCAAACAGGAGTAAATATAATGCCTCAAGTACATCTAACTGTAAAACATGAAAAGGGGCATTAAAAAAAAAAAGAAAATGAAAAATGGCTGTCGGAAACATTCAGCCTCTACAAAGGATAAAGTGTCACAAACAGGGGAAAATATATTGAGTAAATATAATATTAATGTGGTGAGGCACACTCAGCCCTTTTGAGCTAGATACCTGTAGATAAAGTGTGAAATATGCATGCTATAATCATTATTACAAGCAGATTAGAGGTTGTTCGGGTAAGGTTATACTATATATTTGTTATATTGGTGGATTTTTTTATGTTATTTCAATACAGAGTTATTTCATGTTTTTTTTTTGTAATAATTTATTTATGAAATAAGTAAATCTGAAATAACTCATTTCGAAATAAATTACTTTATTTCAACGAATGTTAAAATATTGAAATAATTATTTCAGAAATAAATTTAGTAGATATTTCATTGGCAATTCGAAATATTATTTCAGAAATAACCATTACTTCAGAAATAATCATATGATTTATTTCAGAAATATATCTTCTTATTTTTCTTTTTTTATTAGAAAGCCTACGTTTATAATTTTTTCATATTTAAGGCAATAAAACTTCCAATTTTCTTCATATTTTCTTAATTATATTTGTTGTCTCTTACGTTTCGGGACAATTTTCCCATCATCAGGGCAATCTTTATCTTTACTTTCTTTTTTTGATGTGGCACCATTTGTCATAAATTAAAGAAGAGAAGAATAGTTGGGGTGGTTAGTCAAAAAAGGAAGGCAAAAATAAATTATAATATTTATTTTTACATAAACCGACGTTTCGACCTGAAGTTCAGGCCTTCATCAGGGCTAAGAAAATAACCAGATAACAAGGTATGAGAAACATAAGTAGTGATGGTAAAAAAAATATATATATAAAAAAAGTAAAAAATAAAAAAAATAAAATAATAAAAAATAAAATAAATAAATATAAAGTAAAATGAAATTATTAGAATAACGCTGGAAGCGTAAATAGGTACGAGAGATATATTACTCAGAAAAATTATGGAAAATTGAACAAAAGTTAATAGAAAGTGGATGAAAAATTCAAAAGAAAAATAACTGTTGAGTAATAAGGGAGAATAATTGAAATAAAAAAAAAATATATATATATACATACACACCCTTATACATATACACATACACACATACATACATACACACACACACACATATATATATACAAGGAAGTTGTCAGCAAAAAGGAAAGGAATATAAATATGGATGTTTTAATAAATTCAGAATTTGGGAGTAGGCTAAAGAAAAGTTCTGTTTGTCAGTTTTTAGATTCACTGTCTTCGGTTGAAGCTGGATGTGGAGGGTTTCAAAAATGAGTCATTTGTCATGGTTGAGAACTGTGGCAAGGATGGATGTTTTGTCGAAATCAAATGAATGAATGAGAGAGAATGTTCGGATAATTTGGAGGCGGTAAAATTACGAGAGGATACAGAATATTTATGTTGGGTTATGCAGTCTTTTAGGAGAAGAGGATGAAGGCCTGAACTTCAGGTCGAAACGTCGGCATATGTAAAAATAAATATTATAATTTATTTTTGCCTTCCTTTTTTGACTGACCACCCCAACTATTCTTCTCTTTATTATCCACGACAGTCAACCAATTACCAATTATTTGTCAAAAATTAAATATTTGTCACATTTTTAAAAGTATTTTTTGGTGTTTCATATAGTTTTAAAAAATATGACAAATATATAATTTTTGACAAATGGTGCCACATCAAAAAAAGAAAGTAAAGATGAAGATTGCTATGATGATGGGAAAATTGTCCCGAAACATAAGAGAAAACAAATATAATTTAAAAAATATGAAGAAAATTGGAAGTTTTATTGCCTTAAATATGAAAAAATTCATAAATATATTATTTCAAGAGTGTCCAGGTCTATACTAAAGTGCATACATTTTAAGGGATGCTGATGGTCAAGCAGCATGTCGTTTGGCCCTTCAAACTCGAGAACAGCACATTCGTCGTGACAAAGCCACCAGTAACATCTGCACTGCTCAAGCTCTCCTAGCTAATATGTCTGCCATGTATGCAGTTTATCATGGTCCAAAAGGACTAAAACAAATCGCTACTAGAGTTCATGAGGCAACATTATTACTAAATGCTGGTAATTACATTTTGTTGGTATTAAATAATTAAGTGTTAGGCATAAATAATAAAGTATGTGGATGAAGTATTTTAACCAATAGTTATTTTGATAAGAATGATGTTTTATGCTTTTGTATTTTATTCTTTCTTATTAAATTAAATAATTTAGGATAATTGCATAATATTGAAGTTCTTGTTTTTTTTTTAGCACTCAAGGAAACAGGTAATGTTGTACATAACCAGCAGTTCTTTGATACACTCAAAGTTACTCCCAAATTATCTCTTGAACAAATTAAAAATAGGTGTCGTCAACTGAAAATTAATGTCCGCTACTTTGAAGATGAAGATGTAAGTATAGTATGCTAAAAGAATACATGATTTTGAAACAATTATTATTTTCATTTTAATAAATTTATTTATTTTCAGTTATCTGTCGTCACTATAAACAATACCTAATACTTTATAAAAATACTCTTAAAAAGTAAAATATTTCACAAAAAAGCAGCTATTTTCTTTGTTAATTTAAGTAGTAATAATTTTAGTTATATACACTTGGCGTTAGGGAAAATTAAATAACTATAATTGTTTGACGAAATAGAAAAAAAGTTTTTAGTCCACATACTCTATCATATTAGCATTAAAAATTAGTATTTTCTATTGTTAAAAATATTTTATAATTAAATGAATGGTTTTAGGTTCAATGTGCGGTACAGAAGTAATTTTTGATGGTCAATGATTGTGCAAAGAGGAGATATGGCCAGAAACATGATCAACTATTTTCTTTCTTTTTTTATGAAATCACATCAAATGAAAATAAAAAGCTTTTATTGAGGTCTCATGCTCCTAGGTAGATTAAAAGCACATTGAACTTAAACTCATCATTCATCCATTTCCTCATCTACAGAAAAGTGTAGAATCTTTACTTGGAGCTTCTATGTTTTCCTGCCAGCCACTATAACAATTGCCTAGTCTCAGATCAGATTTTGCTTTCTAAGGCATCAATATCCAATCGGACATCTTTCAACATAATAATAACCAATCTATTCTAATCAGAGGAAATGTAGAGATTCATTCCATGGATCCACCATGAAATAAATTTCAATCCGCTCAGGCAGATTCAAACTGGTACCTCTAGAGTAGAGGTTGCTAAGGTGGCAACACATTAATACTCTCAGCCATCATAATCTCAAATCAAAATCAAATATCAAGTTATTTCCCCAGATAAAGTGAATCACTTAATAGAGGTCGGGTGTACTCCAGCAGTGTTTCTTGACCCCTGAGTTCAATCCAATTGACCTCAAAACAATAAATAATTATATGTCACAGCCAGACTTGAATCCAGGCCCAGGAAATAAGGACCCGGAATAATACTCATAATAATTAAGATTTAAAAAATTTTATACTACTCAATAATTTTATACAAAATAAGAATTTATCTACTTTAACTGAGCAATCTTCAAACAACTAAAATATTGTACAATGTTAAGTGAATATTATTAACTGATAATGAATATAAAATGAATTCATATTATTCAAATAAATTTCTAGGTAGGAATATCACTTGATGAAACTGTCTCGATAAAAGACTTAAACGATATTTGTTGGATTTTTGGCTACGATGGAGAAATAACAAATGTAAGATTTAAAATAAGAAAAACATTTATTTTTGTATTTAAACAATTTTCATGTTTCAATAGAATACTACTTAAGCTCTATATTTTATTTTATTTTAGTTTGAAGGTCATACATCTTTAGGAAAATATGACATAGCTAACAGCAAACTTAAAAGAACATCAACATACCTCACTCATCCAGTTTTTAACAGTCATCATTCTGAAACAAGGATTGTCAGATACATGAAATCACTGGAAAACAAAGATATTTCATTAGTTCATTCCATGATCCCTCTGGTGAGTATTAATACCCTTTTTACATAATACTAAAACAATTAGTAATTGCCTATTACTACTTTTGATGCCCAAAATGTAAAAGCCTATTTTGTAATTTAGTAGACACCTTACCTAGGTATTGAGATGGTGAGGCTGAGCACGTTAGGGTGCGGATCTCAAAGCGCCTGATTCTGAATGTTAGGGTTCTAAAATTATTTATATCCATCTGGCAGTTTCTCAGCATCCATAAATTTCTGAAATAATGCCATTATTTTGATTAAGCTAAGATGCTTAACTATTTGAGTTTATAACATAAAATAAGTATATGAGAATTCATTTTTTGAAAATATTGTATGTATTAGTCCCCTTTTATTTGATGGCATTTTCACAACTGGTTGTCAAGCAGTCTCAATGGAATATTAAGTGAAAAAATACTCATTTCTTCCTTTTTTAATCTCTGTTGAGACTAATTATCAGTGTAATCACCTTTAAAAATAATTTCAGGGATCTTGTACAATGAAATTGAATTCCACAACAGAAATGATGCCCTGTTCAATGAGAGAATTCAATCAGTTACACCCATTTGTTCCATTAGAACAAGCTGAAGGGTATATGCAATTATTAGACGAACTACACAAAGATCTTTGCACAATCACAGGCTATGACAGGATATCATTTCAACCAAACAGGTAATATAGGCAAGCTGTTTATTATTATACATTATTAGTTATATTATATACTATTTATTGATAAATACTATAGTTATCATTATGAATATTTCATTACCGTGGTGTACTTTCTAGAATTTTTTTCTAATAAATTTACCTAGAAAATGAGTAAATACATTCAATAAATTATTTAAGGATATAGTGTTGTGTATGATAGGTAGATTGTATAATTTATTATTCAAATGATGAAAATTACCCTTCAGTCTCATGTTTATTAGTATCACTTCAAGAAGCTTTCAGTACTTTGCTTCATATTCATCTATGTTAATCTATACCCATCTACCTTGATAGGAGCTCATGATCTTGAACTGGAATGGACGCATAAGATCCTCTCCCTTTCAAAATATATTTTTTAAACAATACAACAAACTATCATTGGAAAGGAAACAAATTCTGAAAACATAATGACATCCAGGTGTAGTCGAAGTATTCAGTCTCCACGTTCTTCCTCCATTCCTATCCTCATCACTTTTGTTTTGCTGGTGTTGATCATCATGGAATTTAACAATTCTTCCTGTAGGATTCTTAGGTTGAATTGAAGGTTTCTTCCACTATTCCAAAAAAACGACTATATCATCACCATAGGGTAGGAGTGTGAGGTAAACTGAAGTTAATTCCCTGTGAGCAAGCCAAAATGGTATTTCTCGTCTTTACCATTTTTAACAACATATTAAAGACCATCATAAATGGTAGTGGGCTAATACTGCCGTCCTGCCTGCGTTCTTGGTACTCTTGAAGTGGTTGTTAGTTCTCACCATATTTCTTTGGAAAATATGATTTGAAATGTTATACAATGTGACAATGTAATTGCTTAATTTTACAAAAAATAAAATAAATATCGCATTATGTGCTACTTGTTTTCAGTGGAGCTCAGGGAGAATATGCAGGTTTACGAGCTATTCAAAGTTACCATGCTTCTCGTGGAGAAGCACATAGAAATGTTTGCCTTATACCTGTGTCAGCCCATGGAACAAATCCAGCCTCTGCCCAAATGTGTGGAATGGATGTGCAACCAGTCCATGTCAACAAGAATGCTACCATTGATTTAGAACGACTTACTGAACAGGTATGGCTTATAAATAACCGCATGTTTCCAAATAAACGTGACCTTGTTAGGGAAGTGGACGGGTAGGCAAAATAAACTTGTGAAAATTACTAACATTCACTACAGGCTATTAGCTGTAATAATTGTAATAATGGTATTAGTGATACCATTCATTTCTTTGAAAGAATGTGTCATTTAACATAAGAACATGCTTTAAAAAGTCTATTGTAACAAAATGGTCTTAAAAATAATATTGTTGTACAACGTAGGCATATTATTAAAAATTTTACATTCAGTCAAAGAATATTTTTTGGAGACGGGGTGACCACATGGGCTAACAGCACTACATTTTGTTTCACAACCAAGTGATAAACTGAATTTTAAAAGTACAAAATAATCATGGGTTTGCATCCCAGTTCCAGGGAAGACTTTTAATTCTGGCATAAATCTTCCGCCCTCACCTCCATATAGCCTACAAGGTAAGGAAGGGAAGGAACAAAAAAAAAAAGTCGAACAATGTTTTATTACAAGCAAATCTACAAAAAATAGAAGTATAAATTTATATTTTTGACTGAATTCCTTTCAAATAACAAATGTATAGCTTATTACACTTCATATATATTTTTTAACTAGAGTGCTACTAATGGGTAGTTTCTCAACATGTATTTTTTGTATAAAGTTGTAAATATCATATATATAAATAAATAAAATAAATATATATATTTTTTTATTTTAGGTAGAAAAGTATAGCCAAAACTTATCTTGTTTAATGATCACATATCCATCCACTTTTGGTGTTTTTGAGGATACGATAGCTGATATATGTGACCTGATCCACAAACATGGTGGACAAGTAAGTATATTTTTATTATATCATGATAAAAAATTTGAATAACTTAAAACAGCAAAGTAGTGACAGACCTTTTTCAAGCTCAGCATTGCTTATGATGTATGAATCTTTATTATAATCTTAATTTCCTTGGATGAATTTTTCTAATCACCCAAACCAAACCAATAAAAAACAAAAAACAAATAAGATGTAAAACATAATAATAACATGTGTCTATTATTCATGAATTGTAAGTAAATAATAGAATAAAGGATGTAAATGCTAATAACAAAAATTTAAGCCATCGCCCAGAAAATGATAAATTTTTTTTTTTAAATCTTCCTGTTTAAATAAAAAAACTTTACATCATAAAATTATTTTTTTTAAGGTATATCTTGATGGAGCAAACATGAATGCTCAAGTTGGGCTATGTTGTCCAGGTCATTATGGTTCAGACGTATCTCATCTTAATCTTCATAAAACCTTCTGTATTCCCCATGGTGGTGGAGGACCAGGAATGGGACCTATTGGAGTGTAAGTTGAGCCATTTTATAGAGTATAATATTATCCATTATCCAGCTGCCACCACTAGGTCTAGAAAAAGTCAAAGGTGGTATAAAAAGGCTAGAAAATGTTTAATGAAGCTATTGAAGTGGGAAGAAAGTAGAAAATAGTTCATGAACATCTACCATAATGGTTTGGGAAAACATTTTCCCAGTAAGGCAAAAGAAACACATAGTGAATGTGTTCATCTCATGGAATACTATTGGATATATGAAGTATCTGTCCTGATGATTGAAAAGAATAAAAATCAAAAGTTTTTTCTCATATATTTATTGCAGAGATGGATAGCATTAGTGAAAAACTGTAAAGACTAAAATGAACCGGAAGAGCAGCCGCAGGAGTAGTGCTCCCAGTAAATTATTAGAACTTGTTAGTTTGAACAATAATGATCCAGGCAGAAAAGATCTTGTTCATTTGTCGTATGATATAATTATGAGAAAAATGCATTTAAATATTCATACTGACGGTTTATTGCAAAAGGTCATTGAGTGCACTTTTGATGGAGTTATTTACATACTCATGAATTTCGATCATATTTATCACAGCAAAACTCATTATGTGCATACAAGTAACAAAAATTCTATTATTTGCTAAAAATAGATACACTAAGTGAACAATGTTTTGGTTTCATAGAGAAAAATATCATCAAATCACATATTGATTAAATTTTATAAATTGTTATTTAATGAATATTTGCAATAAACTGACGATATACTCCCATTGCAGTAAATATTCCATTTTAATTTTTTAAGTAGTTAGTAGTTTTCCTAAATATATTTAATATGTAAATAATAAATATCATAGCTATTATTTCATTTATTTATTTAGTAAACAAATATTTAATTTCTTACAGAAAAGAACATTTAGCACCATTTCTTCCTAACCACCCAGTAGTTGCAACAGGTTCTGACAATATTAAAAGCTTTGGAACTGTAAGTGCAGGTCCATTTGGGTCAGCTGCTATTCTACCCATATCATGGGCATACATAAAGGTGATAAAATTTATGTATTTATCATATTATTATTTATTAGAATTCAAATGATCTTTATTAAAAATTCTAGTCTATTATCATTTTTGTGTCTAATATTCCATGCACTGTTTTTTTTTTATAAAGGCCTTTCCCTCACAAACTAGGAGTCTCCAAACTAAGTGTCCACAAACACCTCCCATTCGACCAAAAGTTTCTTTGGTAACATTGTAAGATTTTAAAATACGAAATTCCATAAATCACCCAAACACAAATGACAACAAATTTTATTGCATGAATAATTTTTTAACTTTTAAGTGCATACTCGAGACAGAGTCGTAAAAAATAAAAGACTACTTTCACTACTGAAGTGTCATTTATAGAATTTTTTTTCACTAGCCGTGGCTTGCAGGACTTAGTGGAGGGGCCAATGTGGCCCATGGGACTAAAAGTTTGAAAACCCCCTCTTTGAAGTTTGAAAAACAATAATAAAACAAAATAGCTTGTTAAATTTTTTGTTTTACAAACATGGATTTTAAAAAAATAATTGATTCTTAAATCACATCCCACTAGATATGATGATTACTATGGATAGAAGCGGAAGAATTTGATTTTTAAAACTATTCTCTAGTCACTTCAATACTCAAAAATTGAAATTATTGACCATGACAGTAGAACATATCATGATAAACATGATGTGTTTATTGTTTTTACACCAAAATCAGACATTTTGTTAGACAAAATAGTGCAACAAATTACTATCCATCATATTAAAACAATTAAATTTAATTTGTAACCATAAAATATATCCTATTTTATAAAATAATGTTTTAGTTATTCCTAAATGATAGTTGATTTTTTTATTATAAGCAATTGTATTATCTGAGTTTTTAGATGATGGGAGCTAAAGGATTAAGAAAAGCAACTCAAGTAGCAATACTCAATGCAAATTACATGAGTAAACGACTTGAAGGACATTACACAACTTTGTTTAGAAGTGAGTCTTCTGGCCTGGTAGCTCATGAATTCATACTTGATGTACGAGAATATAAGAAAACAGCAAATGTTGAGGCAGTGGACATTGCAAAACGTTTAATGGATTTTGGTAAACATACTTTACAATCATGTAAACTTAGTGCAATCATCATGAAAAATTTAAGTTTCTAAAAGGAATGATTAATAAATCAACAAATCACTATCTAATGATAAGTTTAGAAAGGAGTTACATGAGTAAAATATTTATCACTTGTAATTTTTTTATACATTTTAGTGCTTAGTGATTTTACCTCATAATATATTTTAAATATAGCCATATATATTTCCAATAGAATAACTTAGGCTACTACCTTTTTTCATTAACCCTTTCCTTGGTTCTGGTGAATTTCGACCTGGCAGATCCTACATTCTGAACTCACTACAGAATAAGCAAGGCTGGATTTATAATAGCCTTTACGTAGGCTACTTACCTTCTCTTTGATGGATCAGGACAACTACACCAGCCTGAGCTGTGGTCATCGCATTGCTCACCTCCCTCTATCTGTATCCACCTACCTGTAGACCACCGGTTTCTTCAGATAGGGTTCTAAGAAAATTAACTACTGATTCCTAGTCTATCATTTCATTGAAGAATATGCCTGAAACATAATGCTGCTTGAAAAAGGCTTGACTTCTTTAGATAAAAATATGTTTTAAAATATATATATTAATTATTTTCCTCATTCATCTTGTTCCCACAAAAATGAGGTACTTGAAAACAACTACCTCAACTGGGTTGATAAGAAATGGTATGTCTATTCACCTACCTTGGACACTTGATAGGCCCACCCCAACTAACAGATAGACTGAAGTGATAGACACCGCCTCTGTTATCTGTAAATCCTATCGGACTCCCTCGCAGGTTATTTGACCTCGAGCGGGGTTGAACCACTTGGAGTTGACAGAAGACACTGATAGAGCTGGAAATTTATAAGCAGTGGGTAAGACACTAAAGCTTGATCATTCTGCCGGTGTGGTAAAGATTCCTACACCCATCTCCCTCTCTAGTTCTCCTGTTACCCTATCCGTTTAACCCCCTCCACCCATATTTAGTTAAAAATAGAACTATTATGAACAAAAATTTAGTATTTCATTGTTTTTATTAATTTATTATCAATATTTCCTCTTACGAAAATATTTTTGATTAGATTTTATTAAAATTTATTTTAGGTTTCCATGCCCCAACAATGTCTTGGCCTGTAAGTGGTACCCTCATGATAGAACCAACGGAGTCAGAAGACAAAGAAGAACTTGATAGGTTCTGTGAAGCACTTATTTGTAAGTAAATGCTAGATAAATTTACTTTACTTTATAAGAATTATCTTTTCTTCTTCATACTATGAATTCATAGACAAAATTGGCACATTAAATAAAAGTTATTATTTGACAGAAAAGAAGCATATGCTCTGTAAGATTTCAGAGCAAGACTCCTTTGAGAGCTATAAGTAAGATGCCCTTACTGTAAACAGAGCTGCTAAACAAATCATATTTTATTGTATCTTCCTAGCATCTTTGATTATTTATTTGACCATTTCCTCTTCCTAATGTCCTTACATATTGCCCTCCCTAAGTCCAATTTGTTCCTGTATTTGAGTCTTCCCTTTTCACCTACATTCCTTTATACAATAATAACTGGTGACTTCAATACCAATCTGTGCTCTGACTCTCCCATCAAATCATACATTACAGACCTAACCCACTCCCTCAACCATTTTATCACTCTTTTTCAACCCACACACCATAATCAGTTCTCAAGTACATGGTTCGATCTTTTTATAGTATATTCCTCTCAAAACTTATAATATTTTTCTCAGAATCCAATATCCTTACTTCTATGTCATGACCTCTGAAAAAATAAATCCTTTTCTTGAGTAACTATCCCAATCATAAGAACCTATTTATTCCTATATCACAATGCACCTATAAAAACCTATACTTTCAGAGGCTCTACTGCTCCTTGGTTTAATCCTGAAATCAGAGAGCGGATGAAGAGAAGAGACGCTGCTAAGAGGCATATCAGACGAACATGAAACCCGGACAATTATACCTCATTTGAAGATCCTTCGAAATCTTGTCCAATCTTCCTAACACCGAGCTAAGACACATTTCATCCACAATTCCTATCACAATCTCTGGATCCCAAGTCCAGATGTAAAATCCTTAAAAATCTGTCCATAGTAAAATCAAAAACCTGTACTTCTCATCCTGTTTCTCTCGATCAACTGAATTTGCACTTCGAGAATCCTCTCCCTATCCCGTTTTCATCCTCATACTGTATTTCAAAAACTTCTTTTAACTCTGAAAATTTGTATTTCAGAAATATTTCAACAATATTATTTTCATCTGTCCTCAAATCCATAATGGATGGGTATCGTCCGGATCAAACTCCAGTGAAAATAGTTAAACTATCTCTTCCTGTCCTTTAGCATATCTATAATTTTTCCTTACAAAATTCTTGTTTCACATCAGCTTGGAAAAAAGTCACAGTCCGTCTGTTGAGCAAAGTTCCAGTTCCTTCCAAAGTTTACAACTTCAGACCTATCTCCATTCCCTCCAATCTTTGTTGAAATACTAGTCTACTCACATCTTAATACCTTCCTTGAGCAAAAACTTCTCCTTAATCCCCTATAGTCTGGTTTCGGACCCCAGTTTTCCATTCAATCTGGTTTGATGAAAATTACTCAAGACTTTCAATTTCCCATCAACAAACAACAATCTCTGTCCTTGTTCTCTGTGATTTCTCAAAAGTCCTCGATTTAATTAATCATGAAGTCCTCCTTTCCAAACTCCAAAACCTCTCCTTTTTTAATAACGTTTTAAACTAGTTTCATTTCTTTTTAATAGTTATCATTCCCAATAAAACTCCTTCGGCCTCCCTTACTAACTTGTGTCCCTTCGAGATCTTCCCTTTCACCAACCTTTCTCTCCATTTGTAGAAACAATTTCCCTGATTCCATCCATCATTCATAATATCATTTATGTGGTGGTGACCTCCAAATTCAGTCCTTTCATTCTTATACTCTTCCATTATAGGTGTTGGGGTAATTTTTTATCAATACCTGTTGAGATGCTTGAAGCGACTCAAAGGCTTCAAGAAGATATAGTTGGTTTATTGCAAAAAGTCAGAAAGTGCGTTTTTAATATAGATTAACTTTCAAAAATGTTTTTATGAATATGGACTTTATTTATCGATACAAAAATACTGCAAGGGCATAAAAATGAAACAAATGATTTTATACATTGAATCATGTTACAACAAGCACAATTTTCTGATTTCATAAAGGAAAAATTGTTCAAAGTTCTTAATTTCATTTAATGACTTTTGGCTATAAACCGATGATATAGACAACATCGATGTATGGGCAGTTAGTAATTCTTTGAGGCTGAATGTTGAGAAAACCAAGCCAATCTCATTGAGTTGAAGCATCTTCTTAATTCTATTTGTTACTAGCATCTAATCTCCCTTAATGGCCTACCTATTTGCTTCCACTCTTCCGTTAAAAGCCTGGGGGTAAATTTAGATCAATACCTGTATTGAAATAACCATATTTCCCGAATTATTTGAAAATCTGTTCCGCAAACAGTTCTTGAGATTCTATTACCCTTAAAAACCCATCAGCTCCTAGTTTCTTCTCATATTTTTCCCTACTTCGATTATGGTTGCCTTGTATACGTTGGCCTGTCTGGTGGGCATGAAATTAGATTGAAGAGACTAATCGTATCATATATGTTTACTTATACTAGTCATTTATTTGTTTATTTAATGTTAAGTAACTTTATAATCTAATTGTTATTTATCTGGCATTATGTGTCAAACGAACCTTAACGTACTTGTCCATTGTTGTACTAGCAGACTAAATGTCCCAGAATAAAATTACTTTTCTTCTTCTTTTTCATCTAAACATCTGAGTTTTAACAATTAAAACATTATTTCTAGGTATAAAAGAAGAAATTAATGAAATTGAAAATGGAAAAATGGACAAACGCATAAATCCTTTAAAATTTGCCCCACATACTCAAAAACAAATCATAACCGAAGACTGGAACAGACCATACACTAGAGAGCAAGCAGCATTTCCAGCAGTAAGTATAAGAGACTATTAATTTCTAATACACACACATATACATATATATATATATATATATATATATATATATATATATATATATATATATATATATATATATATATATATATATAAACAAATTTAGGAATATGAATTATAATTTTATTCTATCCTGCTAGCCATCAATAAGGATCATATTTCCTCTCAAAGTGTTACAAAACATATCACATTTAATATTTCCTGTTGTCACAGCTAATTCTGTTTCCGGAAGTATATACATTTTCATTATAGTTTTGCTAAGTGAAAGGAGACAATTTCTCATATATAAATAATCATTAATATAACAACAAATCCTGTTTGGCACCTCATCAAAACAACCATTATTAAACTTAAATAACAAAAAGATATATTACATTATTTTACCAGAATTACACTTATGTCTTTAAATATTATTTCTCAAAGATGTTTTACTTGAAAGTGTTTTTTTTAATCTTGATACATTATTAAATCTAATGATTGAGATATCATTTAGAAGATAAACTTAAAAAAAAAAACCGAGAAATAAGTACATCCCCAGAAAAAATTGAAAAAAAGTTATGAATAAAAGAAAAATTTACTGTCAAAAAGTACATAATTCATGGTGGATTTTACCCCTAAAATTTTATAAATTCCCTACCAAACCTACAAAAATCGGATGTGTATTTCTGTAGACTACTGTCCCGAATTGTCTCTCAAGATTTGGAACGCCCCGGTAAAAAGCAGAAAGTAGATTTGGTGAGTCCACTCACAGGAGTGTAAGTGTACTCACAAATATCTTCCTAACCCTTAGAATAAAATTCTGGTACAATATATTTTTTACTCGTATAAGATTTTTTTACTTTTTTTGATATTTTTAAAAATTTAATTAACCTTATAATTAGCATTTACAATGTGCCATATGTATATCCATATATCCAATATCCATTTGTTTCTGATTATTTGAAAAATTAAAGAAAGTGAATTTGTTTCTATGAGAAGCAGCTCAACATCATGCTCCCTTTACAAATCATTTCTAAAACGAGTTATTTTGTCAAGATGCTATTTCTTTCTTAATACTTTATCAAATCCAAGATTGTGCTATAGCACATCGAAGATAAACTTCTCTACCGAGAAATAGCAAGTAAAAAGTTATAAACAAAACTTCATGGGTACATATCTAAACAAAGTCTGGTTCAGTTTTGCATACATTTCGATTTGTTGTAAAATGTAATAGGGTTGCATTAACCCTAAAGTTACATAGTTGTCTGTATATTCAATACTCTTACATTTTGTTCAGTTAAAACTTGTTAGCTACTCCTGTACAAGCATCTTACCATAATATTGTACATCAGTTCAGCTTTCAGGCATTTTTAAACTGTCATTTGATAAATCTACAAAGAGGCATCTTTTTGAGGTTGATAAAACTTTTCTTATCAACGTTTTACTTGCATAATTTTCTCACACTATCAAACTAACGTGTTAATATTTTTTATTTATTCTGATTTTACATAAGCCCAATATGCACATAAAAAAAACAAGTTTCTTAAATCTTGTGTAGATCTAATACGATTTTAATATTATTTTATCTACTTTCAGGCCTTTGTCAAAGCAGAGACCAAAATCTGGCCAAGTATAGGAAGAATTGATGACATTTATGGAGATAGGCATTTAGTTTGTACATGCCCACCAATATTACCTGATTTTTAAAATAAACATTTTATATATAAAGATAGTTTCCTTAATTCCATATTCTAATTACTTTTAAATAACAACCTAGATTGTATATTAAGATGTCAGGCTGGAACATATGGTTTACTGCAAGAAAATACAGTTTCAACTAGTGATGAAAATGAGATTGGTCAAGTATTCTACAAAAAACAACAAAAGAATAAAACTATTAATTTATTTATTTTGAAAAGGGCAGCTTTTATTGACCACCAGTGGGACATATTGTCACATAAGTTCAAACTTATAAACAGAGAATGATAAATTTTGAAGTTCATGCACTGAGCGCTTGTAAAGGTTTGTAACATAATGCTAATTGCCAAATCACAAACCTTGAAAGGATTCTTAATTTTCTTTGTGCTTTTCATAGATTTTAAATCTATAATAAGTGGACATTTTTCAAACCAGGTTCACCAAAACGTTTGATGATAGAAAATTTAAAGTTGTACATTCTGGGATGTGTTGAACAGTGTTGCCACTGTCAAAAATAAATCTTCGTTTCTTAATCCTTCTACCCTTGCATAGTAAGATGAAACGTTCGATTCTATAGACATGGATTTTCATCCAAATATTACCTTTGATATATCGTTTTATATAATGCACATAGTAAAAAAAATCTACAATATATTTTAGTATTAACTATAAAATGTTATACTAACACAATATATTAATACAACTAAAATGAAAAACTAATATTATAGTTTTTGCTAACACACGATAAATTATAAAAACAATAGTTCAAATATTAATATCTAAATTGGGCCATGCTTAGAGAGATAAATGTTTTGAGAATTACATACGCATAATATATTAGGACAATTTTTTGAAGTCCTAATATAAATATTTGTGATTTTTGAAAATTTGTTAACATGAAAAATTTAAATTCGAAAATAAATTAGCTAATAAGACTGGTCAGTATCGGATCTAGAATTTAATGTTGGGAGGCTTCAACCCGAAAGCTTTCCCAAAACTTATCGATGTGTGTATGCACAGCCGGATCTACAGGGGGGCTTTCAGGCTGTAGCCACCCTCCTCTCCCACTCCCCCAAAAAAATGGTAAAATATAACCATATTTTACAGAAAAAATATTAAAAACTATCTCTCAAAGTATTCTTGTTCATGTAATTACATTTAATAGAACTTCAAGAACAACTTAAACACCATTTTATTTAGGTAGTTCATATCTTTATTTTTTTAAATAATTAATTATCTTTATATACATATGAAAAATAAAGCTTTCGGACGGAAGCCCCCAAAAATAAATCCTAGATCCGCTAGTGTATGTCCGTACTTATTATAGAATATTTAAAAGGTAAGATCAATGGCATTATAATTGAGTAGCGATAACTAATTTTGTGCAATAGAAATCAGTCTCCTGCTTTTGAACAAATTTATTAAAATCCTTTGAAAACAGATTATGATGTACTTCAAAGCCCAAAGAACATGTTTTTAAACATTTTAAGGTCATAATACAAATTTCGAATTTTATTCAATGTCGGGAGTTTTCCTTTACTTGTCCCTCTGTACTATGTTCTTTGAAAATCGAACTGCTATTACAAAATACTCTGTATTTTATTTTGGAAAATTATATAAGAGCTTTTCTTATTAGCTCAAGTCGTATATTTTAAAATCTTTTTTATTATTTTATTTTTTTTAATGGGTCAAGAAGGAAAATTAGTTTAGTTTAAGTAAAAGATTTATACTTCTCTAAATCTTCATTTTTATGTTATTTAAATGTGTATAAACTAATAATTTGCATAGTTTCTAGCATAACTAATAATATGCATAGTTTCGGAGTCATGGCCAAAACAAAAGTGTGAAAATTTCGCTGTTTTTCCAAATATTATCTTGGAAAGAAATAGAAATTTTCGTTTAGGAACTTCAAATTCAGATTCAGCATCCTTAAAAAACAAATAGATGCAAAGAAACTTTTTTGAATTTTGTCATCATCTTCTACTACCTTTTGACCTGTGTTTATTGATACAATTTGATGACTTTGTCGCCGTCAGTTTTCAAAAGGCAACCAAATACATCGTCATTGAAGGTGAATTCTCTTTTAGGGACACAATCTTAACATCATATCATTTCAATCGCCAGTTCTTCCGTTAAACGAAACGTCAAATTTTGACACTTTAATTTAAATTTTCGTTTGGATAGCTAACGTCTCTCAACTGACATACCGAAGTTGAGTATTCAGATGAGGATTATTTACTATTTAAAATGGATATTAGAAGTAAGACCTTCAGTTAACTGAAATGGTCGAAAGCTCCTAATCTATGACAGAACTTCGCACCTCTTCCAATACCCAATAATCTATAAATTCCAGAATTGTCGTACGAACCACAATATTGATGTTTTACTAACACACTTTTTTCTTTCTTTTTTTTTTTTTTTTGCTGTTCCTGCATTACTAAGGCTATAATTTTATAGTAAATCAAAAAAGTTCTTGGGGAGGGGAGAGAGTTTGAATAGCTATTTTTTATTAAATCGCTTTCCATTTTACACGATAAAAACCGATTCAAAAGAGAATCTATCATAATTTATAAATTTAAAAAATACATTAGAAATGATTAACCTTGTTTTTAATTTATCAATCGTTTCCCATCTCCCACGCTCCTTATCTTGAAGCGAATTTCTGAAAAAAGATATTTTTTCTTATCTTATATAAAACCGTCTGTTGTAGCTTCGCCTAATGTGGTTTCCGCTACATTAAATCTCCCAGTAATCGTAATCGGAGTATTGTTTTTTTCTGTGAGTGCGTAACAGGTTTGGTTTAATCTTATCATTACTCATGCATTGTCTTTGGTGATGGGCAACTTATCGATGATGAATAATTCGTTATTAAGTACTACAATATAAAGGCGAGTAAAATTGGATTGATTATGTTAGTACCTTTGGTGGAAGTAAACTTTGGAAATAAAACTGTATTTTCGGTTTATTTGAAATCAAAAAAAGAGTATGCATATTTTTCATGATTCTTGCACATAATATTACGTTAAATAACAGCATTAAAAAAAGAGGAAGATTTTAATTTTTGTTTTCAGTTATTGACTTATAACTCCGATATGGTACTTTTTAGTAAAAATCTTTTTATTTTTAGAAATAAATAAACATTAAATATCGAGTCGAATACGTATCTAACATCGTAAATTTGTGCCACATATATGGTCGAAATGAACAGTCATAAATCGACAATTTTAAGCTACTTGGTCATGGCAACCAATGTACTGGCTACTGTATGAAATTGGATAATTGGTAAGAATCATTTTTGAAGCAATATTGTTATATTACAATTTTGGTCCTAACGATGTTCGTTTTTTTTTCATCTCGTATGGGTTACTTCCCTTGGGAGGATAAGAGGACTACAACAGCAGAGATCTTTTAAAAATATCGAGAAAGTTATAGCTCATAGCTCTCCTTCTGTTTAGTGCATTTGTAAAAGATTTTATACAAATCTTTTACAAAGAAAATGATATGAAAGGACTGTATAGGATATAGGATATTTTTAAAAGATTTTTTAACGGATCTAAAAGGAAACGAGCTTTTCCCGAAAGACAATTAGATATTAGCACAATCCAAAGTGTGGACTTCTAAAGTTTTTATATGGACTTCTCTATAACCTGCCTTAAAGTGAATACAGTCCCAATTTTCAACTTCTCTTCCAATGTGCAACTTGAGTTTCTCAATCCACATCGCTCTGGCAATCGACAATATTTCTTATTCCAGCTTCTACGATTCTTGGGTATAATTTCTTTGGTACACTAAACAGGAATGGATCTTGGTGGGTATTACATTTCCTAGTATGTCCTTTCTTGTAAAAGTAAATACCACAGTCCTTTCATATCATTTTCTTTGTAAAAGATTTGTATAAAATCTTTTACAATTACACTAAACAGAAGGAGAGCTATGAGCTATAACTTTCTCGATATACCTCTCTATATCCTGCTTCAAAGTAAAGATAGTTCCGATGAGCACCTTCAACAATCGAAAATAAAGTGGTTTTCAAAATAATAAAATTACATCGTCCACTTAATATCATCCAAACTGAAATTGACCCCCTTTTAGCAGCATCTTGAAATATTCTGTTCATCTGTCTACTATACATTCATTTAGCTATATAATGGATCCTTTTTATAATGGGTCCTTTTTATCTTTTTCCGAGGTTTTGGCACTTCCTTTCTCGTTCTCTTACTGTAGTTTTCCAATTTTCTGGTTCAATTTCGCGTTTTTCCTCATTTTGAAACCAAAAACAAACAATCAGTTCTGGTTTATAGAAGAACTTATAGCGTCACCCTTTCTATCTTCATTTGTGCATAGAGAATAATTCATTAAATATTAAAATTTCCTATTTATTTATGATATAGCCCAACTTCTGCACAAAATAAAGGAAATAAAAATTAATTTTTTAATTAGTGATATATGAGTTTTACTAAACAACCCGGTAGCTATTTATTATATATAGTTCAGATTAGGTTATATTATTTTAGTCTATGAAACAGGTATTAATATGACTCATTTCCTGGAAAGTATATAAAAATTTTAATTACCTCTAAAAATCAGTAAATATACAAAACACAGTGTTAAATTGCAAACGTTAAATAAAAAAAAATCAAGATATTTAGCAAAGTATTTTTTAATTAATTTTTATTGTTATCATTACATAATTTTTACAATTGAGGTCTTCTTAAACGACCTACTTATAGAATAAAGGATGTCAAATTAAAAAAAAAAAAAATTTTTTTTGAAATTTTATTTTTTTTTTTTTTACGATTAAATTATTGCATTAATATTTGTTCGTTAATAAAACCAATATAATGCACCAAAAATGTTACTGTATCACTATAACTAAGCCATTTATGTGTACTGAATGGTATGGTAGAGGCCTGTAGGCACCCACACCAGTACCGCTTTTCTGCCACATAAGTATATTTTCTACGGAACCGTTTAAAGTTTTTTAAAAAATAATCAGCGTTTTAGAAAGACAAATATATTCTCCAGATGTTTTATTTCAGCCCATTTTGCGTTATTCTAGGCCGTTTAATTACAAACGACGCTTGATTTGTAACTTGAAAATTTTTTGGTAAAAAAAAACTGACTTTACTGGCGGTTTTCATAGCCTAAGCCAATTATTTTTTAATTTTTCTTCATGTTTTATTATTCTATGACTATTCAGCTTTAATAAAAGACCAACTATGAGGAAATTAAGCCAAATGCTAATTCTCAGTGACCAAAAAACTAACTAAAGTCAAAGTCGTCAATCCGCCATCTTTGGGCGCCATTTTGGGGTAGTGCGTTCACTTTTTTTTGTGGGAACATTGACTTTTTTTTAATAAATAGTTACAAGGAACACAACGATATGCAATTTATAGCGATGTGGGGGGGGTGCATGGTAAGGGGGTCTGGCCCACAGACTAATAAGTCCCCCGCCCTCTCCCTCTGCCACGGAAAAACCTCATGTAGCCTAAGAGGCAAGACAAAAAAACAAACAAAAAAAAACAAAAAAGAACTAAAAAAAATCGGTGTTTTGGGTAACATATTTCAAATTAAATTTCATCACAACATAGACTTATTCTATGAACTGAATTAAGATAAAAATAATCAAAGTCC
Organism: Nezara viridula; assembly: GCA_928085145.1. Lineage (NCBI taxonomy): Eukaryota > Metazoa > Arthropoda > Insecta > Hemiptera > Pentatomidae > Nezara > Nezara viridula. The sequence goes on along the minus strand of OV725079.1, from coordinate 63,805,903 downwards.
AGATTTTTATTTGACATAAAAATACAATATCCATCAAAATTTGCCCCCGAAATTAAGCTTATCGGGACAAATGACCTCTTCATCCTTTCCTTTAATTTAGGCTCCTCCGGTGGGGACCAAGCATTATCAGTTTGGAAGTGGGGTTTTTATCTTAATTGCCAATTATTTTTCACGGTTAAAATTTAATTGGAAGAGTCAAAATTTATTCCCTTCCCGTCCCACATTACACGAGTTGGCAACTTGGACGGCAAATAGATTTTATTTTAATGGCTTTAATTTTTTTAAAGACTTCAATAATATGATAGATTTAGATTTATGAGGAATAATTGGATCAGTTCCACCTATCGCCTTCTTGGTGCTACCATGGTTGCCCATTTCTTTTTCCACCAATGTCGATGGCGCTTAATATTCTCTATATAGGATTATTAGCCAGCATATTTATCATGAAATAAATCATAGGGAAAAAAATTAAAATTTACGTTTTTTCTTCTTATCCTTTGTCGGTTTAACCTTACAAAGATATTTTTGGACTCTAGGAAAAATGTTTGACCTTTTTTTTTCAATAAGGCTGTCTAAGTTTTGAAGACAGAATAAGTGTGGAAAAATAAGCAAAAGAGGAAGAACAAGTAAAACATTTTTACTAGACATAAAAATCTAATTGTATATAAGGTAGATCTGAAGATATGACAAAAATTGATTGTACCAAAATTGTACCCTTCGTGAGACTCGTGGTGGCTCCTAGAATCACTCTGTTGATAGGTATTACCAGCTTATTCATAATATAGCTTCTGAAATTCCATAATATATCTTCTTATCGATTTTTTATGTCGGGTTTAAGTTTTTTGGGAGATTAAACACTAAACATTTTATTTTCGAAATTTTTCATGGTATATACTATGGTAACAATTTTGGATATCTAGGCAAAGATCAGAAAAATTATCGCTTCATTGCTGCTGATTTTGACCATGTCGCTCACTGGTCCATACTTATAATAATAGATACGCATTCGACGACGAATTTGATTTGTATATTCCTTGCAATAAAAACGTTTGTCGATAGAAAGCGCCATTTGGGGTTATAAATTAATACATGATAATAATTTTTAAAAGTTTAGTCTTTTTTTTAATGATGTGATTTAATCTTGTGTCGATGTACCTGGGAAAACGGGCAATGGACCTAACGATCTTCAATTTTATAACTGTCGCGTCCAGCGAACATCCTTGCTTTATTGGCCTAAATAATTAAGGTTGCTCAAATATCTGAACAGGATTTTTGAAAGGAGAAGCAAGCTTAATTTTTCTGGCATTTCATTCATATTTCTTCGTGCCTCAAAGTTAGCATTTTAGGTAACATATTTATGAAGAAATGGCATTAAAACAACCAAAAAACAAAAAAACCAAGATATTTTAGTCAAACTGAAAAATATTACTCCAAATTTAGCGCCTGAAGCAAGTGCCCCTTCCCAATTTCCGGCTTTAGTATGAAACCAGTAGTTTTTTCACATGGCATAACTACTATGTAGAGTGGATCATTTTGCAACTAACAGAAGCAAGGTTGTAGACCACAAGACATTTGGATTTGCCAGACTGAACTCTAAACCCTTCCCTCCTTACCGCTGGAGCCGGAGTTCTCGTCTAATGTACAATTAGTGTTGTAATTATTAAAGAACTCTGAGAACTACTCATAATAGAAATGTAGAATTCCCAAATCAGCCAACTTAATTTCCAATTTTTTAAAGTAATTTTTAAACCAGAAATACATACCAGAATATATCTTTGTAAAGAAGGTTAATAGATATAGTATCTTTTGTGTCAATCAATTGTAATACAATAATACAATGCAAATACTTCTTGGTAAGGGCCACTCACGTCAAGGATCGATTGGGAGTTCGGTTATCTCTGAATCGATCGGAGAGACAGATGTGTGGGTTAAAATATTTTCTAAAATTAATGTGATAGCAAGTGGCATGGGGAGGTGGGGGTGGTGTGGGCGGGGTGGCCGAATGGGCTAACGTGTGGCAACCTGATACATGAGATTACTAGATAAAAATAGTCACAGTGCCGGGGGTCTTTTAAATCACCGCCCTCACTCTTTGGCCCGAGAAAACCACGTATAACCTTAAAGGCGAGAAAAAGAAAAAAAAAAGAATTGAGGTGGCGGCCCCATCGCCCGGTCAAAGTACCGCAGACAGCCACTGGTCCCTCCAGGTTGGGAGAACAGTACATTGACGCACATACAAATATACTGATAAGAGTACACCACACTCACCCCCACACTACAGACTAATGTCAATAACACTGCACACCCTAGGGACACTTTTCCAAGGTACCAGCCCCGATAGGGGAAGCAAGTCATCCAACAGAATCGGAGGCAGCTGGATTAGTAACCCTTTTCGCTTAAACAAAATTATTACGAAACCTCAATAAAAAAAGAGAAGGCCAGGGATCAGTAATGGTCTGTCGAGCCAATGGAAGAAGAAGAATGTGATAGCAATGTTTGCGATAATCTTAAAGGTTTATATCATTGCGATATTTCGATTTTTATCTTGGTCAGGTAGGGACCATTTCTGAGAAGCGGAAGGAGGACTGGAAGAAGGAGTTAGTCTACTGGTAAAACCAACCTATTCTAATCAGAGTGGAGAGATCGAGATTCATTTCGTGGATTTGCAAGAAATAAATTCCAACCCGCCCAGGCCGGATCCGAACTGACGCCGCTAGACTCGAGAATTTTAAAATCGGCAAAACTTTAACATGCTCAGCCATCACTGCCTCATTTAATATTTTAACTAAAACACTGTTGACATTATGGAGGGAGGAGGGAGAAAAAATATCTTTAAAAGTATTATTGTTCGTCTAATTACAGTTAATAGGACTTCAGCAATCACTTAAAGATCATTTCATATAGGTAGTTAGTTTCTTTATTTCTTCCGAAGTCATTATCCTAATATATTTATACAAAAAAAAAAAATCTTTCGGGTTGAAGCCTCTCCCCCAAAATTAAATCCTGGATCTTTTAGGATTCATTTCTAACGACTTACGTTGACAAAAGTTGGCAGACAGTTAAGTATACATATAGTTTTCACTTTCTGAGTGGATCCCTTATGGATTATGCTTGAAAAAATGAGAGACTGCTGTTAGAAGTAGAATATAGCATGGCCGATCGGCTGGACAAGGACGAAATTGAGGAACCAATTACGACGATATGATTCTGTTGATCCTAAATTAAAGAAGGATACATACAATACATCAAATTTATAAAAAAAACCACCCAAATAAGCTTTATATTGTTCCAACGCAATATGATAAGAAGCCTTGTGTGATTTGTGAATCTTTAGCTAAATCTAATCGATTTCATCCTATTGAAGTATGTAGGAATTCAGAACCAAGAAGAGTAAATTTAACGGAAAATGGTGAGACTAAAGAAAAAAACTAGTTGTGACACCACTTATTAGTTTAAAGGTCATTCTGAACAAAAATAAAGTAATTGCAGGAGCGTGTGACACAGGTTCAAATATAACCTTGGTTAATTCAAAACTTCTAGAAAATGTTAAAGATAACCTAGTAAAAAATCCGCAATTATTTAAAACAATTAGTGAACTAAGGCATAATAAAATAAAACTAATTCTGAAAATTCATAACATTGAAAAAGAATTAGAGGCATATGTAATTAAAAACAATAATTTCTCATAAGATCTTTTACTTGGATTAGATGCGATTCAAAAATTCCATCTCTACCAAAACGATCAATCGAACATTTTTCAACGTCTCGATAATGACTTAATAGAAATACTTCCCAGAAATAAACATATTGTGGGAGAAAGAGATATTGAAGACAGAAATACGCAAATTTTTAATTTTAATGAAAACGTTACATTTATGATACATTACAACATTTCGATAGAGAAAAAAAAAAGAAAAATTGACAAAAATAAAAAAGAAGAACTCGTCAGTTTTCGCCATGAACAAGTACGATGTTGGTCGAGTTAATAGTCACGAAGCTCACTTAAAACTGTTAGAAAATAAATACATCTCAAAAAAACCCATAGGTATTCTATTTCAGATCATAACGAAATAGAGGAAGAAATCAAACAATTGTTGAAAACTAGATTTATTGAAGAATCAAATTCCCCATTTGCAGCACCTGTAACTTTAGCTTACAAAAAAGAGGAAGGTCGTCGAACTAGTTTGTGCATTGACTTCAGAGAGCTAAACGAGTTTCTCATACCAGAATCACAGCCTTTTCCACGCATCGAGGATATTGTTGTTAAATCACGAAACTATATATGGTTTTCTGTTCTGGATATCAATTCCGCTTTCTGGGCACTATGAGAGAAAAGGACAGGTATAAAACTGCCTTTGTCACACATACTGGACATTTTCAATGTCTAACATGTTTACCATTTGGTCTCAAAAGTTCACCACCAATTTTTCAGAGAGTATTAGTAAATATAATTTGGCGTCAAGATTAGCAGTACTGTTCCGTGAATTATATAGATGCCTTTTTAATATTTTCCAAAACTTTTGAAGATCATTTACAACATATTGAAAAATTTATTAAGGCTGTTCAACGAGCAGGATTCAAATTAAAACTACAGAAATGTAACTTTGCACAGAGCTCAGTTAAATATTTAGGCCATATATTGGAGAATAACACGGTCAGATCTCGCCATGATAATTTAAAGTAAATTAAGGAGTTTTCAAAGCCTAAAAAAAAAAAATATAAGCCAATTCTTAGGGAAAATAAATTTCCCCTCTATACGGATGCTAATGGTTTTGGAATAGGAGCTGTATTAAAACAAACTCAGGACGATGGTGAACTATATCCAACTAGGTTACTTTTCGAAAAAGCTAACGCCTACTCAAAGAAAAAAGCGACATACCTTGAATGTTTAGCTAACAAAGAGTCACGTCGCTATTGGTTTCTCGGTCACAAATTTGAAGTTCTATCCGACCGTAAGCCCTTAAAAAATATTAAGATGCAATCGAGAACAGATACAGAACAAGGCGATCTAGTTTATTACCTTTCACATTATGATTTTACAATCAGATATTCACCACGAAACGATAATATGAAAGCAGATGCATTCTCGAGAAATCCTGAGTTGGAAGATTTTGAAAACAAAGATGACGTCCTTCAGGATGTAAAATTAGTGTCCATGGAAAACATACTTATCGGCCAATATCAGAATAAAGAAGAGCTCGGTACTACGACTTAAAACCCGCTTAAAAAATAAAATCTCATTTACATAAAACTTATATATAGACAAAGAATATTTATTTCAAAATATTTTGGGATGCAAATAATTAAACAAATTCATACTTATTATGGTCACATTGACGTTGGACAGATAGCACCTAACATTCGACCTCTGTATTATTTCAGAAGAATGGATGCACTTATCCGAGAGTTCTGCAATAAATGTGATATTTGTAAGAAGAATAAAACGCGTAGAAGTAGAGAGTGAATAGAATTCATTGCAAAATAAATGAACAACGGAATCGAACATGGTCACTAGTGGCAATGGAATTTACAGACGAGTATAATAGCACGACTCATAGCATATCTGAATTTTCACCTCTATACCTACTGTACTATACTGAATCATACATTTTACCAAGTGAGTTACGATCCAACAGAAACTTGAATGAGGATCGCAAAGAAGCATTCACGAATTTTTCAAAAATACAATAAAATAAATAAAGAAAGAATAGATGGAAACAAGAAAAATTATACATTTAAAAACTATGATCTAGTGTACATAGAAGCAGGCAATATTTTAAACAGAAATTAACTAGGAAGAAATACGAAAAGGACATATTAGAATAATTCGACAAAATTTCAAAACAATATCCGAATTAGATTCCGAAAGAAAGCCTTCTGGTGCAAATTTATACCGTAGCATCAAACTTCTGCCGTACGCAGGAGAGAATTTCAAGGTTAATTCTGTAAATTGACCAGCGGGAAGGAGAGATGTAAAGAATCTTCAGGTTCTAACGAATCCCCACCTTTAAGCTAATTATTTAATTAATGCATTTAACACCTGATGTATAAAAATAACCGTATGGTACGGTTTGCAGTTATTTCAAATTATTAAGTGTTTAGTGTTGTGTTTCATTGTACTTAAAAACTATAAAAAAAGATTTTGTTTTGTAGGTAGGTATAGTTTTAAGGTTTAATGTATTATTTAATTTGAAATTGTAATTAGTAAAGATCTTATTTTGTAGAAGTAAAAACAGTCTATAGTTTATCTACAGTTAAAACTAAACAAGATTATATATGTATGTATGTATATATATATATATATATATATATATATATATATATATATATATATATATATATGTATATATATATATATATGTATATCGGTGGAAACAACCTTTCACGTCGGCTGATCGATCAGCAGTCTCGAAATGAATAAGCAGTGAAACATACAATCTATTGTTCTGATACTGTAAATATTGTAGTCATGAAGTTCTATTTGCATGGGATGTGATAAAACTGTATCACGTCCTTGAAAAATAAAATTAAATCTTAATTTATTTTTCAACTCCCTTTATTTAGTTGTTTTCCAATATTTAAAATTGACACAATTTTTTAAAACACACCATTGAATAATAATTATCTACATTATAATTAATATTCTTTCATTCAGACGATATCAAACCGATATATAATCGGTAAATAAAATCAATTTTTTCGATTGATCTTCATTATTTATTTGCATTATACGTCAAACCATAAAGTGTTTCTCATATAAATATTTTTAATTTTCACTCACTCTTGTCTATTGTATATAAGGAACATATGGTATGGTAAAATATTACAATCGTCAACAATTTCTGAACAGAGTTTTCAACGGAAATGCACATTCTCTGTTTCGAACTCTGTTCGGTTATCTGGGTGGCAAAAAAAGGTCCGTGAAATGGTCTGTATGCTTGTTTATCTAACAGCCTACCTGATCAACGAAAAAACATTTGGCAAATTTATTTCGTATGTAAGTTAGCTATATGATATACAACTGTATATCATGTGCATATGCCAGTTTATACCATCGGGTATTCATATTTTTATAATTCTCTCAACAACTCTTCTAACGATTGAATTCATCGCACCAATGTAAAATTATTCATTGAAATAGTGTGGCAGTGCTTAAATACCGAATTTTCAAAAAAAACTCCATTTAAAGTATCTTTAATTTCATTTATTATAAATAATTAACTATTTCACATTGTAACGGTTAAATATAAATTATGAAAGAAATCGATAGTGAATTAAAGGAGAAATAAGGGCTGATAAGGTGTGACCGAGAACCAACGAAGACACTCGAGTGTAAACGTAATACTGCCATAATAAACTATGTCATAAATGAGGAACGTGCAGGCTCCGATACAGTATATCGATGTAGTTTATCGATACTACATACATACTATAAGTTAAGGTCCGGTGTGAGATAGATAAGTCTTCTAAGATTTAATATTATTTCTTTCAATTCAAAATAAACACATTATTATTTCTTTCAATTCAAAATAAACACATGTAATAAATATACTGATATAACCTTCTGTGAGATAGATACTATTGTTTTGTTAAATAAAAATGATTGAATTATTTCCAGTTATATGTTTCTTCATTTTCTATTTATCGAAGCCAATAGTTAACTGGTGCCGAAACCCTTGTGTTGACAGGACTTCAGTATTAGAAGTATACGTGAGTATCATATTATTTTTTTTACTTGTTCAGGCTAAGGAAGCTAAACAGTGAGAGATAGATGCTAAATCAGCGAGTGGAATGGCAAATCCCACCATTGCCAAGAGACACGTTAGTGGAGTCTCATGCGAACACTCTGGCATGGTTAAAGGAGCGGGCAGCAACTTCTCAAGACTTAAGAAAAGGGGTCTCTGATTTAGAAAAATTCACCGGGGAAATCGGTGAATTGAACCATATTCTAAAAGCCAGTGATCGGTTGATGGGGCGGATTGAGGTGAAAATAGCGGAAGAACTAATTGACACAGGAGATGCTAATTAAGACAGATCTGGTTTGCTGAGTCAAAAGGAACATTATTAACCTTTAAGAGATTAAAAAAGGCGTATGGAGGCGGAAGATGGACACCAGAAGAGGACATATTTCACATGTTTAGAGAAAGAAGACAGCCTAAACAAGCTTTTGGGCAATATGCTGGAGAACTTTTGTCACAATATAAGAAGATAATGGCAAAGATGCTTGAAACGGCAAGCGCAGCAGAAGTAGAAACAAAGGTGTCATTCTTGTCATCAATCTTAAAAGTTCACTTGGCCAGAGAGATGGGAAAGAAGGATGGCCTACCCAGAGACCGCTCGTTCGTTGAATGCGCGCAAGAAATGATCGACGCAAGCGCGCGCGAAGAGGAAGCACGGATGGAGATAGAGGAGTCAGGATGGAATCGGGTGACCTACAGAAAACCAAGAATTACACCAACAACGTGGAGGAAGAGATCGAAATCGATTTAGAATATGATGAAAAGGATAGAGGAGTGGCTGAAGGGAGGAGGCAAAGTCAGAGGAAATCTAGATCCTTGGGAAGAAGAGAGGACCGTAAGTGCCACGGATGTGGCAAACCTGGACACCTAGTGGCGCAATGCCCCCTCACTAAATGCTGTGAGTGTGGCACAGAAGGACACATCACTAAACATTGTTCCTACATGCACCGGAGAAAAAATCTACCCAAAGAAGAGCCATTGGAAGTTAACGCCAAGATCGACCGAGACCGATGAAGAAGCTGAGGAACCAGGGAGCATTGGAGGCGAAGTAGAGAGAAGCAGGCGAAGCAGCGGACGTTGGCAGGTAACAGGTGAAAGGAGGGAGCAAGTACAGGCCTGAGGAGGGTGGTGGCCGAGGGGCGACCGCGTGCTATTAAACGACAGCGTGAGGAGCGAGTATGGCGGTCTGCCCATTATCTGAGTTGCAGGTGGAGTGAGATGTCTAGTGGACACGGTGAGTTCAACTACTATCGTGAGCCGGAGAGCTTCAGAGAGGCTATGCGCTGGCAAAAGGACACTCCAGACTCAGGTATGTTCATGCAAATTAATCATCCTGGGGGATCCGTGTACGGTAGAGGGGGAAACGGTTTTGAGATTGGAGAAGTGAGGCGTGAGGGAGGGTAGTTTAAAGGTTCATGTAGTGAGGAGTATGCCTCGGGAATATGATGGAATAATAGGATGTGATCTATTAGGAATGGTAGGAGCGAAAGTTAGTAACAAAGGCGGGCGGTGGACTCTCTGGATTGGTAAAAAGTAAAACGAGTGTGAAAAACGCGTAAGAAATGAAGGAGCAATGGTAGGGGCGATCACTCAGGCAGTAGACTGGAGGAAAATATTGAAGGAGGAATATGAGAATATCTTCTTCGAGGAGGGAGGTGTATTAGGTGTAATACACCTTAGAGAATGGACACCCGAAGGAGAAGGAGAACGGAGTATGCAAGAAGGCTACGAGGAAACCCAGGAAGAGGAAACTTCTATGGACGAAAGACCCTTAGAAATAGAAGAGCTAGCAGAAATTATTAATGACAAGCGGCATCAAATTATATGGAAGACCAGTACTACGGGGACAACAAAGATTGAGTACGATGAGTATGTAAATTGCAAGATCATTAAAATCTGGTCGCAACCAGGAATTAAAGAGGATTTAATTTGTCGCGCACTCAAAGATGTGTCAAAACCAGACACCACCCACCACATATACGGGGTGGCGACGGTCTGGGATAAGATTAAGCGGTTATGGCGGTCAGAGAAAATCGGTACGGACAGAAGATTTATTCGATGCACCCTGAAGGTTGAAACACTGAAGGATAAAGAGACGCAACAGGAGGTGACGATCGCATATCACCAGGGTAAGAGGAATCATCGAGGAATACAAGAGATTGCAGGCTCTAAAACGGAAGTATTTTTGGTGGGGGATGAGACAAACAATCAAAGGGGCCATTGGGGCTTGTATAATATGCTTAACCACCAAATACGATAGGCACCCTCCCAGAGCAATACAGGAAGAGACGCTCACAGCAGACTCTCCATTAACGGACCTGCAAATAGACACTTTCACTTGGAGGGGAAATAAATGGGTCACGCTGATGGATCTTTTTAGTAAGGCAGCAATGGCGTACCTGATCCAGGAACCGTCGTCAGAAGCAGTCTTGGGGACTCTAAGAACATGGTTCCTGTTTTATGGCGTACCTGACCGGATTGCATCAGATGCGGGAAAGGAATTTAACAATGCCATTATGCGAGTAGAGGCGAAGATCTTGGATATTAGATGGCACATTAACACCCCTGGACATCCAAAGAGTAGAGGAGGCATAGAACGACTACACAGCACGCTTAGTGACCACCTTAGAATATATCATGCAGAAAAAGGGCTGGGCTAGAATCCGGTGTGGCGATGTCGAAGGCTTTCACGGCATATAATCATTCAATTCATACCGCAATAGGTTTTTCGACTTTTGAGATCCTCTTTGGGTTGCGGGTACGGCGCAGGGATAGCACAAGTACGACAGTGGACGAGGAATTAATATTAGTTTACAAAGAATATTCATAAACTGGCAGGGGGAGTTAAGGTCCGGTGTGAGATAGATAAGACTTCTAAGATTTAATATTATTTCTTTCAATTCAAAATAAACACATTATTATTTCTTTCAATTCAAAATAAACACATGTTATAAATATACTGAAATAACCTTCTGTGAGATAGATAGATGTTTTGTTAAATAAAAATTATTGAATTATTTCCTGTTATTTGTTTCTTCATTTTTCTATTTATCGAAGCCAACAGTTAACTTATATATGTATGTACATATATAGTAGTGTAGTTAATTAGTTTCACTCACCTATATATGAAATCTATAGTGAGAGAAAGTATTGCGATCGTGAAAATTTCGAATTTCAGTTTTCAACGGAAATACAGGTTTTGAGTTCCCCTAGGTCCGATTAATCAAGTCCCACAAAATTGTTTGTATTTATGTGTGTATGTGTGTTTTAACACACAAGACTAAAAAACGAAGTGTCGTACGCTATTGAAGTTGCATATTTAAGGTTTTTATTTGCTAGTGATGTTATAGCAAGTTTTTCGTCAAAACCGTCTCACCGGAAGTGGCACTTTATATAGTGGACTAAAAACATTTTAACGATTTTTTTGGAAACGACTTTAACGATTTTGATTCAATTTGATCATATCTCTGTAAAATTAAGCAGTTTTAAATAAAATTTAGTTTTTATTCTGATTGATGTTTTCTAGCAGGACTTAAATTGCTAATTTTCAATATTAGCTTCCCCTAAAGTACCTTTAATTTTTTTATTTGACACAATTGACCATTTCACATTAATCTCTAATATAAAAGATAGTTAAATATAAAATATGAAAGAATTTTATAATTAACTAAAGAAGAAATAAGAAATTCGAATGGAAAATAGTTGTAATTGAGGAATCAAATACGAGGGCACCCAAGCTCGTCCGAAAGATTGGAACACGCTTCCATACATAACATGAGCTTAATATATTAAGGACTCCGACAATGTTATGTAAATATACATATGCGGTTTTCATAGATGCTATAGTAGGTATTATTTAATATTTAATTGTATAGATTACAGCGATATAAATATTAAAATTGGTATATATATAAAATAAAATAAAAGGGTACTTATATATACAATAAAATTTATATAATGAAAATACCCACAATGAAATATAAATCAATATAACGTTTGTAATTTTTACTTTCACTTCCTCATTGTCTAAAAATACTATTTATGCTAAGAAGAGGTTGGTAAGTGAAAGTTGTGTGATGCACATACCACACCAGATTTTAAAAAATGAACTAGCATCATTAATACCAGAACTATCTGTGATGCGGGCACCGCACCAGATGTTTATCTTAAGATAAGGTTTAAGGCTACCCAAACAACCGCAGAATTTCCATTCCCGTGACCTTATTATTGACTGCAAATCATTCAGTTCTGCCTTTTGCGATTCTCTCAGCAAATTCTTTTTCAAATTTAATATTTTAGACTGCAGTTTCTTTTATCACATTATTCGCAATGGTTATTTTTTCAGTTTTACAAAAACTAAAACAACCGACATGATCTTCATCGAAGTTAAAAGAAAAAATAGATGAAGTAACCATTGATGAATTTTCATTTTTTTCAAGTTTTCGAAAGGCACTTTTTCCTTAAACAAATATTCAATGCTAAATATAATTATTCGTCAATACTAATTAATCCAAAATCTGAAATCAAGACCATCAAAGCCCTTCATGGGTAGGTGTGCTACAGATTTTTTTATACATACATACAGTTGTAAAAGATAATGGGAAGTGACACAAATGGTAATTAACTGTCTTAAATTAATATGTTATACTGTCAATAATTTATAGTCTCACCTCACTATATTTTTTATTATTTCACGTTTTTATTACTTTATTTATTTTTTTCTTTATTCATTAAAGCTGGAAGGTAACTTAAAAGTTTTTAATTATGTGTATTTGTTAATTTGTTTGTCTATTTGTACATCTTGTTTTCTGGCAGTGGACTGCGGATTTGAACTGTAGAGGATTGTATATGTAGGAAGGATACCGGGAATGGATCGTTTGGAATAGGTAAGATCCAAGAAAATATTGTCGACTGAAAGAAAAGAAGAACCACTTTCTTTTCATTTCAATAAGCCGAAATTAACTTATCGATAATACCAATAAATACATTTAGTTTTAGTAACCTTACAGAGTTATCTTTTTATGATGAATAAAACAGTTGTGATTACTGATATTGTAGTTTTGTGTTTTGATATTCAAATACCTAACATTTGGCTACGAGGATAAAAGTAATGAAGAAAAGTACTTCATGGGTGTATGAATTAAAGAAACAAGACTTGATTTTGAAACTAAAAGGATTAGGATTGGTTTTTGATGAGCCTGATTCTGTAGATAGGTTAAGTTAAATTTAAGTGCAGGAATCGCAAAGTGAAAAGAAAGAAGTAAGCAAGAAAATTAGTGATAAGGCAACCCAAGTTAAAACAAAGAATAAAGGAGCAAACTATAAGATAGAGACCTGCAAAATTGAATTTCGTTTATATGAGGATGACTGGGGCACTTTTATTGAAAGATTAGAACTTTATTTCATTAGAAGAATGTACCAGAACTGATAATAAAGTGAAGTTCTGGTAACGGAAATTGCTTCTAACTCAGTAGGCACTCATCAGAGCACAGTGTCCTCGCAGGTAAACTATATAATCAGAGGAAATACAGACAGCAACAAATCCCCTAAAGGTAGAAGTCTATAATTAACTCAAGGACAGTCTAGTTATGGAAAGATGCAGTGTTAAGAAAACTTAATTTAAAAAAGTAATACACGTCCATCATTATTTAGTAGCAATAAAAAAAATATTAGTTGTTTATGTTGCGGTGAGATTAACAGTCACTATACCAGAGAATGTATCCACAGATATAATTTGGAAAAATGTTTCTGAAAAAACGGAATTAAAGAGTAAATTATTTACAAGAAGGCATAAAAACAAAAGAAGATAGTAATAATGAACAAGATTTTTTTTCAATTAGCACAAATTCTTTTAGGGGATATTGAATTATCGAATGCGGATTTGATGAATGTGTAGTCCAAGGCGTGACCGTTCGTCATTGATTTTTTAATAAACGGAGTTAAAACTACACTTCAAGAAGACACGGGATCGTATGTAAAGGGGATATCAAAAGAGTTGTAAGATCGATATTTTTCACATACAGCAATGATCGAACCTTTTCTTGGATTGGTGAATTATTATGAATCATTTCTGAAGCACAGGACGGATAAACTGAGTTATCTTAATGATCTGCTGAAGTCAGAAAAGTGGTATTGTTCCGAAGAATGTGAGGAAAGTTTCAAGTGGATCAAAAAGCAAATCGTGTCATATAAGGTAGTGATATTGTTTGATCCAAATGAACTATTAGTCCTGTCATACGATACCAGTCAATATGAACTTTCAGCGATCCTTCCTCATTGATATATATGATATATTGTGATCTAGTTATCAACTGTTTCTAAAAACATATGTTAGTTGCTAAACCTTATTAATTTAGTTAATCTCATTATTGTTTGTCGAATTCAGTTTAATAAATCTTTTATGTTTCACGGTATACTTTATTTATCTCTGTTACTCTGTAACAATGTATCTGAAGAACTGAATTATTTGCGATGGAGAAACTTCTTAGACCCAAGAGACCATCAATTTAACCAGAAAACAGTAGTTCCACTCAAAATTGGAACCACTGGTTTAAAACGGTTCAAAATTTCATATCATCAGTTAAAGTAAGTAAAGAATCTGGGAAACTACTATTATTAATTAATTTCATCTCTCCATCAGTGTATTAGCTGTTAGATTAGTGACATTAGTGAATACTAATGTGTTAAAGCTATTGAGGTATTAAAAAAAGTTTATGTTAAAACTATTAGTGAGATATTCGCTCGCCATAACCACAGAACGAGGATTCAGGAATCTGGAGAACCTACAAAAAAATACTTAAAAGCTTTGAGACGACTTGCCAAGGATTGCTCTTTCAAGGCTGTCTCTGCAGAGAACTATATGGATGCTTTCATAAATGGATTTTTGTCTTCTCAAATTCATCAAAGGCTAAAAGGAAACGACACCTTAGCTCTTGCACAGACTTCCAACCAAGCGTGATCCCTGGAATTGGCTCAGGAGCAGTCTCGGCTTTTCAAGCAGCCACTAGCGGATCCAGGATTTTTTTTGGGGGGAGGGAGGGGGAGGCTTCAGCCTGAATGCTTTATTTTTCATAAAAATTACGATAATTACTTTGAAAAAAAAGAAAGAAACTAACTATCTATATGAAATGGTGTTTAAGGTGATACCTAAAGTCCTTTTACAATTACATGAACAATAATACTTTAAGAGATCATTTTTTAATATTTTTTTCCATAAAACATGGTTATATTTTACCATTTTGGGTGGACTTCAGCCCCAAACCCTCCTAGCTCCTAATCATAGTCGTATCACATGTCCAGCGGGGGATACGGAATGCAGATATTATGGAAAAAAAGGCCATTTTCGAAAGGTATGTAACTGTAGATAAACTATAGACTACTTTTGCTTCTACAAAACAAGATCTTGATTAATAACAATTTCAAATTAAGTAATACATTGAATCTTATTTATTTATTTAATTACAGTTTAAGGTGCCATGTACAACAACAAAGGTTAGAGGCATTGTGTTATATAATTACATAATTAAATCATTTTATACAGTTTGCTATCCATCGAAAATTGCACTAAGTTCTTCTGGTTTTCCTGTTCCAAGGCTTGACGGTAGCTGCGGAGTCTTAGTGAAATTCTTGAAGGACATAAGCACTGACAATTTTCCATGATGTGCTCGATTCTCAGTGGTGTGTTGCAGCTGCTGCATCTAGGATAAGGTTTCCCTTCAAGAAAGTGTCCATAGGTCAGCCTAGTCTACAAATTATGGTTTGCTCCAGACGGTTCCCTGTTATTTGAGGTAGTGGTTCTGTATCTTCATAAATGTTCTTCATAAATGCTTCTTTGCAATGATTCAGCACGGCTGCATTGAAGTCGTACAGCACCGTGTTAAGTTTAGGTTCTGGAAATATGGTGCAGCTTTCCTTGGCCCCTGTGTCAGCCAGTTCCTTTCCAGGTATACCAATATGACTAGGGACCCAGAGGAATTTTATTAATTTGTTTGTTTTCTGAATTAGTTGCGTTATGGAAAATGAAATAGGGTTATTGGAGTGTTGGAAATTTTGTGTTTTTTTGAGGGCCGAATATGAGTCACTGTAAAATTATAATGTGAGTGTTTTTTAATTCATTAATAAGACTTACGGATAGATAAATGGCATACAACTCGTATGAGAAGACGGAATAAATGGAAGGAAACAGCCCACACTATCTAGATGTTTTGATTCATCTGTGTAAATACAGGTAAATTCTTTGTTTTTGTTAAGTATAGTTAAAAAAAATTGTCTAATAACATCGGGAGGATTAATAGATTTTGAAACAGATATAAGAGAGAAATCAAAACTAGGTGTATTATTCGTCCAAGGAGGTAATGGGTGAGGTGAAGATGTGTAAAACTTGGGTAGTGAATATGAATCGGAAAGAGGTGGGAAGCTGGTGAGGCGATTGGGTAGTTGGTAGCGTGAAAAGTCAAAGAAATTAGGAGTGATTTTTAGGCAGCCTAGAAACTGAACCAATGATAGTGCCTACGCAGTTCCAACGGCCTCTCTTGGGCCTGCTGGGGGAGAGTAAGGAAGTAAGTACTGCTGATAGAAGTATTCCTTAACGCCCCGGTCGTCCTGCGAATCATTGCATGATGTAGGTACGGGTTTAATCGGTTCAGTATTCGGTTTGAGGCATTTTCGTAAACTACACAACATAATCAAACACCAGTCTTATGAGACACCTATAACCTGTCATAAGTTGAAGTGGAGAGTATCTTGATTACATTAGATCTTTTTGACAACTTGGACAATAACTCATCGAAATTTACTTTCCAATAATTAAATCTTAAAATTATACCTACCTACAAAACAACATCAGTTTTTTTAGTTTTTAAGTACAATGAAACACAAGACTAGACACTTAATAATTTGAAATAACTGCAAACCGTATATGGTTATTTTTATATAACATCATTTGTAAAATGTATGAATTAAATAAATAAACTTAAAGGTGGGGATTCGTTAGAACCTGAAGCTTCTTTACATATATAAATATATTATTTGATCCATAGGGGAACCAACCTGAGCCTCCGTTGATGAGAAGCTTATAATATATTATCGATTTCTTTGTTTTGATGATATTTAGAAGAGGAAGGTATATATGTCGATAACAGTAAAGATAGAAGGCTCTACAGTACTTTCGGACAATCTACAGGTGAGGATTATGGAAGCGCCTAATAGGTGGAAGAAGATACTCCGGGAGGATACAATTGAAGCATGGAACCGGCGGTGGGTAACAACCCCTAAAGGAAGTACATTGAGGAAGTACTTTCCCACAGTCCAGTCGAGGCTTCAGGCAAAGTGGGTCCTCCCGGACTACTGGATTTCCCAGTTCCTCATGGAGGATTTCGAGCTAAACTTCACGGTCTGGGCATTGATGTAGATCCTCTATGCCCAATCTGTAGTGTTCCGGAAACTGTAGAGCACGTGGTCACGACCTGCACCGCGTTTGAAACGTTAAGAGCGACAATGACAAGAGCCGCGGGAATCTATGTCCTCACTGAAAATGAATTTCCTCAGTTAGTCAGTGAGGAAAATTTCCCGCGGTTTAAGGATTTCATAAATGGATGGAAGACTGCAGTGGGGCCCGCTCACTTCCAAATTGGTGCTCGCAGAAGAAGAGGACAAGCGCCAGGAAGACCTCCAGATTCTGAAAGCTAGGCCGAAAGAAGAAGGAAGAAGATAAAACAGAAGAACTATATATGTGCTTATCTAGTAGTAGTGTGTTATTAAGTATTCATGCCTAAAACACACTATTGCAAACACCCGTATTGCCATTGTGGCATGGGAATTTCCATGTGGGTGGAAATAAATAAATAAAATAAATGTTGATAAAGATTGTTGGTATTATCTATATCAAAGTTTAAAAGCTTTTATTATTTTTATTATAAACAAAATACTATGAAGTGGTGTACGCTAACATTTTTGCTATTATCACGCCTCTGTCACGCCATCGACAATCTTCGCTTAGTTGGTGTTTCTAAACCTGCTGAATCGAATTTTATGTAAATCAGAGAAATGATATTTAATAAAACACAAACATGGAAAATGTAATATATTATATGAAATACTGCAGTGGTAATTTTATGTTTAAACTAGTACTAACAAGATAGTTTTTTTTTTTTTTTCTTCCCTCTACCGATTTTATTGTACAATTACAATATACACATATACATATATCAATGGTTATTAATTCAATAAGATTTTATATATATGTGTTTTATATATATATATATATATATATATATATATATATATATATATATATATATATATGTATGTATATCATCACTATATATATAAAAAAAATCGGATTGAATCATAACCAATAACCATTACAATTGACTCATAGTTGCGGAAGTTACAAGTATAAGGTTAATTGTTAACATATTATTTATTTTATTAAATATTATGGAACACTAACAAATGTTTTAGTACATCTTCTTGGTGTTCTGCAGATCATAAAATTACATAAATTCTTATCAGGGATTAGAATAGACGTTACGTTGTACCTATGTCGTTTTTAGGCAGATTGTGATTATTTTAACATCTAATATGTATAGGTTTATTTACTCTTGAAGATTAACGTCAGCTAAATATATCATTTATTATTTCTTACTTCATCGCAGTATTTTTTTTTAGTTCTACGTAAAATAGTTTCGTGAATTGATGAATAGTTTATCCTAAGGCTATCTGGTTATAATAATACACACGCAATAGATCTTAGGAGTAACTTCTCAAGCAGCTCAAAATTTCGTCTCTTCTTGTACCGTAAATATTGATTTAATGTATTCCTGTCAAACCATCTTTTGTCATTGTTCATTTAAAGATTCCTTCTTGATTATTACGTTATGAATTACAAATAATTACTCAAAATTAATTTTATCAAGTCATTCGACTTTCAGGATCAGTCAAAAAGTGGTTTTTATTATTTATAATACTGAAGTAAATCATTTCTAGAATTATTGATTTATTCAGAAGAATTATTAGATCGATTAAGATTAGTATAGATAAATAATTATTTTATTTTATTTTAAAGTTATCTAAATAACCATAAAAACAATATTCATACACACACATTTTATATATATATATATATATATATATATATATATATATATATATATATATATATATATATATACACATATAATATAAAAACTTACGCACTTATAGCAGTGCACCAATTGCACTGTAATGAAATTTTTTTTTTTTTTTTGAAAAATTGAAAGGTAATGAAATTTCCTACAAAGCCATATAAAAATCGTTCATTTTGGACAACTTTAAGAAGTTACAGGACAAGATTAACGAAGTTACAGCTATTCAATTTCCAATGTAAGATTACGGTTTCATATCCTGGTGACTGAAAGGGATGAGAGAATAAAGATGACTAAGTGAAAGTAAGAAAATCTGTTGCCGGCATCACACAATCTTCACTATTTCCTCTTCTTTTAACAGAAATTATTGTTTGACAATACTAAGTTATGGCAAAAAGTTTTTGATCAGCAATATTAGGAAGTATTGAAATTTTTACACTGATCTACCTTAAGCCTGTTTACATTGCTTTATTTTATCAAATAAATCTTACTCAAATCTTATGTTTGATCAATTTTTAGGAAAATGTATCTAGTTCAATTCTTTTTTGTTTCTTCATGAACATATGTAAAGATATAAAAACTTCTCTGAAATAGGTAGGAAAGTCGTGTGAGTGGACACACCAGATATTTTTTTCATGTATTACTATAAAACAGCGGATTAAAGCGAGAAATGTATTCTTTAAGAAATTTAATAACGTCAAATTGTGCGTCGAACGAGTACCTAAACTCAATAATTTGATTCAGTGATATAGTCACAAAAACCATGGTCAATGAACGCTAATTTTTACCCCTAAGACAGATTACTATAAATGGCCCAGCAGCTTGGAAATGGAATTTCTCTAACAAAGGTAGTCGTAGACTGTTGTCGCTTGAAGTTGCAATACATCCAGATCTATTGGAACTCAATAAAAACTGAGTCCGGGAGAAAACCCGTATTTTCTTGTGTTCGAATAAAAGGTTGGTCGAAATAATAAATGAAGAATGAATTTCTTTTAAAATTAAAATTTTCCTCCATCATGTATTTCACATGCGAGACTCAGTTCGGAGGCAGTGGAAACAAACTGCGCCAGTGGCTGTCTAACCTTCCCAGCTCACGTCGGCCCAAAACCTACATCACTTTATTCTACGAGCCAACTTTTGCTCTTACAACTTAAGAATTTTGATAATTTTTCCCACTTTAAAATCAGAAATTGTGGGGTACATGTCATAAATGGGGTATATGAATAATTAATATAATTTTATTTAAAATTAAAATAACACTTTACTTGTGTATGACCTCAAGGAACTTCTCCAGAATTCGTTCTACGATCAACTATATCTTCACCGGTTATAACAAATAAAAATAATTTGACTAAAGCTTAGCAACATTATTAGACTCGATAATAGATTTAAATAATTGTATTTAGTTGCAAAAAGCCATTAAGTAATATTTTAGAAAATTCAATCAGTAAATAATTTATTTAATTACTGTGAAATCACAATATTATTGTGCACTTATGATTGGTATGACTACTTTTGACATATTAATAAGGTTTGTGTTATTGATGATTTTTTTGCATTGATTAACATGATCCTAATTGAAAAATTTTCTTTAATCTTTTCCCTACATTGAAATTACACTTCAATGACTTTTTGCGATTAAACAAAAATATTGTCTTTCTTCTCAATTCGAGAACAAATTAAATAACACTTAAAGTAGAATAGTAAGTGAAAGTTGGGTGATGCGCACATACCAGATGCTTTTTTATTGACGGAATAGTGACGGAAGACTATCAGCCGTTTAGATAATTATTAATGGCAGACCCCAAGCTAGGAGATCCCAGTCCTTGAACCTTCATTCGATACTGTTTGCGTCAATTATATAACGTAGTTCGTTACCTTCAATAAAATCTAAATTCCATTAAACTAAACATAAGAATTGTGTTGTTTTACATAAAAAAATTAGTAAACCTTAAGGTGTACTAATCTTCTTTTTTATAGTTTTGACCTGACAGTTCAGCCAATGAAATTATTTAATGAGATGATGATATTTATTTCGAAATATATTTCTTACCTTATCTATTTATTTAACACCACTTCCTGCTTTTCGGCAACATTGATACATAACGGTGGTTATGCGTATATGTCAATGTTACAAATAAAGTTTTTTCAAGTTACAATCCCTCAAAGGCTTTTGGCTTCAATCACAATCGTCCCATGTCATAAATTTCTGTCCTCGACTCCAGAGTTGCCTCTTTTCAAGATTAAAATAGAAATAAAGATCTGGATACTCAGTGCCGTTTTCCACCCTTACACAAAATATCTATTGTGGAGGTAGTAATTTTTGATTAATAGCTTAGAGAAATCTTTCTCTGAGAGTAGCAATTTGCGTCGCTTCTTATCCTTACTCCTTTTGTGCCTCAATCTTAAAAGAGTATTAACTCCGTAATTTCCAGTACGCCGCAGCTAGCCTTAGGGAATCGATATCATTCCCAGAGTTAAAATTCTTAGTCTAAAAACCCTCAGGACATGTGTGAAATTGCAAAACTCAGTTGGTTTCTTTGCACTACCGGACTGTGAAGAAGTGCTTCCTCGAGGAAGTCCTTCTGTATCGCCACGAATAATTCTTTAAGATTCTTGGGATCCTCTTAGATTATCACTTCAAACCTCGCTCTTGAATGTATACTTCAATCTATTTTATTGTAGGAGGTCGAGAGGTGCGGCTACTGCTAAAACTTGCACCGCCTGCTGACAGGTCTGGTGAGCCGCAGCAGTAAAACGGGATCTTATCTCACCTATGCAAACTTATAATTTGCTACATTAGGAGTCAATAAAAAAAAAAAAAAAAAAAAAAAAAAAAAATATATATATATATATATATATATATATATATATATATATATATATATATATATATATATATATATATAGAATTAATGAAGATAAATATTAATAAATTTATGTTCATAGAAAAAAAGAGAGCTTTTTAGATTAAAAAACATATTCTAGATTAAAATAATTAATATCTTATTTTCCTCAGTGAAATAATGTATATGAAATTAAGAGTTATAATTCTTGAAGATCTTCACTCACTTCACTGTTATTTCTTATCGCACTTACTTTTTACATTTTTTTTAAACAATAAACTTATGATTTCTAAGAGTAGTTAGTAATATCCATTATAATTACTTTCTTATAAATACGTGGCCTTTTCTTCCGTTATTTCTTCTATCTTAATTGTAGCGGTCCAGTTTTTTTCGTCTTGTCTTAAAATCAGCGCGAATTATACCTTTAATCCTTTTTAACAGTATTAATTTATTAGCTGCAATTCAGACTGTTATAGTGGAGTCGGAATGTATACTTAAAACTACAGTTTCTAAGCTTCTTGTAAAGATGGGCGGGTCTTCCAGAAGAACTATTTTTCCAGTAGTCTAGAAATTAATATAATAACAACTTGTTATTCAAGGTTTTTTCTGCCCATCACTAGCGGATCCAGGACTTAATTTGAGAGGAGGGGGGGGGAGATTCAACCCAGAAGCTTTTTTTTTAAAACATATAACGATAATTATTTTAGAAAAACAGAAAGATACTAACCACCTGTATGAAATGGTGTTTAAGTGATTCTTGAAGTTTTATTAAATGTAATTAAACGAGCAATAATACTTTAAGACATAATTTTTTTAAATATTTTTTACCATAAAACATGGTTACATTTTACTATTTTGGGGGAGGGGATTCAGCCCGAAAGCCCTCCCCCCTCCCGTAAATCCGCCTGTGGGTCCCATTGAAAGTGTCAGAGGTATCATTGAAAGCAGAAACGCAACCAGATTAGACTTGTTTACTTCTAGCTTTTGTTTACCTATGTATTTGTAAATAAACAACTGTGTTATCTTATTTTCTTTTTCCTCATTATAAATAAAATATTATTTATTTACTCCAATAAATTATTTTTAATCACAACCTTTGGATGAAATAACTTTAAACTTTACAAAGAACAATAAAACAAATAAATTATGAACAAAATTCAAATAAATGAGAATAAAAAGCTATCTTTTCGTCCATGCCTCATGATCTCATTGATTTAAACAAAAAATCTGTAACGAGGATGGTGTTTCATTTATGTTTCTGTAAAGCAAATGGAAGGAAGATTTGATGTAATTCCATTGTTTAAGTTATTTATATTATGTTCACTTCCTCTATATATATATTTGGTTGTCCGGAAAATAATGCAGGATTTTGGTTTAAAAAGAAAAGAGAAAGATTTACAACTGTTTTATTTAATCAAACTAGTCTCCACTACTATCAATACATTTCTGCAAAAGTGTTGGCATTTTTTCCATTCTCCCGGAATATAATTTACCATCTTTAGAATTCATAAACTCCAAGAACACATTTTCTAATTCCCTTTGTCCATTAAATTTGTTGTCACGTAAGCAGTGGTACAGCTGTCTAAAAAAATGATAATCCGTAATCGAGAGGTCCTGAGAGTAGGGCGGAAGTGGCAGAGTTTCATATCCAAGCTCCATCAGTTGTGACGTCACACGTGATACATGTGGCAGGGCGTTGTCATGCAACATAATGGGTCCCTTCTGATTGACCAATGATGACTTCATTATTGCCAATTTATGATGCATTGCATTAATGTGATTACAATACGATTCGGCATCGATAGTTTCTCCATGATTTAAGTTTTTATGAGTTGGGGGCTTTAAAAAATGTTCTGCTGCTTCTCCTTTGTTAAGCCACTGTCCAGAACATCTATTGCTATTGTTTTTCTTTCGACAAAGAACTTCATAACGCTGTTTTATTTACGGTCGTTTAATGTATGTGGAGCCCAACTTACAAGTTTTTTACGTTTCCAATCGCCTTGAGGTGGTCATCAATGGTCGATTTGCTAAGGTTAAGTTTTTCTGCATGTTCTCGAACAGTTGTTCTGGGATTTTCTTCCATCAAAGCCCGCAGAACATCCCCATCAGAAGAGGAAGTCCTTCCACGACCTTTTTGTGTCTTCAAGGATGAAGTCCCTCTCCTAACATTTTTCGAACCACCGTTGAACAGTGCACTCAGTAATGCTGCTCTCACCCCAGACTTGATTGATGTTTCTGGCTGTCTGGGCCCCATTCCGGTTTAGTTTAAACTCTTAAAACAAAATTATACGAAGATCACGCGTTGGCCTTTTAGTAAAGACTGAATTATTTCTAAGCAGCGAAATGTCACAGATGTAAACAAACATTATCGTTTGGAAGAGGATTAATAATTATTTACATTCATACAAATCAATAATCCAGTAAACATAAACAGTTTGTTATATAGAGGGATATTTTAAAGAAAACTCAAAATCCTGTATTATTTTCCGGAAATCCAATATATATATATATATATAATTTTTTTTTTGTCCTCCCCTTCTTCGCCTTTTAGGCTATAGGTTTTCCCGGACCAGGGGAGAGAGCGGGTAATTAATATCAACCAGAGTTAAAACTGCCCTTCCGCACCGGAAACACAGGAGCTGTAATTATCTTATCATATTAACTTCATTAATCAGGTTGCTTATGCGTAAGCCCGTTCGGCCACCTCGCCCCGTTCACTTGCTATGTATACACTAAAGAAATGTTTTACGACCGTGACAGATTTAGAATGCGGGTTTTTAATAGAAATACATGTTTAAGGTCATCCAAGAAAAACGAATATCTATTATTATATTATAGTTGTTGTTGTTGTTAATGTATAATTCTATATCATTGAACGGAAAATAAATATTTCCATAGAAACTTAACCGAGCTTTCATATAATAAAAGCTACTTTTTTCGGCTTGATGATAAACCAATCAGTACATCGAATTTTCATAGTTGTGTTTGATTGTCTTAAAATGATTGTCTTAAGTTATTATTTATAATTAAAATAATATTCTTGAGGTTTATTAACTTCAAAAAAAATATTGATTACTACTGAATGTAATTGTGGGTAGTAAGTGAAAGTTGTGTGATGCATGAAACCAGATCATTTGCATTCAAATTGATAAATTAGTAGCCTTTTTTCATTATTTTATTTTTTTATTTTTCATTCTATGTTTGTGTACAATGCTTTGATTTACCAGTTCCACTGTAAATGATAAGAACACATTCATAACTCAAGGTTCTTGGAAATTATGTAGTTGTTTGCGACCAGCTGATTTTCCCGTTAATGTTTTATTTTTTTCAATTTATAAAACTCGTTACGATTATTGCTTATTAAAATCTTTTTAGTATTTTTCTAAAACGAAGTTGTTACTGGATTTTACTCCGCCCAAAAAATGTCATAGCTATTTTCTTCTGAAACTGGTCTGAGTTCTTCTGAAACAAATCAGCTGTTCTTCGCTAAAGGAATAAATAAACCATGCTATGCTAAAGTAATGCTTGAATTTTAATTTTACTTTATTTCATGATACGTTTAATTTTAAACTTAAAACAACAAAAAATGAACAAAGAAACACTTCATAGTTTAGTACCCCGGAGTTAGACGCCTATCTTATCGAAATTATCACTGAAAAGATAATGAAATGTTGATTAAATTTTTTTGTTTTCAAAAATTTTGATTTAATAAAATGCTCCATTAATAAATTTGAATACGCTCACACTGTTGGTAAAAAATATTCATTTGGTTCACATTTGTTTATTTTTTATTGTTTCTTTTAATTTTATATGTATTGAGTTTAACTTGTTTTTGAGTTCAACTTCCTTATCTATCTCAAACAAAACATTAAGTGAGAGCTATCACGTAAGTTATTCTAGACAGCGCGGGAATGTCGCCGTTTCTTCCGTGATTCTGTTATCATTACAGTTGGAATACAATTGATTATTACTCAATTTTGAACCGTAGTAGCTGGATTACTCCTATAGTCAACAGAGTCGATTACAAGGACCTCCGCATGTTTGTAACATCAGGAGAAATATCTTGAGTCTTCCGAAGGTCGTAGTCAGAAGGAGGAACAATGATTTAAAAGGGAACAATTAATTTTTGGCTGGATACTGAACTGAAATCTATATAATAATAATATTAAATATCTTTTTAATTTATTTTAGAAAAGGAAATTATCGAAGTCTAAGTATGCAGAAAAATATGAGAGAAAATATCTGATAACCATAAAAACCCAAGATAATCCATGAATACAATTTTAGTGAAATGAGGCGATAACTTTAATCAATAATTGATAACCCATGAACTTTCCAAAACGCCTCTTTTGATTGCTAATTTAGCTGACTTTTTTAACAATAAAATCTTCCTATGCAATTATATGGAATTAATTCTATCACTTAAAAACAAAAAAATAAATAAATAAAAGATGGAAATGAATAGTGTAAACGTCTTTATGAGTTCGGCTAACAATACTTACACAAATACATTCTACAGATAAAAAGCAACAATTTGAAAAAAAAAAAAAAAATACCGTATCTGATGTTTTTAAGTTGTTTCCTGGTGTTTCCTTGTGAAGTTATCATATCGATAGTATACTTGTAAACCTCCGGATTCAAAAGACTGCGAAGTTAGGTTTAAGTGTTCACTTCAGCAAATCTATTTTCAGAGGCTTCATTGAAGGAAAGATTCTCTTTGTAATAACTTGAGACCTGATTTCCATGTTATTGCACATTGCGTTTGCTTGTAAAAACCCTGGACTTGAATATCTATCCGTTTTAGGACCTGTAGAATAACATATTTAAATTTTATATTGCACGAAATTGCACGTTTTGTTAATGCTCAATTTTGATTTTTGTTGCATTAAATTGCACATTTTTGGCTAGATGATGATGGTCTATATTAAATTTACAATTTAAGAAAGAAAAATACGAGGAAGATAAATGATTCTATGACTGGTAAAGATTCGAAGTTAACGTTACAAATGAACGAAGTAAACACAAGTGCAGACAGACTAATCGTGGAATAGAACTTGAGGTAATTCAATTAAGAAAACAGCCTTCTTTGTTTTGACTTGAATTCTCGCTCTTTCTTAAGTCCTTCAGTATCTATTTCGGCTTTGAATTGAATCGTAGACCATCAATAATATTCGATTTGACATTCATAAACTCACATTTGTCAGATTTCCGCAAAAATTAACTCAGTTAGAATCTCGAAATTTGTCACTTAATAAACAAATTGAAATTATGGAAACTGTAGGAGAAAATCTTTTAAAAAATCAATAGTGAAATAAGAAAAATTTTACTCCGTATTAGAAACAGATACAGGTCACGCTCTTATATAAAAATATAAGGACTGCATTAACTGTATAAATGTTGATGTTAACAAAGAATCAGCAATAGTTAATTGTTACGAAATGAGTCCCCTTACATCAGTTCATGTTGAACGCTCTTTTTCCCAATTAAAGAACTTAACTAGTAAGCGATAAGGGAAACAATTTGTCAGAAACTAATTTCGAAATGTATAATATTGTAAATTTCAAATCGTTACAAAATGAACTTTTCAATATAATGCGGACAATTTATAATTATGCATGTACATATATTATTTTTAATTAAAATTAAATATCTGAAATCAATTGGTCTCGTCTATATAGGATATACTTATCCTTCATATCATTAATCTTTTTAAGTACCTCTACATTACTTCATTCCATGTATGCGCCAGTCAATTAAACAATTTAAGGAAAATTTAAACTAATATATTTAATTATTTGTCTGTTAATTATTGAAATTTTTTGGTATTTGTTTTTGAATTATTTTTATATTTTATATTATTTATGTAAGTCATTATTTTTTTTTTATTTCTCTTTCTTCAAGATTTAGGTTAATCGTAATTTATTGTTGCATTATATTATGTATTATCGTTAGTAGATTGTAATATGATTTTTAATATTTCATTTTAATTTTTTTTTGTGATACAATATTTTAATTCAGAAGCTTGACATAAGGTTTGACAGGATTGCGATGTATTAATATTATAAATTGAACAAAATAGATGATTTTTGCGAGTTTTTAGGTGTAATTTAGATAATTTTATATAGAATATTCAATAGTTGACCGTTGCATTATAAAGGAAGGAGATGGTCCGGGGTGGCGGTCATAAATAGGCTAAATAGTGGCAAAACTATTTTATTAAAAGCCAATGTTTCGACCCGACTTTGCAGGTCTTCTTCAGGGAGGTGTATTCAGCTAGGAGTCTCACTTAGAATTCTAGCCAGTTTTAAGTGAAACTCCTAGCTGTACGCACCTCCCTGAAGAAGACCTACAAAATCGGGTCGAAACGTTGGCTTTAAATAAAATAGTTTTGCCACTATTTAGCCTATTTATGAACGCCACCCCGGACCATCTCCTTCCTTTATAATTTTATATACTTTGCGTATTGAGTTTTTTGGTGCACAATTTTCGGATTTTTACTGCACGAAGATAAGGCCTCTAGTAATAACACAGTACTGGAGACACCAATGATTTATTTTTATACTGGTAGTAAATAATAGGTTAAGTGTTATTTTTATACATAAGATTGCTAACTCAAAATGCTTTCCTTTACTTTAAGCAGCTTCTTATAATGCATAAGAAGATAATTGCGACTTTATTTTTTTTTAATTAGAATTCATTTTTTTTTAAAACATCATTTAAAATGAATTTCCTTTTTTTAATGCTATCTCGTGAAGTGAAAATAACACAAAATAATGAAAAACAGATGTATAAGCAACCAAGCAGCAGTTTGGTTGGGTGAAGAAGAATAATATTGATGTTAAAGAAACGTAACCCATATTTACGAAACCTGCAAAGCCAAAACCAGGAAGAACAAAAAATTATATTAAATTAAAATGGTTTCTTTTTAGCACATATTCTGTCAATTGATTTCCTGCCCCTTCCCTCATACAGTTGGCCTGACACTTCTTCGCTTTCTGATTAAATGAAATTAATGAATAAATAAATTAAATGAAATAAATAAATTTCATATATTATACATATATATATATATATATATATATATATATATATTTTTTTTTTTTAAATTTACTTTCTTCTTTTGGAAGTAAGATAGTATTTGATTTTTATTGATAAAATCTATGAAATAATAATTTGTTTCCAGTTAGAATTTTCACTTAGCTTTGTCAGTAACCAAACAAATCACACTGTATAATAAATTTATAACAATAAAATTCCATTTTACATTTAAGAAAATGAAACTCCATCAATGAACCAAAAATTATTTAAATGTACATGTACCTAAACATAGCTGACTTGTTTGAAGAAAGTCATTGAATATTGTTATATTTCATACATATATTAAAAATAGTAGTAAATAATTGGTAATTTACAACCTCCAAAAAGTGAATTATTAAAGAATTTCAGGACTACAGTGCGAATTGTTACCAGCTGAACTATCCTTTTAAGTGCCTGACCTGTATAACATCTAATTCTTAATTAAAATCAAGGTTAAAAAAGCACGTCATGAACTCCGATGACAAAATGGTAATTGATGGCAAACCTCATTACAAACCGGGAGCTAGGAGAACTTCGCTCAAACGTGCTCGGTCCATCATAGATGAAAAAATAAAACACAAAGACCCATACAGTAAATATATACTACAATGTAGGAAACCAGATTAGAGTATGTACATATATGTACATAGAATTATGTACATATATGTACATAGAATTAGAATATGTACATAGAATTAGAATATGTACATAGAATATGTACATTTTTTTTTTTTATGACACATCCCCGCACAGGCGGATCTACCGGGGAGGGAGGCTTTCGAGCTGAAGTCTCCCCTCCCCCCAAAATGGTAAAATATAATCATGCATTACAGAAAAAAATATTAAAAAATATCTCTTAAAGTATTCTTGTTCGTTTAATTACAATTAATAGGACTTCAAGAACCACTTAAACACCATTTCATATAGGTAGTTAATTTCTTTCTTTTTTTTTCAAATTAATTATCGTTATATGCATATAAAAAAAAATCTTTCGGGCTGAAGCCCCCCTTTCCAAAATTAAATCCTGGATCCGTTAGTGCATCCCCTTAATTTCGAGAAATCACGACATGGTTATCAGTTTTTCGAAATTAAAATTATTTTTTCAAGGGTTAATAAAGCTAAGAAAAAGTTATCTTAAAATGGATTACTTTTATCAAGAGCGATTATTATAATTTGAAAGTTGGTTTATACCTTGTATCTACAGCCAAAAATAATAAAAAAATACAAGAAAGAATTTTTGAGTTATGTTAATGATAATATTTCGTTTTATAATAATTATTTACAATGGGTGTCATTCCTGGTTCAGAGTCCCATTTAGTAATGTCTTATTATCTTGCGTAAATATTCTACGCCATTCGACTTATTGGGTTGACGTTTTTTCGTTGGACCTTGATAAATCTTAAGCAGCTACTGATCCTCTTTGTGCTCAAATATGTAATGGTATAACCATATACGTAGGTTGCAATTATTGTTATCTTTTAATCAGCTCTGCTGAAACGTCGCCTGTAACAATAATCGTTTCACTTTTTTTATTATGCTCAGATAGCGTTCCGTTTCTTTGTATGTGTAGTTATTAAGTTTTTTGTAGACCATTTATTTTCTAATTTTTGTTAATATATAATGTTAAAATGTTGCTGAATACAGCTATTAGAAGCAGGCCATTCAGAGAAAATTTTAGATACAGATCTTCATTTTCAGGTAATGATTATAACTGTTATGTAATTAGATAATGGAAGGGCAGATAAGTGGGGTTATCAGTGCAGTTATTGACTAGGCTAAAACCAGAGGGAATCTTTTTTGGCAACAGACCATCAGCTAGTCAAGATGGAACTGAAAGCTTCCTCACTTTTGTCATTTAAAAATTTGAAGGTCCATGTAAGTCTGAGGCTGTTGGTTACTTGTCTAGGGACTCTCTGCTGGTTTCAGGTAGGTCTTTTATTCAGATTGACAGATTGGACCTTTAATGCAGGGTACAAACCAGGACTGTTGAAGAGAGTATGGGACAGTTGGGTACCGATTCCTGCTGGAGTAGGCCTATCCCTTATTGCCTACTTGCAATGGAGAAGATTGGAACGTGAAAAGAATAAAGGTGTTCGAGCAGCTGCACATTGGGAAGTGAGTAGTTTTTTTTAAATACTCATGTATTAAATTATGATGGCTAGAGCAGTATTAAGGTACAAAACTGTGTATCATATTTAAGTAGAGAGAGAGAATCACTTTATTATCATAAAATGGTGCTGCCCAATTACATTGGGTTGCTAAAAACAGCATACTTATTAATCTCTACAGACAATTTTTAAAATAATATATAATTATATAGGATTAACAATATGTATGAGCATAGTATACAATATTCATATATATATATACACACATATATATATATATATATATATATATATATATATATATATATATATATATATATATATATATATATATATATTTATATGTATTATTATTATTATTTTTTTTTTTTATATCCTTTTTTTTCTTTTTTTTTTAACATTTTATTTCCCTTTCTCTCACTTCTCTCTCTTTATCTATATTTTTTTTTTCCTAGACCATATTATTATTATAATTTAGATTCCTAAGAGTTAATTCATTATAATGATCATTATCACTACTTAATGTAGAGTATATGTTTCACATCCAGAATAACTTTGTTATTCCTGGATTAATGAAGTTTTTAAGATTAATTTCAATGTAAAAAACAGATGATTTTATTTTATCTCTACTTTCTATGACCATGAAATTTAAATGTGATCATCTCAAAATTTTCAAAGCTAAATACTTAATTTGTTTTATTATTTTCAACAACTAAATAATTTTAAAATAAAAAGTTAATTTTTTTAATATCTTTTTGCTATTTATTTCAAATGGGAAGTCTTAATATGTAATTTTTATTACTGTTTATGTGAATGAACTCATTGTTTTATTTTAAACATAATTTTCATTTGCCATTGTGATGTTTTATATTAGCTCCACAGTTCTGACATATGTCAGGTCAATGTTCGGTTTACTGTTCATTAAGAGGTGCACTGCTGACTATTTGTTAAGAAGGATTTGATTTTATATTGAACATAAAAATTCATTTGATGTTATATATTTGAAAAAAAAGTACAGTATTTGTCAGTTCTAACTGATTTGGTATTCAGTAATACATTAAGAAAGAGAGAAAATTTCATATGACCAAGTATTTTAAATTGTTGCTGCAAACAGTCTCATCCATGGTGGGGAGACATTTTATAAAGAATGTAAGGTGTTTGATTTATACTCTATTTTATCCTTTTACTTACTCTGCACTTTATGCAGGTGGCAGAATCAGTGTATTTAACAACAAATTGAATTTCTTAAAAATCTTAGTTCCCTAATTAAGAAATATTATGTGATAAGTGACCTTTCCGACGGAGAAAAGACAAAGTTTTTTTTCTCTCTGGTGTCTGATTTCTTATGATTTTATACTTAAGCTTTACATGTTATTACCAATCTTTATAAACATTATTCTCTTTTCAAAAATACTGCTTCACTTTTTTATCTGGTTTCTAAATATTTTCAATTTCTAGATGAATAACATTTTATATTAAAATAGAGTTCGAAGAAAGTGAAAAAAAAATATTGACATTAAAAAAAAGTTTTTGTTTGGGAAACGAGACAATTCGTTTCATTAATGCTTACCCGAGAAAATAAAATATAATTTTAAAATCTATTGAATACTTTTACCAGAGGTCAAAGGCAAAATGCATAAAACTTATATATAATATATATACACACACATGCTCTGTATAGCATTCACAAACTTGGAAAGTGTCTTTAGTGCACTGCCAGATAAACAACAAATCAATTCTTGAATTTGAATTTTGATGATCATGAATTAGAGTAGCATTGTTTGGCCAATATAAATGGTTTAAAATAAACAAGTTCAAACTCTAAAATATTTTTTTTTCAATATTACTTGTTAATACAAAAATGACGGGCCTCTGTTTGAAGAACTATGATCTACATCAGAAGTATTTTTATATATAATAAGAAGTCAATTTTGTTTCCATTTCTTTCTTTTTTTTTATATATTATAGATGTGTATTTTGTTGGTTTCAGGTAAACTGTTACAAAGCTCTGCCTCTCAGGACTTTTTCGAGGGCATTTGGATCTGTATCCGAAACCAAAATTCCAATTAAACTTCGTCCATTTATATATGGCAGCTATGCAAAAGTTTTTGGAGTCAATCTGTCTGAAATATCTGAACCTGTTGACAATTATTCTTCTCTGTGTGAATTTTTTACAAGAAGACTGAAAGCTGGAGTAAGACCTGTCGACCAACATAAAGCAGTAGTAAGTTATTGGTATTTATTTTAACATAATGTAAAACTACCCATATTACTGAACTCTAAAACTTTAATAGAGTATAATATTTATAAGCCTCATATAATTTATTGAAAACATAATGTTCTATTAAATTTCTTTACAATGATTTAATTAGTGTTACTCGCACGCACAAAATAAAAGAACAAAGCAAATACACAGCACTGATATTCTTTTATTAACAATATTATTTTTATAAGCACAAAGCACAATTTAATTTTTGCAAATAAAACTTTTGTTCAATTATATCATATGTTTTAATTATAACATATCTGATTAATGTAGCATCTCGCTATAGCCTCCTAGATTATTCCTACTGTTTCCAACATTCTTCCACCTTTGAGTAGTCCACTCAAACATCATTGCTCATTAATAAGCCGCCCTATAGTCCTTTTTTACCACTATCATA
This sequence comes from Nezara viridula, assembly GCA_928085145.1. Classification (NCBI taxonomy): domain Eukaryota; kingdom Metazoa; phylum Arthropoda; class Insecta; order Hemiptera; family Pentatomidae; genus Nezara; species Nezara viridula. The sequence goes on along the minus strand of OV725079.1, from coordinate 63,772,347 downwards.
GGTCCTTCTGCACCATCCATATTCACATTATCTTCTTCTCCTCAAGTTTCACTAGTTCTATCCACTCTCCTCTGCAGCTATTTGAAGACAGTAAAATCTTTCACAGGTCTAAAAAGGAGGCCCATTATCTTCAGACTGTTGTAGCTAGATCACTCCCTCCCACCATCTTTCTTGGACTAATTTGTGGCCAATCCAACTGACATGATTTGAATTTAGACTTGTCTCGCATTATCGATGGCGCATTAAGTACTGGAGGTGAAACAATTTTGTGCAGGGGAAGGTTTCATAAATTTTCCTATAACAACCAAGCCTAGTCCCAATAACAACTAGGTCTCCTAAAGATTTAACCTCTCCAGTCAATGGCTTATCAGCCACATATGCACCAATCAGTAATAGTATTTTTTTAGGACCATCTGGGTCTTGTAATCTGAATACCTTGTTCTTTAAAAATGCTTCTAATTTCTTTTGTATTTAACACCTTCACCGCATCACAAATAGTAGGTTGAGTAAGAGCTTCAAAGTTACACCTGAAGGAATTATCCATGCTACACAAATAAATTCGATGAACCTTATACTTTTGTTGCTTGGTTTCTGTACCACCAAACTGTCCATAAACCATTTTTTTTTCCCTCAGTGATATAAAATTCAATTTTTCTGCAAGTCCCTCTGAAATGTATAGCTTTTGTGATCCTGTGTCAATCAAGCATCTGATCACAGTTTCCCCACACAAGCGTAATAATTTTCTAGGCAAAAATGACTCTATCAATGGGTACTAAAAACCAGTGAATTTCTCTTTCGTACGACCTAAATTGTCTAATGCTTTTAAATACTTTTCTAACTTGTCATATAAAGTACATAAGTCCTCATATACTGCACGTTTAACTTCATTTTCCACAACCATAGCTATCAATTCACGTACATACACCTGAACTAGTTTCATGGATAACCATTAACTAATATTCCAGCTTCTGAGTCAGGCACAATACTCTGAATTAAATATTGAAATTTATTCTCTGGAATCAATTATCATCTAAATGAATTTGTTTCAACTGTCGCCAAAAGCTCAACCAATTCTTTAAATCTCCATCAAATTTAGGAATTTCAAGTTTAGGTAACTTATATGATTTATATGAGAACAAATTTATACCTACAACAGAACAAATTTTAGCAGAGGTTTGATGGCCTGAACCAACTTTACTTTGTATTAAAACGTCTACTTTAACACTTTGCTCTATACATCTGCTATTATATGCCTCTGCATCCTCATATTCTTGATTATAAATTTGTTCTGTAACCATTAGTATCAGAAATCATTAATTCATCTTGAACTACACTTAATTTTTTATTCTTTTCAATTAATTGTTATAAATAACTTTTAGTATGTTCAATATTTACCAGCTCCAAATTAAGTTCATGCCCACAACTTATCAGTTAATTTGTGAAAGCAATTCAAATAGGTTTCCTTTTCTTCTTTCATTGATCCATAATTATTAAGAATAGAAAAGTAGCACAAATAATTAATTATTTAAACAAAGACAACTAAAGTCCTGTCACAGTCACCAAAAACTGTTACTCACACGCACAAAATAAAAGAATAAAGCAAATTATTTATGATTTAATTTTTTTTAATGATAATTAATGATTTTGCAATAAACTGAAGTTCTATTCTAGTATATCTGTTGAACAAAAAAAAATTTTTTTCACCATATTTTCATAATAAAAGTTACAGATAATTTATTAGATTTATACATTTTATGTAGTCTTGAAATACATCCAAATTACTTTTCATCACCCTCAACTCTCGCCTCCCCCACAAAAAAATTAATCTTTGTTTTTAAATATGATTTTTTAAGAAGTGAATTTATACAGACTCTAATTTTGTTTCAATAATGCTCACATTGGAAACCATATTGAAAGATTTGATTATGTGATAAACTAATTCCTCATTTTCTTAATAAATGATCTCATAGGCTCGTAAACTAATGCTCAACTTTAAAGGAAAACTGAGAGGGATTATAGTCAACTCCTGGTTATCTATGGGATAGAGGGGTGTAATAGCCTTGGATAATCAAAATTCAATAATAATCCACTGATAAAAGAAAAAAGTAATAGACCCAGTAAAAAATACATTATTTTATTTTTTTACATATTTGTTTCATCTATGTCTCTGTAAATAAGCATCAGGGATAATCTGAAGTTGGCTGTACTTGGTTAATGAAATAAAAATCTTGTTTAAAAAATTCTTGTATCTCATTTTAGTATCTTCCTCAAATGGGAATGAGCTTCAATATTTCTTGTTTGTCTTTGTTTGGTTATAGATATACACAATAAATGCAACATGGTATTAATGTAACTTTCTAAACTACAGAGAAATATTGTTCAACATTTAGTTTCGTATTTTCTTTTTCTTTATTCTATATTGGCTTTGATAAATAGCTACAATTTGATTTGAAACATTTGCCAAATAAAAAATACATTGTAAATTTGAATTTATACTGCCTTAGTTAAAAAGTGTAGCATCTCAAAGATGGACAAAGGTTAATTATTTATGTATTATAATTATATCACAAGACTATGCAATTTAATTTTGTACTGATTTTTAGCGTGTCCATAAAGAAGTCATTTGATTCTCTAAAAAATAAAAAATGTTTGCCTTGCTATGCTTTTGCTCTGAAATAATGGTATTTAGTAGGTCTTGTCTACTTTTGCTTTATTAAAGTTGTGATTTTGATACTCTAATTCATGTTTAGTTTAAAAGTAAAAATTATATTTATATTACAAGTTTAAAAGTACTTTGATTTTTAATATAAATTTTCTGTTATTGTTGTCTCTTTGATTCAATATTTTTAATTATTCAAAATGCTGAAATTTTACATAATAAGCAATTCACATTTTATTTATTTACTTGTGTACATAAATAATAATGTATGTATATATTTTTTTTCTTGAAAGGTCGCTAAAGGTTCAAATTAGTAAAGTTTATCAACTGTAAAGTTCTTCAAAATCTAGTATGATATTTCAGTTTTTTAACTGTTTTTCATATTTCTTTTATCATTATACCAAACTTAAAAAATTATGGCTTGAAACAGGTGTATTACCAATTCTTTGTTTGTTTTAGTTACTTTTTTTTAAATGAGAATGCTTTATATATAATTTTTATAGCCATCTTGGAAATAGATAACTTCTTTAAACTTGCAACAAATATTGGAAAATCCCTAAAATGTTTTTTATGTTGCCTTAACAGCATTATTAATGATTCTTTTAATAATAATTCACTAAATGTGCTACATATAATCATACTAAATCTTGTATTTAAATAAGTCATTATTAATACTTATCTATTTTAAAATTAATATATTGTTAATTTTAAAAAATAAATAGTTTAATAATACTATGTTTAGTATTTATTTCAATTTTAGTTTATGATTTTCATATTTAAAAAAAAAAATGAAGAGGGTGAGAATATTCCACTTCAAAATACATTAATTTTTCTTTTATACATTTTCATTTAAATGAAAATTTTATCTTCTCCTATTTAAACTTAAATTTTTATTCAAGTTTTTTTTTATAATTGGGGTGTAAAATTTAAAAAACAACCTACTCCATTTTCAATTTTTTTTCTTTCATTAATTTTTAATTAACAATTTTAGTTCTAGATGATCATGCGGTAAAAAAATAAAATGTTGATTATATTTAATAAATGTTAACTGTTTGTAAATACTACATTTTCCTGCATTTTAAATAGAAATATAGTTTATTTAAAAAATTGAAATTAAAAAATATCAGATGATAAATAAATTAAAATTTCTTGAGAAACTTAATGATTTATTATTTATTGTAAATAATTATAGTTGCAAGAATAATAAATTATTTTCTTAAAATATATCTGCCTTTGAGATAATCAATACACTAAATAAAAATATATTATATTAACAAATGGACAGTGGGTTTATTTTTGCTTTTTATCACCAGAATTGTATTAAATATTGAAAATTATTATTAATTCATTATAAAATTTTAACAATTATATACCTAATAAGTCAAACTACCACTGTTCCAAGTTTTTTTTTATTTGGTGGTATTATGTACTTTTGGATTATAATATTTATGTTCCCACTTTATGATTCTGTAAATATATTCTCTAATCATATTAAAACTGTTAATTTATTTCCTTTCCAGTTATCTTTTATTTTTTTAAATTTATGTAATGAATCTACTTGTAACTCCATACTATCAGGTTCTTATCCCTCCCATACTCGGTTTCCAAATCAACAAATTTTATTTATTTTTTTTAGGAAAGAAACTAACTGTTATAAAAAGGAAATTTTTCTGCCTAATATTAAAAACTTTAGATAAGCACTCTTACTTGAAGTGGAATAATAAAAGTCTCTCTATTTCTCAATGATATAGATATTATTTGACTGCATCGTCCAACCAACTCCTTCTCGTCTCTATTTCTCATTGATAATTAACTTTTTAAAAATAAGGTATGATGAAGTAATATGTGAGTAATCTACAGACATAGTATGAGTTATGAGTTTATGGTTTCTTTAAGATTTGGGAATATATTCCTGTGAAGTTCTTATATTGATTGGTACATAAATATTATAATTAAGAAAATTAAAGAATTTAATTGACAGTGTATCACAAAATTTTAATACATTTTTTAAAAATAAAACAAAGCTTTAGATTCAAGATTTAAACTACCATAGGTATTATTCAGCATTATCAAAGCGAAGAGTCACTTTTTTAAATGTATCTGTTTCTAATATGTTTGAGTATTTGAAAAACTTTTATTGGTTACAACTACTATCTATGATGAATATAATGTTCTGTAGTGCAGACATTTTTTTATCAAATTATCAACATCCATCCAAAATTTTGTGAATGGTTTCATCTCATTTTAACCTACAATTTTTCATCTATGAAAATTCTCAGAAATAAGTGTGTTTTCTCATTAAATTAGAGGTACTGAAAACTCATTTTTTCCCCACTTGAATCATAAGATAGCATGTCCACAAAATTGAAATAAAAAGTGACCTTTAAAAATATTGAGCCATTTGGCCTATATAACCTCGTTATTTTCACATGTTGGAGATCACACCGAACGGCCTAAAATTTCTGTAGGCCTCTTTTTTTTCTGGATTTTGTTATCAGATTATCTTAGGATTCAAGTGAAAAGCAAATGAGTGTTTATGATTTTTTAGTTCCTCATTTAATAGACAAAAGTTTATCGATATCCAGATCGAAAACTTGAAAGCCCCATTAATGAGAATTTTCATAAATAAGAAAGTGTTTTGTTACAATAAGATGAAGTCACTCACTAAGTTTTAGGTTGATGTTAATAATTTGATGAAAAAAAAGGGGTCAGTACCACGGACAATAAGCATATTTAGTTGTATGGAAATATTTTTTTGGGATAACTGGGTTTATTTACATAAAAAGTCACACTCAGAGGGGGCAGTTGTTTGTTTGGTGTGGTCAACTGCCTCCTGCATAATCTGGAACTGTTCCAGTGGTTTCCATTATATTGCTTTTTCACCTGGCCTACTTGGGTATGCGGATCTTATTAGCTGGAGTTGAGCTTACTATAACACTGGCTGATTCTTTTAATCCTTTGTTCCTGGTGATCTGACATTGATAGCTGTGGTTCTTGCTTTTACAATGTCCTCAGCTTCAGGTAAACTTGAGAATTCGGTAAATGTAAACATTTTAATATTTATTAATTAAATTTGTATGCCATTTCCTTAATTAATGAACACAGTGACAAATAACTCAGAGGAAGTTGCATTTACCAATTTGATGAAACTTGTATGTAAGTAAACCCATGAAAAATATTTAACATGTATTTTTATTTTTTTACTGACACTAAGTTTCACTTTATAACATGAAAAAGGTTCCTTGAAAGTAAAACTGTATTAAATTAAAAATTATATTAGTTAAAATGAATTGAAAGTTTGAAAGGTAAAAAGGGTTATTAGGGTTTGGGTTAATGATGAAACTAAATCTTTTCTCATAATTATAAGAAGTATCAAAATTTTAGATTTTAGATTATATAGTCCCCATATGACAGTTTAGATATTGTGTCTTGTTACCTTTCATTTTTCATACTTCAAAATGTTTGTAGATTTTAATTTCTGTAAAAAAAATAATAAATATAGTGAAGTACTATAGTATAAATCATGTACTACATTCAAAAAAACTTGAAGTGGTACATAAATTACAAATTTAAAACAGTTAATAATTTTTAATTTATTTCACATAATATATTAAATTCATTGAGTAATTATCAGCTTTCAGAATGAAAAAATCCTAATACAAAATTGAAAAAGATAAAATTTAAAAAAAAAATACAGGTTTCAAATATTTTTCATAGTTTTACAAATATTATTTGTTTCTTTTATTCATTTATGCAATTGGTGATACTTCCATTGGTTTCCCTGTGTGTATAAGTAATATAAAATATGCTACTACTTTTAAACCAGTTTTTTTGTCATTGGCTGTCATAAATACTACAGAAATATGAACAATTTTTGCTTTGAACCTGTTTCGTTAAAGACAGAAACATTACCCATGGGTAGACTAAATTATCATTTTATTATTTATTAATAACTTTTTTCTCATTTAACCTTCTTATTTAATTGTATTTCATTATCTTGATTGCTATGAGTATCTGACTGAGATAATACATTTTATCTGGATTATGTTACTATGATTCTGAGAAATTTTGTTTCTTGTTATCTTTCTATTTACATCTTTTGTGTTTCTTGTATTAAATTAAATGTAATTTCTTTCTTTTAGTGTTTAATAGAAATTTCAATATCAGACAATATTTTAAAAACTACTTTAATTTGTAATTTTATGTATATTTATTTATTTTTTCACCTGGATCTATTTCAATGTATTTATTACTTAAGAATGCGAAAATAGTTTAATAAACATTTTCTAAATGCTTCTAAGTTTTAATTTGTTTTAAATCTTTAAATTTATATTGTAAACATTTCCTATTTAAATGAATAGATTTTTTATTTTTTGGTGGGATATTTAAGATTAATATTTTATGTTTTTTAAATATTTCTCTTTTTGGATTGAAGTTACACTACTAATCCTTCTGGGATGTTTTCTGTTTATGACTTGAGTAACAGATGTGTAAACTGGTCGAAATCCGCTTAGTTTTGAATGCTCATGAAGCCTCATGCAATCACGCTTTTTCCTATATTTTAATACATTCATATTCTATCTTTACTTATGAAATGTAGAATATTTTTATCTATAATTGTTTTATTTAGTAATTCCCCTTTGTATTATTCAGGCTCTGGGAAATGATTAAAGAAATTTGCTGCTTCACTAATAATAATTATTTAGCATAATGCTTTTTCTTATCTCTCATTCTAACGATCTTCTATCTCTAACATTTTAACCTTACTTCTGTAAACTATTACTTTTCATTTTGATTGATGCAGACATATTAATGTTGTATTGCAGGTTTCGCCAGCGGATGGTACTGTGATGAATGCTGGAAAAGTAAATTCTTTTCAAGTGGAACAAGTAAAGGGGATTACTTATTCTTTGAAAGCTTTCCTCGGTGACATCTCATGGAAGGATAATGAAAAGCAGATAGTAAGAGATATCAACTGCAATGAAGTTGTATATGCAAAGTAAGTTTATTTTAGTTAAGTATATTTCCATTATTTTACAAGACACTGAAGTAAGAGATATGGGACGATAGCTATCAATTAGTTGTGAGTCTTTGTTAGGTTTTGGAATAAATATGACTTCTGCTGTTTTCCAAGAATCGGGAAATCTTTGCTCTTCCCATAGTCTATTAATTAAACCTAGGAATAATATAAAGGGCTAGGGTAGCCATGTGGGCTAAGGAGCTTGCAATAGGTTATCAAAGTTAAGCAACGCCGAGCGTGGTTAGCACTAGGATGGGTGACTGTCCATCAGAGAAAGCCATGCTGCCCGAGATCTCCCTCCCCCGGTATGTGAGGCCTGTCAGCCTACAGGAGGCAACTCACATAGACCGGACGTAAGACCGATGACATTACCCCCGTGTACTTAAATCGGGAATCGGGATGTGGTCTAGGAGACCACATCTCATGGTCAAAGATCTTAATGGCCTGTAGCGCCAAGAGAAAAAAAAAAAGAAAGAAAGAAATAATATTAATATTTGGAAAGGCATATTTTTAAAAAGTTTAAATGAATATTATCTGGACCTGGAGTAGTTGATTTTGAGGGATTAATTATGAATTAGAGTTCTTCAATGGTAAATTTGTTGTTATAAGGTTCTTGATTTAGGCAAATAGGGTTTTCCATTTTATAATAATTTTGAATATCAATATTTGGATAACTGCCACGAGAGGCATTGGAAAAAAAATTTGCCCGTTAATTTAATACTACCATATTTTAATTTAGATGGAAAACCATGAGAAGATTTGCCACATATTTGTTTAATTTTATTCCATAGTATTGATAAAGGTTTCGAATATGTTATGGATGAAAATAAATTTGCCATGATTGCTTTATTGTCCATCTTGCTACAGTCCTAGCTTTTTGAAATTTCACATGATTTTCTAAATTAGGGTGTCGTTTCAGATATTTCAAAGCCCTATTCATTTCCTTAATGACCAATCAGCATTGTGGTGTCCACCAAGGTACGTGTCTTTTTATGTGTTTATGGTTTTGTTTTTGGTATAATCTTTTCAGCTACTTGGAGAGCAATGAATTCATAAATAAGTCAATAGCATTGGCGGAATTGATACTAATTTGAAATTCCGAATTGATGCTAGAACAATTTTGCTCAAATCTTTCCCAGTTAACATTTTTAAAATTCCATTTTTCTCTCAAAGTTGTTATTTCGTGAGACACCTATAATGAAATAACGATTGGGAAATGATCGCTGCTAGGTAAATCATTGTATAAGTATACCAAAGGCGCTAAAAGGAAAACTATGAGAAGACAACACAAGATGTAATATGGACCAGGTTCTGTGAGTTCTGCTATAAAAAGTTTGTTGAGGTGGATTATGAATAAGGAGGTTATGCGCATCAATTAATTTTTCAAAATCAAAATGTGCATTTATGTCTCCAATCAATAGAAATGGGAGAGGTAATTGATTAACAATAGCATCTATGTTGGAATATAATATATTTTCGTTTGGTAAAAGATATAAGCAACAAATTGAAAACGATGTGGATAAGTGGATAGTCACTGCAACAGCTGAAAGTGGTGAATTTAAACTGATTTCAGTGACATTGATATTTTTGTTGAATCCTAAAAGAACACCACCTCTATTATTTTCTGATCGATGTTTGTGAATAAGATTATAACTGGGTAAAACATTTTTGTTAGATTTTAAGTTTGTTTCCTGTAATGAAATGATAGCTGGTTTGTAATGAGACATCAATAGACTAAGTTCTTCGTATTTTGAAAATAAACTAAACCTTCACAATTCCAATTTAAAATAATCATATTGTTTTGTAATTATTAAATTTTTTTTGTCAATTTGTATGTATCGATTTAACAGCTGTTATATTGATAACATAGTTGATATCTTGGTAAAACGACCTTTAATGCCTTTATTTTGAAGATGCGGATATAATTCGGACATTTGAACTACAATGTTTAAATCTTCTGTAAACTGTAAAGCAGTTGTGTCTGGGTCTTGATTGATCAAAGGAAAGAACATATTTTTTAGGATTCTTATGCATTATGGTTTTTAGTAGTGTTAATTGGCTGATTATGGTATCGGTAGTCTCAGTACTATTTAATTTGGGACCAGATAAATCTGGCTGAGCATCCGATACAGTAGTGCTGCTTTTATTTATTATACTAGTATTTTTATCAAAGGGTTCATTAACTGGGGTTATTAATGTGAAATTTTGAATTGGATTGAGGTTAGAAATTTCTGGTTGACATACGAGGTTGGTCTAAAAAGTTTCTTACCTAACAAAAATACAAGAATTTTTTTTTTTTTCAATGTAGTCTCCTTGTAACTCTACACATTTCTCCCAGCGATGCACTACTCCTCAAACCTGATAATAGTTTGACATTTAAAGCTAATAAAACTTCTTCAATGATGGAGTGAGGAACGCTTGGACCGATATTTGAAATAATAAATCTCTCTGCTGGAAGATTGACTGATTTTCTTATTGTAATTTGTTCTTCCCCTATCTTAATATTTTGGTTATGGGTGACTATCTGATCCACGAGTTGTTTTGAGGTTAGGTAAACTACATAACAGTTATTGGATATTCATCTGACAAAAAGAATGTCAGGCCAACTATTTCTGATATTTTTTCAATATACGTCTGTTGGGGAACCCTATTAAGTGAGCTGAATTCTATTCCCTGTTCCTTACTAGGGTGTTTAGCGGGATTTTTGATATTATGGAAGCAAAACTTTTATCTTCAGTTTTGCGACTTCTTGAATTAGTCTGATCCATTTTTTATCTTTCTGGTCAAAAAAACTATGTAAATATCCGCAAAGTAAGCTATTTTACACTAAAAAACACTAGAGCTATACAGAGGTTAACTTTAAGCTACAAGGTTGCCATATGTTTTCTTCATTACCAGTTAATAAAATATAGTGCAATGATTGTTATGTAACCATTGTTTCTTTATGAGTTTATTTTTGTATTTTCAGAGAAACTAAGACTCCTGACAATTGGATAGCATACAAAAAGAGTTTGCTTCATGATCCTATAAAAAATGATCTTTATCAATGTGTGATTTACCTTGCACCTGGTGACTATCATCGCTTCCACAGCCCTGCTGATTGGCACGTTTCATTCAGAAGGCATTTTCAAGGTTTGTTTGATGACATTTTCTTTAATTGTTTAAACAAAATTTTTTTAAAATTATTCTCTTTATCGACTTCCGAGATCAGAGATCATGCAACCCAGTACCTCTATACACAAAAATTCTTAAAAAGATGTTAAACATTAAATAATTATTTGTCATATTTTCCTTCCAAATAATAGACTTCATTAATACTGTATTAAAGGTTTTAGAAGAGGAGAGTGGGTGGGGATACATTTAAATTTTTTTTTTGTTATCCCCCACCTAGCCTTTTGTTATACTGCGTTTAACCAGGATGATTAATACCGTAGTTAAAAAAACGGGTACTAAAACTCCTAATCTTCAGTTCATCAGATTGCCAGGCAAGGTGTGTTTTGGACATTTATTAGCCTTCCCTTCCCCTTTGTACATTTTAAATCTGTTTCATAACCTCTAGATTTAGAAAATAAAGTATTGCGTAGAATATTCGGACCGAAAAAAGATGAGTTAACCGGAGAGTTCAGACGGTTATACAACGCAGAATTGTGTGAACTGTATCCGTGTAATATAAGAGGTAATTTCATTGCGACGAATCAAATGAGATTGTAAAATTGTTGGGCTTAGTATCGAGAGAATTCCTAAAAGATTAATATTTGCTGTACCTAATGGTAAATGTCCGAGGGGTAGACCGAAGCGAAGGTGGGAAGATTGCATTAAAGCCGATCTGAAGGGACTAGGTTCGGACGGTGGAGAGAGGTGTGTAAAAAGTGATTGGTGGTGTCGGCATCGAACCTTCGGGTTCGCTAAGTCTTTTATTATTGTTATTTATTATTTTATTATTATTATTATTGTTCATAACCTATAGAACATGTGTTTTTCGGATTGGGGATGGGAGGTTGGTTCTTTTATAAATATGTACAATTTTTTCTCTCCTACCAAGTTTAGAAAATTCTATGGGCATACCCTTTGGACCCAATGGACTGAAATTCGCTGTGCACCATTCTTTTATAGAACAGTACCTTAGAAGTAGGAGTAAATTTCAACAATTCCAAAGTTTTTTTCATGGTTTTTCTTGGATCTTAAGGTTTCAAACTCTTAAGGCTCCTAAACACAGAGTGTGATGTGGCAAAACAGTTGCATTACTATATTTTTTTTTATTAGAGAAGTGCCTTTTGAGCTCTCACCTTATTTTTCATCTCCTAATTTGGATAAATTAAATTCGGAAACAAATTATATAATGTTCAAAAACTAAGAATCAGAAAGAAGTGCAGGAGATAAATTGATTTTATAAATTTTCATTTGTTTTCCAAACAAAATTAACGCTAAATTTATTTTTGATGTATCTCTATTCCTTTTGTTTTTATTTTAGGTGAGTTATTGAGTGTAAACCCATCAGTTGCTCAATGGATTCCTGGATTATTTGTACTTAATGAAAGAGCATTATATGTTGGTACATGGCAATATGGATACTTTAGTATGACTGCTGTAGGAGCCACAAATGTTGGATCTATTAGAGTTTATGACGATAAGGTACGTATTTATAAGATAAAAAAGCTTACTGGAAAGTTTCAGTATTTTTATTTTTATTTATGAATTACTATCAATTATAGTTTGTATGAAGAATAAATTGGTTATTCATACGCGAGATATGAATTTACATATTTATATGAATTAAGATGCAATTAGCACTGAAATTGGAGAATGGCTCAATTTGTCCTCAAAAAGGAAGGCAGATTCTAGAAGTAATCAATAACAATGAAGTTGAAATAGTTTTTCATCTACACATTATTCCTGTAAATTGTCATATGTTGAAATAATAATAATAATAAAAGGCTTAGCGAACCCGAAGGTTCGATGCCGACACCACCAATCGCTTATTACACAGCTCCCTCCACCGTTCGCCGTCCAAACCCAGTCCCTTCAGATCGGCTTTAATGCAATCTTCCCACCTTCGCTTCGGTCTACCCCTCGGACGCTTACCATTTGGCACAGCAAATATTAATCTTTTAGGAATTCTCTCGTTACTAAGCCCAACAACTTTACAAGCCCATTTGATTCGCCGTGACGAAATTACCTCAATTATATTACCCGGATACAGTTCATGCAATTCGGCGTTGTGTAACCGTCTGAACTCTCCGGTTAACTCATCCTTCAATCCGAATATTCTATGCAATACTTTATTTTCAAAAACCTTAAGACGCTGCTCATCCCTTAATGTAAGCGGCCAAGTTTCGCATCCATAAAGAACTGTAGGGAAGATTATTGTTTTATAGATTCTAATTTTTAAGTTCCGGGACAAAAAGCGCGAACTGAGTAGTTTTGTCACAGAAAAATAACAAGCATTTCCCGCCTTCAGTCTGGCATTAATCTCTTCTTCAATTCTCGTTTTTTCTAGTTATTGTAAACCTAGATACCTAAATTTATCTACCTGTTCAAACATATTACCATCTATATCGATACCACCAGTAGTATCGCCATTTTTGCAGCTAACCATATATTTTGTTTTATCTACGTTTATTTCGAGTCCTAGTTTTTTACTGGCTTTCATTAACGTTATCGTATTTAGTTTTATAGTTTCAACGTCTTCGCTTAACAGTACAACATATGTTGAAAACTACTTTTAATTATTTGTTTGAGGAGGTTGTTGAAGATATATTATAGTCCTAAAATACATCATTTTTCAAGCCCATTTAACATGAAAGAAAGGAGGATATTTCTTTTGAAGATCTTTAAAAGTTAGTTTTAATAATATTCTGGTGTCTCCATACAGGTCTTACCTGCACAAAGACACTTTTAGAATTCCTTTTCCACATAGTTAGCAGACCTCTAATTATTGTGGACGGGCATAATAATCTAACAATTTATCGCTCTGAAACCCCATCCCTACCTACTCCAATTATTTTTTATTATGCTCCTCAGATAGAAAATGGAGATTATCTGTGTGTATACTTATATCCAACCATCATCAATTAACGTTGTTTGTCAAACAATATCGCATCTATTCGCTTAGCTTTCTTATTTGATATTCCAGTTCTGTGCTTCTTCTTTTTTCTCACCCTACCTATGCTATTCTAGTATACAGTTTTTCAGCAGCAGTAATGTAGTGTGCATGTCATTGCTGCTGATATAACTCTCTTTGTTTCATTGCTTGCTCTTTATTAGTATACATGGTTAGGGTAAAGATGTGTGTATGTATTTCGGGAAAAATAAAACAAAATACTCAGTGGTCCAGCCCGGTGCAAAACTGCCAACCTCTGGTAAGGCTACAATTTATCCTCCTTATAGACCTTTCAACCCACCTACTGGGATGGCTATCAATCATCCTGGTCTTCTTTCCTCCTTCCAACTCTCCATGTCTATTACTCCTCCAGCTCTTTCATATCTGTTGGTCATTGCGGTGTCAATTCTTCCCGATCTGCCTCTTCCGCTTCCTTTAGCGGGGCCTCCGCTTTTCATGCGGGGCCTCCTCTCCCCAGCATGAAGCACATCCGGCCCACCATTATCTTCCACTTCATCAGTGGGGAGATAGTTATTCTTTCCCATTAGTCCAGAGAAATCTTTTCCAAGATTGTTTAACCTAATCTCCCTGTACAGCCAGGCCACGGTTTCAGTCCATATCTGTGCAGGGGATGGGGTGGCCGAGTGGTCTAACCCATGCGCACAGCAGGTTGCTCGGCAACCTGATCAAAGAATAATTTGATAAAATAAGTATGAGTTCATGTCCTGGTGCCGGGAGGTCTATTAACTCTATCATTAATCCCCACACTTAACCCCTGGCCCACGAAAAACCCCATATAGCCTAAAAGGTGAGGAAAGGGAGGACAAAAAAAAAGTCCATATCTGTGCAAGTCAACATGGTGTGTTTGGCTATTTGAACCCTACTTGTGGAACAACAGTGGCCTATATTTTTTCCACCCCATTCTGTATCATCATTTTAGAAAAACTAATAGCACCATTACTTATATAAGACACAATGTCAATATTGTATGATGCGGGGTGGCCAAGCGGGCTAACACTTGTGCACAGCTCCATGCGTTGCCCAGCAACCTGATAACCGATTGTTATACATGATAAAATAACCACGAGTTCACGTTCCAGTTCCAGGGAGGACTTTTAACTCTGGCATTAATATCCCACCCTCACTCCCTGACCTGGGAAAATCCCATATAGCCTAAAAGGCGAGGATGGGAAGTGCAAAAAAAAAAAACATGTCAATATTGTAAGTTAGATGTTAATATTTTTTTAGCATTAATAGGATTATGTTTTTTATAATTTCTTATATCATATTTTTTAGTCTCTTCATACCAATATGAAGAGGTGTGATAATAAAGCGGATGCGAACTTAGATCTCAATTGGAAGAAAGGAGATGAAATTGGAGAGTTTCGATTGGGATCAACAATAGTTTTGCTGTTTGAAGCTCCAAAAGACTTTCAGGTACAGATTAGTCCAATGCAAAGGGTACAAGTTGGTAAAGGCATAACAGTTTGACTGCTGTAACATTAGTTTTAAAAATTAATATGACTGTTTTGTAAATATTTATATATTGTTTACGGAAGTTAAAAACATTATTTAAAAAAAAACCTTTATAACCATCCTGTTAATTTATTGGTAATCATATAATATGAAATCTTCTTTTAGTCAA
Organism: Nezara viridula; assembly: GCA_928085145.1. Taxonomy (NCBI): domain Eukaryota; kingdom Metazoa; phylum Arthropoda; class Insecta; order Hemiptera; family Pentatomidae; genus Nezara; species Nezara viridula. The sequence goes on along the minus strand of OV725079.1, from coordinate 63,756,923 downwards.
GAAACAAATTTTTCCGATTAGATCTGTTTATTAGTTCTAGAGGAACTATCCTCTAGATTAAATATTTTCTTGAAAGAACTATTATAATTGGTGCTGAATTGTCGCTGTACAAAAATATATTGCTCCCTCCATTGGCCTCTGAATTTTTATTAATCAATTTCAAAATTTAGCCTTTTCTTTGGCTAAAAGCTTTCATAACACATAAAATATTATATTTTGACAGCTATTAAATAAATTTAACCTAATAGTATTTGTGATGAACCATTAAAAGTATTTCTTAAATTTTATTTTATATATTCAATAATTAAATTAAATTATATTCTTACATAATGTGCTGAAGTATTTTTACCATGGTGTTTTAAGTTCAGTTATTTCATCAATTATTAGTTATTGTAGTTTAAATAATGTTCCTTTCAATTATTGAATTTCTAGAGCGTATTTGATTTTTAATCTTCCAGCTATTTATGTATTTATTAAATGCGTTAAAATATGTACTGAATATAAATCTAGCTTGAAGAATTATTAAATTGTTAAATGAATTGAATTTTTATTGTAATCTTGTTTGAAATATAAGTAGATTTATTTGCATTTATATTTTTATATGTAAAACAATTGTTAGTGAAAAATTGTGGTATTTCTTCCTCTGTATCTTTTTTTTTTAGATAATGTCATATCATTACGTTTTCTAGCATTGAATAAAATGCTGTAAACATCATGACATCCTATTTTTTATTTTTTGGTTTAATGATTGTTTATGGAGTAATTAATCTTAATATTTTTATAATAAGGCCAATGATCATTAAGTTTTAATTAGAAAGGTATATTCTTGAGAAGACAATAAAATAAAATTAATATATTATTTTGCTTATTCAATATAATACATTTTTGACTTATTATTAATGGAATTGAAAGTTTTACTTACAGATGGCTTTAAATCAACTTATTGGATAATTTTTAATAGAGCCAATAATAATTTTGTCACATTACTAACTAAAATTTTAGTAAGCCTACTGAAGCAACATACCCCTTACATTAAGACTTACAAAGTTCTTGATTGTAAAACATAAGTTGAAAAAAGCACTTATGAGGTGTTTTAGACATTTATTAAAATTGTTCCATAATATTAAAATATTTAAATTATTGGATTGTATTACAATCATTATTAAATCTATTGACCTGTAAATATAGAAAATAAACATTGTAAATAAAAAATATTGAGAGGAAAAAGCTGATAAAAGTCCAAAAATATCTAAATCCCATAAATAGTGCAATAATGATATTGGATGTACATATTGATAATTTTATTCTGCTTTATAAATGATGAATGTATCCATTATTTTACTGAAAACATTTTTGATGATGAGCACATTCCATTAAATATTTTCATTCAATTAGCATATTATTCAATGTTGTGTGAGTGAACAATCATTAAAATAAATGTTTTTTCAAGTAAGGGAGTAATGTTGTGTGGTTTATTTAATTTTAATTTTTTTTAAGAATAAAAAGCTACAGATTAATATTAATAAGAATAAGTTTATTCACAGTGGCATGGCCATTTTGTGAGTCAGTCTAATGTTCTTTGTAGATTTTGTACTTTATATAATTTTTAAATAAAAGTCATAATATTTATCATACGTCTATTTTTTAAAATTTGAATACCAGTAAATGTATAAAAAATTCAATTTATTGTAAAAGAAACAATATTTTCATACTTGTAAATAGAATTTTTATCTCAGTTTTAATTAGTTATATAATTTATGATTTATGTTCCTTTTGTTGTTATAAAATGTTTGAAGTAAATAAATTTAGTATGATTCATGTTGATCTTAAATTGAATGTTGTTAAAGTTTTGGTGTATAGCATTAAAATTGTGTGAGTATAATAATCATAGAACTGTAATTCTCAAAGAAAAAAGTCTGTTTTTTTTTTTTCTTGAAATTTATTTCTAAGTCATCAAAGAAATAATATTTTATTCGTTTGTTACTAATTATATCACTTACTTAAAATTTAGCTTAACAAAAACTTTTGTTTTCCCACTGTTTCTTTAAAGATATGTAAGCTAGCATATATTAATTTTTCTTTTATTTAAAAACAAAATTTTGTACAATATTCATGACATTCTCTTTTCAATAAAGATTAATATGAATCAAAAACTTATGAATGTTTGTTATAATTCAACAGATATGATAACAATAATTTTATCATATTTATATATTATTTTTATTTTAATTAATTAATTTAGTTATTTGTTTGTTAGTACTGACAAACTTTTGACATAACACAACTACAGCACAAAAACTTTTATTTTGTTTTAAAATTATAACTTTTGTTTGTTATTACTGACAAACTTTTGACATAACACAACTACAGCACAAACTTACTTTTATTTTGTGTTTAAATTATAACTAAGTTTAAAAGTTAGTTATCAGTTCTGTTTTTTTTTTTTTGTTTTTTTTTTCAATTTCCTCGTGTTTAGTGATTATAAAATGTTTTGTAATGATTTGAGAATGAAGGCTCAAATATATTTTGTTCTTGTGAACAATGTTTGGTAGATACCAAATTAAATGTAATTGGTAATATTAGTACAAATATTAGATGAATACGTGCCAATTCATTTAAATATTGGTAAATTTTTTATGTAGTGAGATTTAATTTATATGATTGGTGTCTCAGTTCTCCTGTGATATAGTTAATATAGTTACATGTAATTTTGTATGGAGAAATAAATTACTTATAAAAATTAAATTTTTGTTCAATTTGTAACCATCACATTATTCTTAATCCTCAGTTAGGCACATATTGTCTGTAAGATGAACTTCTTAGTTTTTTCGTGTGCCTTCAGGGTAGAGTTTGCCGTAAATGGGTTAAGGTCCATAATACCTTTCTGATTTGATTTTCAAAATTATTCTAATTAGTGATGTTTTTTTTTTTTTAATTTTTGTTATTATTAGACTTAAAATACTTACCAAATCAATGCTATATAAAACAAAATACTTAATTTAGAAAAAATATTAAGTGTGTAAAAGGTATAATTTTGATAAGTTTAACCATTCATTTGAGCTCCAATAATTGTTCCACACTGAAATTGATCTTGTCCCTCACATCTCGGGAGTATCGAGAATTCAATTCTCACTATGATCAGTCAATATTTATGTCCTCGTAGTCCTCCAAAGTAAAGCTTCGCTATCAATAAACTCTGAATGGTTGTTAATAAAATACAGGACCTTTTATTGGACTAATTCTCCTCCACTGATATTACTCATTTATGATTGGAAAAAAACATGGTAGGAAATATATAATTTCTATTATAAAAGGTATTAAATATACTAAATGCACATATTATAATGAATATAAAAAGTACAAAAGTAAATTACTAGATCTATCATTCAGTATAATCATAAATTTGAGTTTCATATTTTAAATGTAAGCTAAAGAATGATTTTTCTACTAATTATTTTGATATAGAGTTAAAATTTCATGTGTCCCATTAATAGAAAATGTTCAAATATGATACATTTGGTCTTTTTACCTCCCTTTGTCAAGATAATCAACACCAGCTTTTCATGATCATGTGAAGGTAGGATTTCCCACTGGATCTGTTAATATTTATTTTTTGGTGATCCAAAAAATTGACCTAGATATTCAATATTGAGCTACACTCTTTGTGGGCAAGAAGGCCCACTGTCTAGACTTTTTAAGTTTATTTGAGGGCAATGGAAGGTGAAAGGGACAGGAAAACTATGCTTGCACTCACTGGCAAAATTTGTGGTCCTAGTCCTGGTTTTCCCTACCAATACCAGCACTCTTAGAATAAAAATTATCAATATTGGTAAAAAAAAAGAAAATAGAGTCATGTGTTAGTAAAAATTATAATTGTTCTGAATAGAAAAATACAATTGTCAGTAAATAATTTATAAAAATATATAAATTTCATCTGGTAAACATATTCAGTTATTTATTTTTGATGAAATACCATTATATTCTAGGTTAAATTAAAAATATATAATAGATATCAAAAATAGGCAGATAGTCATGTGTAGATAAAAATTATCCATGTTCCTAAGTTATGTATAGTCCAGAAATAATATTCAAATAAGAAAAAAATACCTATTAAATATTTACTTATTTAAATAAGCCCTGGATTTCCTCAACGTGATGATAACTAATTAAAAAAGTAGTAGAAACAAATATAAAGCTACATTTAGATATTTTATACACTATGGGACAAACAAATACATAAATGGTTAACTCACTAGGCTAGTATTTTTGTTTCTTGTTTTTGAGATTTCCCATCTGCTATCAGTATCAAGAGAATAAAATAAACAGTTTGGTTTAACAATGTCGCTGTCTAACGCACCTTTATGTTTTAGAAAACATCTGTACATATCAACTTTGTAAGAATAATTAATATACATGTAGAAAAACGATTTTTTCACATTTAAGATTTTACAGGGGGAAACCAAAAATAGAAAACCATGAAATATGAAGAAATTTAATTTTAAGAAATGTAATTACAGGGCTTGTGATTTTCGTAGAATCTTGTTTCGGGCCATAAAATATGGTTTTTGTTGGTACCTACCAAAAATTAAAATTCCATTATTTAAATAACATTTAGGGGAAATTGCAAAAAAAATACGTGTCCTCGAAAATAGCTTGAACGAGACACTTAATAGTTGTAGGGTAAAAACACCAATAGCTGATAAAAAAGTGTACCAATACCTGACATCCTCCTCAAAAAATGGGAATAATAAAATTTCAGGACCTCCTAGACCTCTGTTTCATATATTTTTTGTTCCTATATTTTCTCCTTGTATATTTGTCTGCTTTGGTATGGAGAAATTATTACTTATAAAAATTAAATTTGTGTTCAGTTTGTATTCTTCCCGGAAATCGCTACAAAAATAATGAGTGGCAGATTAGAAAAGTCTCTCACCCTCCACTAAGTGTCCCAGGAACCACCATCTTTCAGTAAGAGCACCATACCTTAGGTATAACTACTCAGATGTATCCCAAAATTTTTGTTTAATTGTTTTTGGAGTGTTTTAAATTATGCTTTATCTATTTTTAACTTATCTTGATCAAGGATTGGATATTTAATAGATGTTTAATAGCTACTGGAGCCTTATGATGGGGACTTTAGCCAGCAGTTGACAGTCCTGTGCTCTCATAAATTCAACAAGATATACTCAATATAACCATTTGAAAATGGAACCATTCACTAGTCTCATTAAAAAAAAAAAGAAGCTAATTATTAGGATTAAATATGTATATATTTAATATACCAAAAATAGGTTCCTATGGTCCAAAATAGATTCTTGACAGTGACAAACATTTATGGATAAATTTAAGTCGGGAAACGCAAGAAGTTATAATTAAAAGAAATTTATAATAACTTAAAGGTAATTTTTGTTAATCTTAAAATGAAGAATATGAAATTCCCTTTAAATACATTTTTTTTCTCATCTCTGTCAGCTATAGAAACATTTCTAATCAAACAGTACAACAAAACTATTCTCTTAATCTTCAATTTTTTTCAAATTTAGATAAACGTTTCATGGAAATATGTCATGTTAAGGTGAGAAGTAGTTCTTTTTTGGCTTTAAGACTTGTAAAAGCAAGTCCTATTTGCAAGAAGTAGTTCTATAAGATGAATCTATGAAACATATATCATCAGTATTTAAGTTTTTACACGTAAAAGTTCAAAGAAATTTACTACTGGTACATTTACCCTACAGCAATTCTGCAAAGCACCATTTGTAATCGATTAAGTTACTCTTTAACCCTAATATTTAAAAAATACATACATGTACTTCGATTTAATACTTTAAAACACGTTTGAAAATCGGACATTTTCATACTTCCCCCGCTAGGGTTAGTTCCACTATAACTTTTTTGCATGTTGGGGGGAGTCTAAAAGACTAGAGGAATGAATAAATTAAATCAAGTATTGAAATTTAAGTTCCATGCTAAATAAGTTTAAATCAGTTATTTCAGTATCTGGAAACACTTAATAAACACCATAACATCGCGTGAGGTTACGAAGTTAATAAATCAGTTTTTATAAGCACTAAGTATTTTTCATTGTTGTGTTGGTTGTTTATGTAGACTAAAATACGAATCTTAAATAATCACGATGTCTACTCTGACTATGTTAGGTAGAAGTAATTTATCACAAATATTTGCCAGCTGTAACCTCCTCGTATCAGTTATTTCTAGAAACAGCAAACTTGCTTCAAATTATATCAATACCAATTGTCGTCCCTTCTCTTATAATAACATACAAACACCAAGAAAGTCTAAAAATACCTCCTACTTAGTTTTTAAAAATAACATGTCCAGTAGTATGTTGAATGCTGTGCCAAGTGCTGAAATTGATCCTGACGGAACATTCAAATATATTCTAGTAAAAGTATATGCACCTCAAACCCCCGATGGGACGGAACCATCAAAGCTCATTATTCGTGGAAATAAAAGAGGGCCATATCATGCAGACATATATGACGAGACCATAAAGAAATTAACTGAGCTGAAATTGGATTCTGAGTGTATTGGAGGAGGTAAGATTCAACATAATTCATCAGAGAAGAAAATAAATATCTTTGGTTCCTCTCAGGGATTTGGGAAGGCTGATCATGAAGTTTCAGCACAGATTTTAAAAGAGGCTTTTCCTGGCTATGAGATTACTTGGAATGATGATGGAAATTAATGATTAATTTATTCTCAGTTTATAGTGCAAAACTTCTATTATTAAGTGTGTATTAACACATTGGAGTTTCCCTTGAAAAGTAATTTATTAACACAGGTAAATTTAATTATACTTGTCTGCATTTTTTAAAAATTGTACAAGTGGAATGAACAATCATTGAGATTGACAGAGACCTGTCATAGTGTATATTCTTCAGAAGTGAATTTTTTTTTTCACATCTGTTGAACGAACATGGATAATACCTGTATGAAAAATAAAATATGACTACATTATTTATTTGTTTATCTCATTTTTATATTAAGTGATCCTTAAAAATACATCAAAATAAAATATCCATCTTGAAGATGCTTATATCATAAGATCAATGATGTTCAGTCATCAATATTATATTTAAAATCCAGAGAAAGTTCTGGCTTTTCATTATGATCCAAAATGTTTTAAGTCTGTATAATGAATATAAATATGCACATATAATATTTATATCAGAAGATGAATTATTTATTTTGAAGTAATTCAAATTCAATCAAATAAAACCTAAATGTTACTAAAATCCAGAGGAAGAGAAGGCATTAATATAATTATGGTTCAAAATGTTTTTAAATCTCTACAATTTATTACTTAAATTAGAAAATCAAATATTTATTTTGAAGTAATTAAAATAGGTTTAAAATGTCATTTATTCATCTCCTTAGTTGAAACATAAAAGTCCATATATCCTGATATACCTATGAACACCATTGTTTCTCAACATTAATACAGTATTAATAAAAACGAGGTGAATTGATGAAACAATATTTAAATGGAACTATTTTTGCACTGCAGACATTTTTTGTAATCTATCTGGAAATTGTTGTGGGCTACTGATCGCCAGTTGAGAAATTATGCTGTACACCACTGTCAGACATTTTTAGGTATGGTGTGATTTGATTCTACTTCCAGTGATCAGAACCTTTTAGGGTTGAGATGCTGGCCAGATCAATAACTGATAAGAGGTTTTTATCTTAAACCAGTTATTTTTACTGTTGTGTTCAACGGTTCAAATAATGTTATCTTGAATTGTTGTGTTTTAACCTTTTTATTTAGAGTATGGCAGTGAATAGTACTGCATTGCATAATGGCTTCAGCTTGCGTTTATTAAAATTATAAAGGATGGTATTTACTAATGGTTAATCTTAACCATTAGTGTTATACCATATGTTATACCTCTTATTTGTGAAATATTCTTACTTATAGTGATATAATTTTTACTATACTTTAGTCTTAAACTGCATAAGATTCCCAGCTTGGATAAAAAAGAGATGGGTCTGAAGTTGGAAGCTGATGAAGGAGCAGAAACTTTAACCCACGGACAATGGCTCTTTTCCAGGCTTTGAGGAAAATGGAATTTTGGGTAGAGAAATTGTATATGTGTAAATGCAATTCTATAAGTGCCTTTTTTCTAAATTAAGTATAGTGCTATCTACCTAGTCCTATTATAAATATTGTTACAAAAAAATATATACAGTTATAGAAATATATACAGCTGTTTTAACTTCTTTTTCACAAAAATGGAGTTTAGTGGTGCCATCAAAGCCAACTCCCCACCAAACCATCACTGAGGATGGGTGATGACCTCTTTCCACTCTTCTACTGATTTCCTGGGCTACTTTAGAGCTGTGTGCGTATATACAATCATTTTGGCAATTAAATTTTTCTTTAATTGTAAAAATGTTCTCATCACTAAACAAAATTTTTCGATGAAGATCATTGGTGTAACAGCCAAGGAACACTTGGCATCCATCCATTTTAACTTTTTTTAGGGAAGAGGTTAGCCTTTGATCTGACTGAGATTCTTATTTCTTACTGTATTTGCCATTCTTACAGTGCTGGAATGGCCTGGTCGAGGTCTGTCACATACAGATTGGGTCTCATTATATCTATTTATAGTACTGTACACAAACATACGGCTGATACCCAAAGGTTTCATATTGTTGAAAATCTCTGACCTACATTTTCCAACTTTCTGTAAGGCGATCACAACTATTCGGTTTTCTTCATCACCCCACAATATGTTAACTGAGCGAAAGAAAAATACAAACCAATGGGGATTATTATTTTGACATATAATCTGATAGAGGTAAGGATTATCTAAATAATACCCAAGGATGTAAAAAAGTTGAACTTTTGTAACAGTATTTATGGCAGAACTAGGTACAGCATAAATCAGAATTCATGATTATATCAAATATTTTTTTAATTGTAACATGGCAATTTTTCACTTCTCTGAAAGACTTAAATTATTACATTTTAAGGATATATTCAGTAGGTACATATCCATTAATACAGAAAATAGTTATACATCAGGAATGTGTGCCAGAATGATGAGGTGGAATTACAAAACAATGTTAATGGACATAACATTGCCATGCTTTTACAAATTCAATATATAATTGTTAATTCAAAATCTAACAATGCTTCATGTTTTAAAAATTAAATATACATAAAAATAGTGATTAGTATGTTTAGGTACTAGATTACAAAGTTTTTGACATTCAATATTAAAATTTATAATTAAATTAAATTTCAAATATTTACATTTAAAATTTACATACACTATATTTGCTTTTTATATATAATTCTCATTTTTGGCCTTAATTAATACTGTCTCCATAGTTTCTCTACAAAGGTGACGTGACTGATGCCTTATCCTTTAAGAGTACTGATTTCATATGGTGCTAGACACTTAAAGCCTACCCACCAAAAGAAATCAGTTCTCCTTTGGATACTTTTATTTCTGAATAATGTCTATGGTCTCTGGTGAATGAAATGGGCATAGGTATATGTGGGGTTCCATTGACTCTAGTGGAGGCTTATCTGCCTTTTCTTCAAGATTTTTTTTTTAACAAACTCTGAAACAGTAGAAATAAAAATCTTGATAGCTTTGCTCATCCACACAGCCTTGTATATCCCTGTTGACAAAGAAGTTAATTATATCTATGTATATACAATTTTTTTAAAAAAAACTAGCAATTTTTTTTATCCTAGCAGAAATAAGTAACTATTTATTGGACTTATTAAGGATCAATAGATATTCTATACCACTAAACAGAGTATTAAAAAACTGATTTAACATTCAACTGAAAAAGTTTATTATTATTGATTCTTTCTCCCGAAAAATTTTTACAATGAATAAAAAAATGTTGAACAGATTTCCTCATGATTCTAAAAAATGGGTTGTATTCACCTTGCTAAATAAAGTTTAAAGATATATATATATATATATTCACAGCATACATTTAACAATAATTATTCATTTATTTATACATTCATGCTCTCAGATTGTATAAAGCATTTTCACTTGCTTCACTATACTCCGACTTGGACCACTGGTTCTCATAGTGGATCACACAATGTTAACCCAACATTTTAAAATTGAAAATGGAAGTATTAAACTAAATTCATTAAGTAATATACTTATAACAATTTTTTTTGTTCGTTTTTGTTGCTTCTATGATTTATTATGACATTTATACAAAATAAAATAATAACAAATATACAATAGGAGTGCCATGAATTTGAATGAGATAATTGTTTTGTTTTTTTACTTTCTTGATGGATATAAAGCTTATCTAATTTCAATAGGGAGAAAGTATAATAATAATAATAATGAATTGAATACATAATAATTTTATAAATTAATCAGAGAGCAAGAACCTATACCAATAAGTTATTTAGATGTTTACAAGAGAATAAATGTCACTGTTTTGCAGGACTAATGATTTTGATTTGGCAGGGACCGAAAATTATGTTGGGGATGGAACTCTTGCTTAAATAAGTGGTTCAGAAGAACCTCATAATCTCATCACTCACCAAGTTCATACCATACTTATCTCCTCTCAAATCAGAGTTGGGAAAAATTAATTGTAACTAATAGTTAAACCTTACAACTAACATAGTTTTAGTTATGCTGAACTCCAATGAAACCGTGTTTGACAACTGAAGTCGGTATGAATTCATATATTTTGGAGATTTATTTTTATTTAAATAAATGTATTCAAGTAATACTTAAATAGTACTGAAAAGGAATTGAACGATAGCATATATCATATATATACTACTTACTATACGGTATAGTAGTTCATCCGACATACATTCCACATGATATATTAAGAAAAATGTTAGGGATTTGAAAGATTAATATTATTTTCTTGTTGTTAATATTCCAATTTATGTACCTATACTAATCAGTAGTACATATTAATTAGCCATCCAGATTTTTTTTTAACTCTTAAAAATAAGGAAGAACTATAGTCCCTGTTACAGATCCCTTTATAACAAATTATTAACATCCCTATAAATTTCGTGAATGGCTTTATCTTATCATAACCTAAAGTTTTCACCTATGAAAATTCTCAGGAATGGGACCTTTCTCATTAAATGAATTTAATGAGTTACTAAAAATTCATAAACACCATTTTCGAACCCCCTTTCCCCATGTTGATGGCGCTAGAATCTACCTCTTCCCCCTTTCCCAAGATATTCTATTTTTCACCTTATCTTAAAAAAATCTGGTGGGGTGCGTGTATCACTCAACTTTCACTTACCATCCTCTTAGCAGAAATAAGTATTTTCAGACAAAGGAGAAGTGAAAGTAAAAATTATAAACGCTATATTCATTTATATTTCGTCTTGGGTATCTTATTTGTATAAGTAATTTATTAATTTAAATATACAAATCATAATATTTATATAATATTGTCGGAGTCCGTGTTATGTTAAGCTCATGTTAGGTATGGAAGCGTGTTCTAATCTTCAGGAGGAGCTCCCGTGCACTCTCATTCCTTTGGTTTCTCAATTACAATTATTCTTCATTACGATCTCTTATTTCTCCTTTAGTTAATTATAAAATTCTTTCATATTTTATATTTAATTATCATTTATGTTAGAGATTAATGTGAAATGGTCAATATTTAAAAAAAAAAAAATTAAAGGACTTTAGGGGAAGCTAATATTGAAAATTAGACATTTAAGCCCTATTAGAGAACATCAATCAGAATAAAAACTACATTTTATTTAAAATTGCTCAATTTTATACTGTCATAATAGATTTAATCAAAATCGTTGGAGCGGTTTTTAAGAAAATCGTAAAAATGTGTTTAGTCCATGGTATAACGTCCCACTTCCGATAAGCCGATTTTGACGAAAAAGTTGTAACATTCCTAGTATATAAAAACCTTACATATGCAATTTCACTTTCATACAATTTTCGTTTTTTAATTAGACCGACAACACTTCGTTTTTTAATTAGACATAGGACTCAGAGGACCTCAAAACGTGTATTTCCGTTGAAAACTGAGATCTAAAAATTTTCATTACCGCAATACTTTACTATATATTTCATATATAGGCAAGGGATAGTAAAAAAGAGCAAAGGAAAGTAGAATTAGAAAAATCGTAGATCATATACAATTACATTGCAATCTGTTCTATGATTTCCCCTTTTTCCTTATTCTGAAATTTTTCATTCCGAAAATTCATAACCATGTTGAAATGAGCTCCCTCTCGAAAAATCAAAACCCCATCAAATATGACCTATCCTCAAAAATTTTTGATGGCGTAACTTGTGCCCTTTTGGGCACCCATATCCACTTGAATCGAAAGATTCATTTGATCAAAAATCGAAAAGATAAGGTGGCCTAAAAAAATATTGGACCGTTTGGCCTATATCATGCCAAAGTGGCCGATTTTTTTATAGGCCACCTATCTTCTCAATTTCATGATCATATTATCTTACGATTCAAGTGGAAAGCAAATGGGTGTTCATGAGTTTTTAGTACCTAATTAAATAGACAAACGTTTGCCGATATCCAGATTGAAAAATCTCAATTTTCGTAAATAAAAAAGTAGTTTACGATTAGATGAAGCTATTCACAAAGTTTTTGGTGGATGTTAATAATTTGATAAAAATGGATCTGCCACGGACTACGACTATAATTCTTCAATAATAAGCTGATAAAAGTCTAGTAGCAAATTAGAATAAGAAAAGTTTAGTAAAAATTAATATACCGAAAATGTCAAGCTTAATATTTAGAATTGGTGAATTAGGTACCTATCACAGTAATAACAATAACAAGACATAATTCAGCTCATTTTTCTAAAAGATCTAAATAAGATTTTTTATTTTATTAAGGGATAACACATCTTTTAATTTCTTTAATTCTAGTGTTTTCAACGTATATGCGCCTATGGAGTTATCCACATGTGCCACGGCAAATTGTTGGAATAATGAGAAATAAATAAATTTTAAAATTGAATAAATTTATAATTCAAAAGTAACATTAGTATTAAAAACATTGCTAGTGAGATATTAACTGATTATGTTATTAGTTGTCACTATCGTAAACTCATATTATTACTACATGCTATAGATTTGTTTTGTTTTTATTGAAGTTATAATGAGTACATACGCGTCAGCTCCTCTTATTTCACTGAGGGTGCAGGTAATCGTAATTAATCAGAAACATCCGATATTTCCTATACATTATTTAACTAAAAATTGGCAAGTTTTGCGAATTGCCATGTACAAAATTATGACTTTAAATAAGAATCTAGCATCCCTACGAACAGAGGATGGTTCTTGGACTATTTTGTGATTTAAAAACATTCAAACTTAAATGCGATTCATCACTCTTTGACGAAAAGTTATAATCTGCAGTTTGGAAACGGTTCAGGTAAGGTGGTTGCCCCAGGCGGATCTAAGAGAGGGTCATCCCCCCCCCAAAAAAAATGGCAAAATATTACTATGTTTTATTAAAAAAATATTTAAAAAGTATTTCTAACAGTGTTATTTACATTGTAATTACATTTAATAGGATTTAAAAAATCACTTAAACACCATCTCGTATAGGTAGTTAGTTTCTTTCGTTTTCTTCCAAAGTATCGTTATAGATTTTAAAAAATCTTTCAGGCTGAAGACCCCATTAAAATGAAATCCTGGATCCATCCAAAGTCAGAAGAGAGTAACCGCTTTGTTTTCTTAAATTAACTGTTTATTCCAAAGTTCGAAAAAGTCCAAGGTCTTTTAATTAGACTCAATAGAAACAATAAATGGATGAAAATAAATTATTTTCTGTCAATTTAGAGAAATTAAAAACTTTTATCACCAACTGCAACAATACTGTTCAATATTAGAACCTCAAACCGGAGGTTGGAGGATTCATACCGCATTAAAAGCAGGTTAAGGTCCAGATTACGTTTTGAATTTTGATAAACTAAAAGATATTGAAAAATATATTAAAACGCCAGGATCAGAGCATTCAGAAATGCCACAGTTGTTTGAAATAACTGGTGTTGTTACTTACTTGGTTTTATACTACTGAAAACTAGTTAAGAATTTCGTACAGGTATAGAATATAACACTGCAGCTACTTAATTGGAACTGAGTGGAGGAGTTGTTGACAATGGCTTATAAGGAAGGGGTAAACTTATCTACCATGGATGGACCAGCTTGGACAAAAGAGACAGGATATGGTCGAGTTACAACCATACACTTCAGTGAATATACGGACTATGTCTTAGAGTTACCATCCTTCTCTGCTTCATTTAGGTGTCGCTTGACTTTCGCTTTTTTTTTTTTCTAACAATAAAGAAAGCGAAAATGGAGAATACGGTCGTGTACTTAAATACTAATTCATATGAATGACTTTATGTCAAAGGCGGAAAATCTGTCACAAAAATCGAAATTGAGATACTAGTCCCTCTTTTAAATGAAGTGCGTTCATACTAAAAAAAAATCGCAAGTTAAATTTAGCTTCAAACTCAACAGTTCGTTTCAAATGTAGAATTCACCAAATTACCAATGGAATAGCCGGATTCTGATCACGTGATACAATCTTTAGTAATGGTTTCCTCTTATTTCATGAAGGTAAAAAACACCAACAGATGTATTTATTAAATTGAAAGGGAAAGTAAATTCCATAAATTTAAGTGAAAAATGAAAGTTAAAGGAGTCCTCTGTCCATAAATTTCCAGATAAATGGCAGTTGACGAGAAGATGAATAAACGGAAACATAAGATGCTGATAATAATTATTAAGAGATATTTTCAAAGAATATTCAAGTCATTTACTTGAAAAATTTTTCAGAAAAAAAAAAAACTTAGACAAAAGAAGAATACCGCCAAGTTTCCAAAACATTCGAAAAGCTTAAGTTCATTAGGCGCGATTGCAACCTAAAAGCGAAAAAAAAATAGTGAAAAAGATAGCCTAACTCCATTATTATCCCTGTCGAACAAATCCGATACTTAGGACTCTACCTTGACAAACGACTCATTTGGAACCCCCATACCAGACTGAAACGACTAAAAACCGCTCGACGTTTTCGACTACTGCAGCACTTACTAGACAAACGCTCTAAGCTTTCAATCAATTACTACCGACTCATATATATGATAATAATAAGACCTATTTTGACTTACGGAATTGAGCTTTGGGGCTCCACTAAACCATCGAATTCCTCTCGTATCCAATCCTTACAATCCAAAATCCTTCGTAAAATCCTCAACGTTCCTTACTTTGTCACAAATAAAATCATCCATAAAGACCTTAATGTTCCATATGTTTCCAATTTGGCCCAATTCAGATACCTATCCTTCCATAACAAACTGCAGAACCATCCGAATCCTCTCGTTTCAAACCTTGCTTCCTCCTCGATCCCTGATAACCCTTCGAGGCGTCTGAAAAGAAGATGGCCTCGGGACCTTCTAATATAGAACTTTAATTTAATTAACTACCAATGGGTAGTTTCTCTTCATGTTGTATATGTCATGTTACCAATGTCACATTTACTTGTTGTATTTTTCATGTAATACAGTTGTAAATTTCATTAAAATAAAATAAAAAAAAGGTTCATGAGTTAGTTATGAAACGAACTATTAGAAATCATTTGCATCAAAAGCGGACAATTGTCGATATCCGTTTCAAAACCGGCTGTATGTATTTTTAAAATATAATTTGAAAGTATTTTTCAAAGCTTATTGATATCACATCCTTCTTCAAATTAATAAACCATGTTTAAGTTGAAGTGTGAAAAATAAATAAATAAACAGAATTTGCTGAAATTGAAGCCATGCAATGAGAATTTAATTTTTCTCAAAATTTTAAAAATGACAGATGTCAGCCTTTGATATGAGGCGAATTTATATTCTTCGTTTCAAAAACTCTAGAAGACAAATCGATCGAGAAAAAAATTAACAATAACACGAATAATAATTGTTTTTATATTATAATTTTTGTATGATTAAATAATAGTCAATGCTTGAAATAGACAACAATAAATTTAAAAGATCTTAGATTTGGTTATCTTGAAGAAACGAATCTAAGATGGTCTGTGAAAACATAATAAGTCCGATTTGCAAAATGACACAGGAAACCAAATTTAAAGAAATTATGGAAAACTGGAATACTGTGTAATTCTAGTTTTCTCTCTTTAGATTAAGTCGAATTTATAGTCTAAACACCAACTATTATATTATTAAATCCGAATCATCGAAGAAAATTGGACGTATGGTGTTTTACAAAGTCAACGAAGATATCATCACAAATATTCAAATTTATAGGAAGTTTTATCATATTCACAAACAATGCATACTGACAAACAGAAGGTAAGTATTTTTCTATCAGGATTTTTAAAATATTCATCATCAAAAAATAACAAATAAGTCCCATTGTGAACTCTCATTATTATTGAATATTTTTCGTGGATGAACCCAGGTTGTGATAATAATACCTATTTTATACTTATTGAAATCATATTTTAATGGATAGGTACTTATTTTAAAAAGCGTAATGGTTTCGACTAAAGTTACTGATCCAATAAATTCTGACATTCATATTTTCTCTAGTACTTAAAATTAGACCTTATTAAAAATGTGATATTTCAAGTTTCGTTTGTCCAATCTATTCAATAATTTTATCTACTTTGCTTTTAATTCTGTAACTACTGTTTGATAATTCTGTCAAAACTTCTGTGCTATTAATTTATTTTCATTAGATGGACTGTTCTTGCCTAGTTTATTATTTAGTCGCTCAACTTTGCAACTTGTGTTCTTTTTCAACTGTTTGGCTTCAGGAAACCTTGTTCATTGCTGCTGGAGCAGAGGGTATAGTACGTATGGCTTCAATATATCACCCGACCCTAAATTTAAAAATCCTATCAAAAATAGTTAAAAGAATTACCATACCTGCCTCATTTGTTTAATTTAGTTAATTATTCATGTTTCGGTATATGTAAAATAAAATAAATACTAATATTTCTATAAAATATTATGCTATTGTAATGTAATATTTATTTTTGCGTATTGATTACTTAGGACCAGATAACTATTTCATCTATCATAATTTTATTTTTTATTATTATTATTTTATTTTTCTATGACATATGATTTTATTTTGAAAAGGCATATGATATATGTTAATGGTACTTTACTGTTGAGTGGGTTACTTCTTTCTGTGGAGGGATGCCCAACCCCCAGTCATTTTCTCCTCCTTCTCCCAAGAAATTTCATTGACCTATTCTTAAAAACTGCCCAAGCGAAAATATAATTAGAAACGTTATAGTTTTTATACAATGTAGTTGCTGTGGGCTGTTCTATGTTTTTTCTTGAACCTTCATTCAAAAGTTCCTCAAAATTGAAAACCCACAAAACTCTAATTTCCTCCAAAATGATTACATCAAAATCTGCCCTCTCAAAAATTTTGATGGCGCCATGCCACATCCTTTATGTATCCATGCCACATCCTTGGATTTGTATATGATGTTCCATACGTCTCTCTCCTTTCATGTATTAAATACAGTTCTCTTGTCACAGATTCCTCAGCTCTCACTTTAATATTTCTTAAGTATAAGGGCGCCAATGAATGATTTTATTCATATTTAATAGAGATCTCAGGTGCATAGGCAACTTTTTAAAACTTAAAAAAAATATAACTATAAAATAAAAAATACAGATTGAAAACTTGTGATTTTATACCTTTAATCTCATGTCACTAATCACCTTTATCAATTTGACCATCAAGTTGGTCAAAATAATTTTCATTCGCCTTTATGTTCTATTCTATTCTGCTACTAACAAGTATTTTGCAAATTAAAATGTATGATTTTTCAATCATGTTGTTTATATATTATTTAAAAATTTTGTGAGGTCCGCGCACCAGACAACTTTCACTTTCTTACTACAACTTTAACCAAGGGTGCCCATCTCCCCCAAGCCCTAGCGGATCCAAGATTTATTTTTGGGGGGAAGGGCTTCAGCCCGAAAGTTGTTTTTTTCATAAAAATAACGATAATTACTTTGGAAAAAAAGAAAGAAACTAACTACCTATATGAAATGGTGTTTAAGTGATTCCTAATGCCCTTTTAAATGTAATTACACGAACAATAATACTTTAAGAGATACTTTTTTAATATTGTTTTCGATAAAACATGGTTATATTTTACCATTTTGGGGGGGGGGGGGAGCTTCAGCCCGAAAGCCTCCCCCTTAGATCCGCCCGTGCCCTCAAGGTAGATGACGCAAGACCCTACTTCCCATCTTCCCAAGATATTTTATTGTTCTACTTTTCTTAAAAGCAGAGAAAGCTAAGGTGGAATCAGAAACCGTAGATCATATACAATTACACTTGATGTGGTATGTTCCATGCTTTTCCCTTCATCCGTTTGTCCAAAAATTCATAATAATTGCCCCGTCGAAATTAGCCCCTCTCAAAAATTCAAAAAAACGTCAAAATATGCCCCACTCAAAAATGATGATGGCGCAACTTCCGCCATTAAACCCCATTCTGGGCACCCCTGACTTTAACCATAAATAGAAAGCTATGCCAATTACAACAATATATTGCGAGTCTATGCACAATATCTTTTTTGCGAGTCAAACTGAAAATAAATTTTATTTTTTCATGCTAATTCCAATGACCCTTCGGGGAAGATGCCTTCCAATAATAAATTCGATGAAAACATTTTTTTTATATATATATAGTAGGACAGTAGATAGTGTTTTTCAATTATTTTTTTTTTCTGTTCCACTAATGCTCTATAACTTTATCGTATATATTAGTTATTTTTTATAAAATATTTTTCTTTCCAACGGTATGTTATACAATTATAGTATTACTGTTTTCATTTATTTGTTTTCAGCCTGATATATATATTTTACTGCCCTTTCGTGAACTATCGAATTCTTTCATAGTTGATATTCAGCCATTTTTATATTTCTTATAACACAATAAGAGACGCTTGATAATTTCAAATAAATAAAATAAAAGGTATTTAGAGATAGAAATTTTGAAAATTTAGAGTTTAAGCTCTGCCAAACTTTTTCAACGAGGATAAGACATAACTGATATTTATTACTTATATTTATTTATTTTCCATTGATATAACGAGTTCTATCATTTTTTAATTTCTATTCATACTTAAGATTTAAGACCAATTTAATAAAATTCATAATTCAAAACTGTTGATAGTTATTTATTGAACGTTTCGGGAAAACTGTGTCTCCCTCTTCAGCAATCTAAAAAATAAAACCAGTATATTTTAGATACAATTTAGAAACCAGTCATTATTAACTAAAATACATAACAAATAAAATATTTTTTTCAGTATTTATAATTTATATATTATAATATAAATTATTTTACAAACATTTGTCAAAGAATATAGGTAATTTAAATTTAATATATAAATGTAAATACTCAACATGTAAGTTACCTATATTCTTTAAAAAATGTTTGTAAATTATATTTATTTTTTCCCTCCGAGGCGTCTGAAAAGAAGATGGCCTCGAGATCTACTTTTGTAAATACATTTTTAGAGTGCTACCGGAAGGCAGTGGATCAGCTGATCCGAAGGTTGTCTCCTCAACTCCTCTCTCAGTTTTTACCAATTTTATAGCGGAATCTCTCTGATTATTCACGTGATACAGTTAAAGTGTATATCAGAGCATTTGATATTTACTGTTGGCATCGTTTTTTTTTGTTATTTTAAGAAAAAAAAAAAATAATAATAATTTTTTTTTTTTTATTTATTTATTTTTTTTTCTCTTATGATATGCGGTATGATCAGCAAGTGATGGCCAGTAAGGTGCCCAAGAGGTCTCGGTCAGACGGAGTTAGCTCACCAGCCAAACAAAGGACTCGTCGCTGCCTACGAGAAATACCTCCAGTGACCAAAATGAACACTTCAGAACCAGAACCTCAGCCCCAACCAGGTACGTCTGCACAAGAAACGATTGAAGAATCACCTTTCTTTACTCCAAACCCCTACCAAGTGCTTCAAAATGACAGAGAAGTAATGGAGTCTGCAGCAATACCCAGAGAACCAAAGCCTCCTCCGATATTTGTGAAAAATATAAAAAATTTCCAGATGTTCTGCACCCAACTAAATAAAATCTGCTCTGGCAGTTATTCATGCCTTAACAGGACCAATGACACCAAAATAACACCTGATTCTGCAGAAGCCTACCGAAAAATAGTGAAGTACTTATCAGAAACAAATGCGAATTTTCACACTTACCAGCTGAGGCAGGAAAGAGCTTTACGAGTAGTGATAAGAAATTTACACTCCTCAACCCCCACTGAAGTTATTAAAGAAGAACTAACGACGCTTGGTTTCAATGTACGCCAGGTAACAAACGTTTTGAAGGAGGACAGGGAGCAGCCAGGATTACGAAATAGGATCCCACTACCATTGTTTTTCGTGGACTTGGAGCCATCACCAGGTATCGAAAAAATATATGATATCACAAGAATATACTACACAATGGTGAAAGTTGAGAAGCCATACCCCAAGAGAGACATCGTGCAGTGCCATAATTGTCAGACCTATGGCCACACGAAGACATATTGCCACCATCTGCCGCGTTGCGTGAAGTGCGGTGAACAGCACAAATCTGTAGAGTGCACCAAACCTATACAAGATCCAGCAGTATGTGCCCTATGCTTGGAGGGACACCCGGCCAACTACAAAGGCTGCCAAATTTACAAGAATCTCAAAACCAGACACCAGAAAAACCGGATTCAAGATGAAGCACTAAGAACAAGAAGAGAGAGAGAGCCTTCCAGAATTGTAAACAATGATGTATCATTCTCCCAACTACTTAGAGGTAAGACTTAAACCGATAAATGTCAACCCTGCCACAACAACAACCTCAACCTCGACCTCAAAATCCTCTTCATCCTAATAAACCTAACCACCAACAACAAATTCCTCATATTCCTCCTCCTTCAAATGCAACAGATCTCACAAGTTTGTTAGCATCTTTCCTCACCGATTTCAAATCCCTGGTTACTCCACTCATATCACTCCTCACGAATCTCGTATCTCACCTCATCCCTCCTTTGAAAAATCCTTAAATGACTCACATCCCTAAACCCATATCCATTCTCCTTTGGAATGCGAATGGTGTTAGAAATCATACAGACGAACTATCTACTTTACTACTTGACAAGAACATTGATGTGGCACTAATTACTGAAACTCGACTAACCACTAAACAGCACTTCAATATACCACAATACCTGACATATCGTACTGACCACCCTGACGGAAAAGCACATGCCGGTACTGCTGTAATTGTACACCAATCCCACTTCCATCACGTACTCCCATTACCAATACATGATTTCCTACAGTCCACCGCTATCGTGATAAAAACCTTCTCCTTTCCGGTTACTCTTGCATCAGCGTATTGCTCTCCTAACCGATCCATTTCCAATGCCCAATTCAGTTCTCTCCTCGACTCCTTAGGACATCACTTCATCTTGGGTGCAGACCTAAATGCCAAGCACCAACAATGGGGTTCCAGAACCACGAATTCTCGTGGCCGAACCCTGCTGTCTGCACTCAATTCCGAACGTTTTCACCTCCTTTCCTCCAACTCTCCTACCTACTGGCCCACAGATCCCAACCGTAATCCTGATCTTCTTGATTTCTTTATCCACAGCGGCTTAAGTCCCCTCAATTGTTCCATTACACGTCTAAATGAACTTTCCTCTGACCATAGTCCTCTAATCCTTAATGTTTCACTTGAACCCGTTCCCAAACCTTCTCCACCGTCATTCATTAGGGGCCCAGTAAACTGGGACCTTTTCCGCCAAATAATCTTCGATAATATTGATCTCAACATATCCCTCAAAACTCCCGATGACCTTGATAGTGCCGTAAATTCCTTTACTACCACAATCCAACAAGCCGCCTGGACTGCCTCCTTCCCAAAAGACTCCTCCAGAATTCCTATAAAGAACATTCTACCCCAACACCTCCTTAACCTAATCCGCACCAAACGCCGTGCCAGATTATTATGGCAACGTACCCGACATCCTACTGACCGCTGCTCCTATAATTACTACTGCAAACAATTAAAACTGGAATTAGCCACCTTCAGATCACAATCCTTCAACTCCTACCTATCCTCCCTCTCTTCTCGCGACAATTCCCTTTGGAAAACCACAACAAAAATCCTAAATCCTCACCGCATTTCCCATCCTCTCCGACGAGGTGATGGCTCCTGGGCAGCATCTGACGAAGATAAAGGTGAGGAGTTCGCCATTCACCTATCCAATACATTTATTTCACATCCGGAATCCCATCCTGCCCACACCGTAACAGTAGAAGAACTCCTTACATCACCAATCCCACTTTCCTTGCCCCCAAAAGCTATTCATCCTTCCGAAGTAAAATTTCAATTAAAAAAACTAATCCCCCGTAAAGCTCCTGGACATGATCTCCTTACACCTCAAATCCTTCGACAACTTCCATCCAAAGCAGTCATATTCCTTACATATATCTACAATTGTATCCTACGCACCACCCACTTCCCTCTGCTATGGAAACACTCCACTATTATCCTTTTCCCAAAACCAGGAAAACCTCTCAATAGCTCAACATCCTATAGACCAATCAGCTTACTCCCAATCCTTTCAAAAATTTTTGAAAAGATCCTTTTGAAACGAATCCTACCCATTATAGAATCCCAAAATATCCCTTCCCATCAGTTTGATTTTCGCTCTCAACATTCTACTGTTCAACAAGGACTCCGAGTTGTTGATCATATTTCCTCAGCCCTAGAAAACAAGGAATACTGTTCGGGTGCCTTTCTGGACATTTCACAGGCATTTGACCGGGTATGGCACTCCGGACTGCTCTCCAAGCTTAAAATCCATTTACCTCAGTCCTTGTACCTAGTCCTCCGATCCTACCTCTCTGACCGCTCCTTTCGAGTTCGCTGTGGAACAGAATTTTCCAATATCTACTCCGTTAAAGCCGGTGTTCCCCAAGGCAGCGTCTTGGGTCCCGTGCTTTACATCCTCTTTACTGCTGACATCCCTGTTCATCCCGATACTTTTCTTGCAACATTTGCTGACGACACCGCAATCTTATCATCCAACTCTGATCCCGAAATAGCATCCTTAAATCTCCAAAGTCACCTCACCTTGATTGAGCACTGGTGTAATAACTGGCGCATTAAAGTTAATGAATCTAAATGCCAACATATTACCTTTACACTCCGACGCAATTCCTGTCCACCAGTACTCTTTAATTCCATCCAGCTTCCTTACTCAGACACAGTCCGGTATCTTGGCTTTCATTTAGACCGAAGACTAACTTGGAACCCGCATACTAGACTCAAAAGACAAGAACTCAACCGACGATACGGCCAACTATACCGACTACTAAGCAGAAAATCTAAACTTTCCATTGAAAACAAGCTACTGATCTACAAGACAATACTGAAACCTATTTGGACTTACGGACTAGAACTGTGGGGATCAGCAAAATATTCTAACATCAAGCGCATCCAATCCTTCCAGTCTAAAGTCCTTCGAACAATAGTCGATGCTCCTTTCTATGTATCCAACAAAACCCTACATCATGACCTTAACATCCCATTTGTCCTAGACCTTATCCCAGAAAAATTCTCCAAATTTCACCAGAACCTTACTTACCACCCAAATCCTCTTGCACAATCCCTATCAAGCATCTCCCATCCCTATAATCCTCCAAGACGGTTGAAACGGCAGTGGCCTCGCGACCTTTTGATTGTATAAATTGGAGTTCTGGCAATGGCCAGATTCTTCACTCAAGACATGTGTGTATGTGGCTAAAGTGCTCTCGAACAATCTCCGCTGGCTTTAGTACCAGTGACGCGGTTGGGAGAGTGGCGCAGGGTTCTCCTGGAGTTCCCTCGCCTGATTGTATATAGGTATGCATGTGTTTTTTTTTTTTTTCTTAGTTTTAATTTTCTTATTTTTTAGGTTATTTTATTTTATTGTCTATTGTATATACTTTTGATTATTATTTTGTTCTATTTATTTTATTTTTTTGTACATATGGTGTGAATGTCATCCTACCTCACTATAACCAATGTCCAACAGACAGATTGTTATAATACTCAATAAAGAAATTAATTAGAGTGCTACCAGTGGGTAGTTTCTCAACAAGTGATTTCATGCTATTATATTCTTTTGTTCACATTTACTGAATGTATTTTTACTTGTAATACAGTTGTAAATATCATCAATAAAAAAAAATATATATTTATTTAAAAATTGTATGTATTATTCAAGCTTCTGGTTAATGACGATAGTGGCGTTTTATGTAAGAATGGCTTGTTTTCTTGTTGAACCTAAAATATATTTGTCTTTATTTATAAATATTGCTGAAAAGGAAAAGGGACAAAGATTCCCGTTCAATAGATAACTATCAAAAGCTAATTTTAATTTTTATTAAACTGACCTTAAGACATACACTTAAGTGTGAATAGAAATATATTTCAACTATTTATATATATAGATAGGTAAATAAAATATATAAGCGTAGCTCGCCTCCTACTGTGGAGACACGCGTATTATTTAACGGGCAGGACAGGGATTTAAATCAGTGTAGGTTAGTTGATGTTAAAAAAAAAAAATGTTATCGTGGATTTGATGGTTTATTGACTTTATTTTACTTGTGAGTTACAATAGTTGATGTTAGCTAGCGCAATGAGTTCAACAGTCCAGGGCAGCCGATAATCGGTTTGCGGCATTTCCGAGCCAATCCTGTTGAGACCATCAGCTTGTTCATTTCCCGATAGGCCGCAATGGCTTGGAACCCATCGAAATGTCATTCGGATTCCTTTTTTAGTTAGAACCCTCATTCTGCTACCCAGCTATCTGAGAAGACAAGACCGCTCTCTCCCCACACCGCCAATATAGCGGCTTGTTAATAAAAGAAAAACACTATCTGGAAATAGCTCGAGTTCTTCACTAAGACTTTACCCACCTCTGCTTAAATGGCTCATCGTCGACATCAGATAGACTGTTTAAATTCTCTACTGTATACGCTAGTATTGTAAAAACAAGCCTCCAGTCGTGAAGGCTCGGCTCTAGAGCCTTTAAAACCTCGAACCTCCAAGGCTCGAGTTAAAAGCTCATAGGGTCATGGGGGGCCTTGTTATCTTAAAAAAATTAATTATTGTACATTTTCTTAAATACATATATTTTTTCTGTTTGTTGTAACGTTTTGAATATATTTCCGAAATATAAAGTGAATATATTATTTTTCTGTTGATTTTGAAATATAATGTAAATAAACTATGTACAAAATGCATTTTGTACATAGTTTCATCAGTTTGTTTGTATATTTTGTTAGTTTACATAATGTATTTTATTTATTTAATGTAGTTCTCTTGGCCAGAAGTATTCTTCTGTTCTATAACGTCTTGTCATTCTTAAGGAACTCTGTCCCAAAATAAAGTTATTTTTCTATTCTATGTGGAACCAATTCTATTCGTGTTAGTGGCAATGGATTTTTATAATTTCCTATTCAAGTGTCAGGTGCTTACATACAGAATGCCTTACATGCAATTCAAGAGTTTCAACAGCTTGGGCTTCTATTAAATTTGTTAGCTTGTAAGCAAAAAACAGCTATTTTTTCTAAAATCTTGTTTTCAAAGAATTGTGTATGAGGTTCACTAGCGGATCCAGGATTTAATTTTGGGGGGCTTCAGCCCGAAAGATTTTTTTTTCATAAATCTTCATAAAAATAATTTGAAAAAAAAAGAAATAAATTAACTACCTATATGAAATGGTGTTTAAATGGTTCCTGAAGTATTATTAAATGTAATTAAACGAACAAGAATACTTTAAAATATAGTTTTTAATATTTTTTCTGTAAAATATGGTTATATATTACTATATTACCCGAAAGCCCCCTCTCTCCGTAGATCCGCCTGTATGACGCTTATTTTAGGCTTAAATGTTTCTATTAAGAGTAAGGTTCCAGTAGTTTTCAGACATACTGTATTTTCTTTATGTCTAATCTGTTTAAATACTATAAAGAGGCGTATTTATCCTTCTTCAATCTATGCAAATGATTATTCCAAGAAGCTGAAAATTTATAAATAGCCCTTGGAAAAGAGCTTTATTTAGGCCAATGTTTTATTATTTACAATATCCACAGAACATTTCATTACATATTGATTTAACTACACGTCACTTGAACTAGAAAACAGAACCTATTTAGTATTTTTTAAATTCTATTTGGCTTTGTGGAGTGTATCGGGTCCATTACTTCTCTGGGTCATTATTATCATTTTCATTATCTTGAGCTCGATTTTTTATAGAGCATCTTTCACAGAACTGTGAATATCACCCATTCAGGTATTACTTGTATTGCCCTGATATGAAATAGACGTTAGATTGCTGTATTCGTTACTTAATTATTTTTACTGAGTTCGAGTCACTGGAATCCTAAAAAAATCTTCCAACAGTAGATATTCCACCTTAATAGGTCATGTCAGGATGAATTCAGGTTGGGGTATCCAGGGTGATATCTTGGGGTATCCACATCATGTCTTAGTATCCCGACTCATTTTAAAGACGTTTGCACTTGGCCGAAATTGGTCGGAGGCACGTGGGTGCATTTTAAATCCTTCTTAAAATACGATTATGGAAGTTTAGAAGATGCCTGATATATATAGAGCAAGTTACTAAATTCAGTGCGAAGCTCATTTATGTTATTGGATTCCTCTCTAAACTGGGTAAAACTATTTCATCGATGAGTTAAATGCTGAATTTAGGAACTCAACTGTTAAACTTTAACTTTATATAACAACCGCTTTCAAATTTTTAAGTTGTTAGAATGTTTTACGAAAATGGATATAACTACACTTCATCAAATTCCCATTGTTTGTAGATCATATTAGGCTATACACATGTAATTCCCAAGATGCTGTATACAAATGAGCTAGACAAGGACCGGGTGCATCAGCTGACTTCCGCCTGTTGTAACGAGATCCAGCCAACATTCGATACGTTCGGTGGCGGAGGCGGGTGGGTGCGGCAAAAAACGGGTAACCCGATCGGATGCGACCAGGGTGTGTCGTTCCTGCGGGGCCTCTCTCGCTCTTCGCCACATCCAAAGTGAAAATAAGACCCAAATCTCTTGGGGCCCTTTGTATCTTGTAAGGAACAGATGGAAGATGTACTCGATCCAGGTTGACTAGTGGACGACATAGATTTTTGCACCTGAACTTCTATCAAGTAAGAGATCTAGTATACGTGATTGCAACGGATTATTCATGAAAGATTTTTATAAATATGCAAGGATTATGGTCTTGCGATAACCTAAGATGGAAAGAAACCAAGGGCTCGAAAGGCATATTTTCACGGGCAGTGGTCAAATATTAAATTAATCACTGAAATTAGACCATTTCCTACATAATGTATGTAACTAAAATATTATGTTAAGATATTACTAAAAAAAAAATACTCAGTTCAATAAGCGTTTCATTGGCCCTGGGCCCAAGGCTGTCCTCTCGTCGAGTCTGCATAAAAATATGTATATAGTGTTTTGAGAAATAGTTTTTAGAGTTTATTACGTTTATTAAAAACAGACATAGATATGATAGTTTTAATATGTAATTCGAGCACTTATAATAATAATAATAATAATAATAATAAGCACTTTGGTAACACAATAAACTGTTTTTAAGAATGGGAGTGAGGTAGCTCAGTGGGCAAAACACTGTTTTCTATGCTCATGGTCCTGAGATTGAGGCCGGTTGATGGCAGGTAATTATTGAGGGCGGGGTGGCTGAGCGGACTAACGCGGGTGTAAAATACGTTGTCCGGCAATTTGATAAACTGAAGATTACGAGTTCGAGTTTCGGTCCTGGGGCTTTTAACTCTGGTAGTAATCCCCACCATCTCCACTGGCCCGGGGAAAAAACGTTTAACCGAAAAAACGAGGTAGGAGAGATAGAAAAAAAACTTAAAGAGTGAAATTAAACACCTTAATACTCCTAACAATATATATATATATATATATATATATATATATATATATATATATATATATATATATATATATATATATATATATATATATATATATATATACATACAATTTAGCGGATTAAAATTATATTCATATATCATGTTGATCACAGTTATTATCCATTAAAACAGCAATTATGTTTATAAAATAACAATTTAAATATTTTTTCCTACGAAAAATATAGTTTTTATAAAATGTAAACTAAGGAGCAATTGTGTTGTGTGTTTGTGTGCCCATGTTTGTGCGCGCGCATGTGTGCAAATATTAAAATATATATCATAAAATAAATTAAACATAAAAAATGTCGTTGATGACCATTGAAGGTTTACACCCCCTACAAAAACAAACGAACAATGATAAAAGAAAGATTTGTCATGAAAATTTTACATCTCTACACCGAATTTTGTATGCAAACTGACGGAAAAACCTAATTAGCCTGCCATTTGAATTCAATGAAAAAAAAAAAACTTTTTTGATAGAAGTGGATCGATTTAAAATTACGTAGAGAAAACCTCAACGATATATAAATTTTAGTTAAAAGTGGAGATGAGCGTCCACCTATGGTAGGTTATGCCACATATCTACTTTTTTTTTTAAATTTCATATTTAGCGGATATTTAAACAATACTAAATATTTTAGTGGTATCCACATGATCACATTTTCTTTTCAGGTCTAACGGACCTGAGTGAGTATAATACCAATCCATTCTGTAGGTGAAATATGGACGGAATATTAAAACTGTAATCCCTACTAATAAACTGTATTCTCAGGATAGATAATTAACTAAGCTGTTATAAATTGGTTTCCAGCTGTTTTTTTAAGTGACAGAAGTTTTTTAATAAAAAATCATGCATCAAATCTGCCCGCGTCTGTTATGGATGGCATTATTACTATAAAATTACTGAAAAATTTGTGAGGATTATATATTACTCCGCTATTGGAATAAAATTTAAATGATTTATTGTCATCCTAATTATATTCGTGATATAGTACATCGATAAGTTTGTCAGATAACTCTATTCACAAAGGTGGAGTTGCATGGAACGTACAAGGTAGCGGTAAGGCGGTGAATGGTACAAAATAATTTTCAAGTCGAACTTTTAATTTATTGTGTAATCCATTATGTTTTCAGAGACGGTAAACATATCACAAAGGACAGAACGGTATGACATGAAAGAGGAAGAAAGGAAAGAGCCGAGGGGGAGACAGGGACTCCTGTGGGAAAAGATTATCCCCTGTCCTTGTCGATTAGCGGAGCTCTGTCAAAGCTGGGCTAGGATGTCCAACACATTGGCGAGTGGGGACAACCCATACCGTAGCCATTCATGAAACGTCTTTTGGATTCAGAACTTTGTGTGTGTGTGTGTGTGTGTGTGTGTGTGTGTGTGTGTGTGTGTGTGAACAGTATAGCTCAAAAATGAAAAGTCGTATGAAAGTGAAATTGCATATTTAAGGTTTGTATATACCTGAGATATTACAACAACGTTTTCGTCAAAATCGGCTAACCGGAAGTGGCACTTTGTATAATCGATTTTACAATTTTTTACGATTTTCTCGAAAACGGCTCTAACGCTTTTGATTAAACTCGGTATATTAAATTGTCTTTGATATCAGCTAGGTCTTATCCACATTGACATGTCACCTTTAATGCTCCATACTCAATCCGTCTTCCTCTAAAACACATTTAATTTGGTTGATTTAAAAAAAAAAAAAAAAAACTGTCTCATTGTAATGAGTTATGAAAAAAGGCTAAATATAACGTTTGAAAAATTTGATAATTGAATAAAGGATCAAAACAGACAAATGCTTATCCAGGACAAAATAAATATTAATAGTCAGAATTACAAATAATAGTCAGAAGATAAACATATAATATATTGTTGGGAAACGGGAAATTTTAGAAAAAATAATATATAATCAATAAAGTAGTAAAAAGTAATGGGGAGTGAAGAAAAAAATATATAAATAATAATTTCTGAAAACTATTATTATTTAACGGATTACGTGTTTTCAAGGAAATCAAATAAAATTTACAAACTAAATGTAAACTTTTAAAAGTTTGAAAAAAGTATTTAAAATCCAACTAATCAAATCAAGACAATGACATTGTTGAAAAAACTATTTCATTGTACTTGTGTGAAAAAAGAAGCGAAATATAAAAATATTTCATAGATGTGTAAAACATATGTGTATAACCTTAAATACATTTATAGTAGTTTAATAATGCTAGATCTGATATTATATTTAAATAATTAGGTATCAACGTCCGTTTATTCCTTAAAATCGTTATATAACCTTTAAGAAAATTAAATTATTGAATAATTTAATGAATTTCCCATCGGGAATTCCCAACATTACCTACTTAAAATTAGCGTGACAACATTTATGACCTGTCTATGGCAGGTAATGAAAATCTCGTAATTGCATTTTATTAAACTCTACAATGGAAAATAACTTTTAACAAGTAATAGGCCTACAATCTATAATCGTTTATAGTTTGAATATATAGATACACTTTCAAAACTCATTAGGCATATACGTAGATATATAGCTCAGAGACTGGAGTTATGTTGTTTACAAAAACAGTTGGAGTAACGAGGTTTTTATTGCCTACCGTTGATATAATTAATAGGGATTTTGTTATTGTAATGGTCTTAGTGATTTGTTAGCTATAATCTTTAAGTATAGCTCCGTAAAAAACGCACTTAAAGATTTTTATAATAGTCCAACTTTGTCATTCAAAGTAGAGTGGTAATTAACAGTTGTGTTGCGCGCACTAGATTATTTTGCCATGAAGTGTTTCTACATAGAAACATGCACAAACATATGTATTTTCAATGTTAGTACCGTTTTTACTTTTTATTTTAATTGGGAATATAAACAAAAAAGCTTATATAAATAAAAGAGTATTTATATAATTAGATCATAAAAAAAAAAATATATTTTTTAGATATATTAAGCAAGGCTGAATTCAATTATTTTTGTTAAGAAAAAATCAGTTAAAAGATAAGCTTGATAAAAAATGGCGTAAACAATATTTAAAAGTTAGTTTTTTATTTTTTATTCGTCACACCTGTAGGAGATTTAGGATTTAATTTTAGGGAGCTTTGATGTAATCTATTTTTTTTTTTTATATATATCTGTAATCATTCAGAAGAAATAAACAATATACACGGTGGGCCAGACCCCCTTACCGTGCACTCTCCCCCCCCCCCACATCCCTATAAATTGCATATCGTTGTGTTCCTTGTGACAATTTATTAAAAAAAAGCCAATGTTCCCACAAAAAAAAGTGAACGAACTGCCCCAAAATGGCGTCCAAACATGGCGGATTGACGACTTTGACTTTAGTTAGTTTTTTTGTTACTGAGAATCAGCATTTGGCTTAATTTCATTATAGTTGGTCTTTTATTAAAACTGGATAGTCAGAGAATAATAAAACATGAAAAAATATTAAAAACTAATTGGCTTAGGCATTAAAAAAAATCGGTAAAGTCAATTTTTTTTACAAAAAAATTTTCAAATTGAAAATCAAGCGTCGTTTGTAATTAAACGGTCAATAATAATGCAAAACGTGCTGAAATAAAACATCTGGAGAATACATTTCTCTTTCTAAAACACTGATTACTTTTTAAAATATTTGAAGTAGTTCCGTATAAAATGTATTTAAGTGGCAGAAAAGCGCTACTGGCGTGGGTGCCTACAGACCTCTACCACACCACTCAGTACTCATAAATGACTTAGTTATAGTGCTATAATAACGTTTTTGTTATGTTTTATTGATTATATTAACGAACAAATATTAATACAATAATTTAATTGTAAACAATTTTTTTTTAATTTATATTTTTGTTTTTATTTTTCATTATTATTTTTTTTTTAATTTAACTTCATTTATTCTATACGGAGATCGCTTAAGAAAGCCTCTATTATAAAAATTATAAAATTATAATAATAAAACTTAATTCAAAAATACTTTGCAGAATATCTTGATTTTTTTATTTAATATTTGCAATATAACATTTTGTTTTATATATTTACTGATTCTTAGAGGTAATTTAAATTGTATATCCTTCTCCGGAAATGAGTCATATTAATATCTGTTTTATAAACTAAAATAATATATACCTAATCTGAACTGTTTTTAATGATAGGTGGATTGTTTAGTAAAATTGTTATATCGCTATTAAAAAAACCATTTGTATTTCCTTTATTTTATTCGAAAGTTGGACCATATCATAAAAAATAGGAACTTTTAATATTAAAGTGCATTATTCCCTCTGCACAAAAGAAATATGGAAAGGGCGAAGCTATAAGTTCTTCTAGGTAACTGGAACTGATTGTTAGTATTTGGTCTCAAAATGAGGGAAAACGCGAAATTGAACCCAAAAATTGGGAAAATACATTAAGCGAACGACAAAGGAAGTGCAAAAATTTCGGAAAAGAAAACAAGGATCAGTATCCATTATATGGCTAAACGAATATATAGTAGACAAATGAACAGAATATTTCAAGATGCTGCTAAAAGAGAGTAAAAATGCTTGATGGGTTTGGATGATGTTAAGCAGGTTTATTATGGTGAAGATCATAATAACTTTATCAGCAAGAAAGATTTGCTCTAAGCAATTGGCAAGCAGGTCTGAAGGAAGTAAACGAGGTTGATAATGGTGTAAACCACTTTATATTAGATTGATATTGAAGTTGTACATTGGGACTATCTTCACTTTGAAGCAGGTTATACAGAGGTCTATTGATAAAAGGAAATAGCTCTGCTCCTCTTTAGTGCAATGGCAAAAGATTTTTGAATGAATCTGAAAGGAAAACGAGCTTTTGTGAAAGACTAGTAGATATTCGATCAATCCAAAGTGTGAGGCACTAAGCAGCTAGAGAACCATTTTTCTTCCTCTGTGGACTTCTCTATAACCTACCTTAAAGTGAAGACAGTCCCAATTTGCAACTTATGCTCCAATGTGCAACTTGAGTTTCTCAATCCATATCGCTCAGGCAATCGACAATATTACTAATTTTAGCTTATACGATTCTTGAGTAGACTTTCTTTGGTACAATAAACAGTAAGGAATCTCGAATAACATTTCCTAGTATCTCATTTCCTGTAAAGGGACAAAACTACAGTCCTTTCATATCATTTTCTAATACATTTGTAGCCTTTGTACGCACAGCATTTCGGGTTACTTCGTCCAGACCACAGCTGACTTGCCAATTGCCAAGAACAAATCTTTCTTGCTGATGAAATGGTCTTCACCATAATAAACCTGCTTAATATCATCCAAACTGATCAAGCATTTTTACCCCCATTTAGCAGAATCTTGAAATATTCTGTTCATTTGTCTACTATATATTCGTTTAACCATATAATGGATACTGATCCTTGTTTTCTTTTCCGAAATTTTGGCACTGTCGTTCGCTTAATGTATTTTTCCAATGTTTGGGTTCAATTTCGCGTCTTCCCTCATTTTGAGACCAAATACTAACAATCAATTCCAGTTACCTAGAAGAACTTATAGCTTCGCCCTTTCCATATTTCATTTGTGCAGAGGGAATAATGCACTTTAATATTAAAAGTTCCTATTTTTTATGATATGGTCCAACTTCCGAATAAAATAAAGGAAATAAAAATGTTTTTTTAATAGCAATATAACAATTTTACTAAACAATCCATCACCTATTCATTAAAAGTAGTTCATATTAGGTATATATTACTTTAATAATAATAATAATAATAATAATAATAAGGCTTAGCGAACCCGAAGGTTCGATGCCGACACCACCAATCGCTTGTTACACACCTCCCTCCACCGTTCGCCGTCCAAACCCAGTCCCTTCAGATCGGCTTTAATGCAATCTTCCCACCTTCGCTTCGGTCTTCCCCTCGGACGCTTACCATTCGGCACAGCAAATATTAACCTTTTAGGAATTCTCTCGTTACTAAGCCCAACAACTTTACAAGCCCATTTGATTCGCCGCGATGAAATTACCTCAATTATATTACCCGGATACATCTCACGCAATTCGGCATTGTGTAACCGTCTGAACTCTCCGGTTAACTCATCCTTCTTCGGTCTGAATATTCTACGCAATACTTTATTTTCAAAAACCTTAAGACGCTGTTCATCCCGTAATGTAAGCGGCCAAGTTTCGCATCCATAAAGAACTGTAGGCAAGATAATTGTTTTATAGATTCTAATTTTTAAGTTTCGGGACAAGAGGCGCGAACTAAGTAGTTTTGTCACAGAAAAATAACAAGCATTCCCCGCCTTCAGTCTAACCTTAATCTCTTCTTCAATTTCGTTTTTTCTAGTTATCGTAGAACCTAGATACCTAAATTTATCTACCTGTTCAAACATATTACCATCTATATCGATATCACCAGTAGTATCGCCATTTTTGCAGCTAACCATATATTTTGTTTTATCCATGTTTATTTCGAGTCCTAGTTCTTTACCGGCTTTCATCAACGTTGTCGTATTTAGTTTTATAGTTTCAACGTCTTCGCTTAACAGTACCAGATCATCAGCATAGCCCAGCACGGATGTTGTCCCGCCCAGATCCAACCCTTTCTCGGTTCGCATTACATCCCTAATGGCATGTTCTAATGCCAAATTGAACAGGACAGGCGAAAGAGAATCCCCCTGTTTTAAGCCCGAACGAACCTCAAATTTTTCGGACAAATTATTACCGATTCTAACTTTATTGAGTGTCTCCGTCAAGCACATCCTGACTGAAGTAAGGTATATATTACTTTAGTTTATAAAACAGATATTAATATGACTCATTTCCAGGGAAGTATATACAATTTAAATTACCTCTAAGAATCAGTAAATATATAAAACAAAATGTTATATTGCAAATATTAAATAAAAAAATCAAGATATTCTGCAAAGTATTTTTGAATTAAGTTTTATTATTATAATTTTATAATTTTTATAATCGAGGCCTTCTTAAGCGATCTCCGTATAGAATAAATGAAGTTAAATTAAAAAAAAATAATAATGAAAAATAAAAACAAAAATATAAATTAAAAAAAAAATTGTTTACAATTAAATTATTGTATTAATATTTGTTCGTTAATATAATCAATAAAATATAACAAATACGTTATTATAGCACTATAACTAAGTCATTTATGAGTACTGAGTGGTGTGGTAGAGGCCTGTAGGCACCCACGCCAGTAGCGCTTTTCTGCCGCTTAAATACATTTTATACGGAACTACTTCAAATATTTTAAAAAGTAATCAGTGTTTTAGAAAGAGAAATGTATTCTCCAGATGTTTTATTTCAGCACGTTTTGCATTATTGTTGACCGTTTAATTACAAACGACGCTTGATTTTCAACTTGAAAATTTTTTTGTAAAAAAAATTGACTTTACCGATTTTTTTTTAATGCCTAAGCCAATTAGTTTTTAATATTTTTTCATGTTTTATTATTCTCTGACTATCCAGTTTTAATAAAAGACCAACTATAATGAAATTAAGCCAAATGCTGATTCTCAGTAACAAAAAAACTAACTAATAAAATGCAATTACGAGATTTTCATTACCTGCCATAGACAGGCCCTTAAAGATATTGAGCCGTTTGACGTGACCTACGGCCCCAAATTTTCAATACGACAAACGGCCCAATATTTTTGTAGGTCACATTTTTTATCGATTATGTAATCAAATTATCTTACGATCAAAGTAGAATGCAAATGGGTATTTACGAGTTTTTAGTACCTAATTAAATAGAAAAACATGTTTATCCTCGTAGTAGGTCCCTTATGAATAACAATATTGTCCAAACCAATTGACAATAAATTTGGCCAGATGACCTATTATAATAAAGAGTATCTAAAATCTAAGTAGTAAAATGAGTATATACATAGTTTTGGAGGGTATATTAAGGAAAGCAGATGAGTACAAGAGTTACAATATTATAATATTGGTACAAAAAACAAAAACATACTAATAACTAAATAGAATTGGAAAGAAACGCTAAATAAGTTTTATAGGTAACCAATTTTAGTGATAAAAAATAACAATAAATAAAATAACTAGACTAAATAAATGGTTTATATATCTCCCTTAAGACTCTATATAAGACTCTATTAAAGTTAAAACACAGGTAGATATTGTGAAAAACTAAAAAACTAGACAAGTATTGTGATCTACCTATGACTCAATAGATTACAAGCAGAAAAAAAATGTACATATATATATATATATATATATATATATATATATATATATATATATATATATATACACATATATAT
Organism: Nezara viridula; assembly: GCA_928085145.1. Classification (NCBI taxonomy): domain Eukaryota; kingdom Metazoa; phylum Arthropoda; class Insecta; order Hemiptera; family Pentatomidae; genus Nezara; species Nezara viridula. The sequence goes on along the minus strand of OV725079.1, from coordinate 63,720,590 downwards.
ACATAGAGAAGCAGTGTGTAAAAGATAAGTAAAAAATGAAAAACTTTTAAATAAAATACACTTCAAAAAATACAATCTTATGAATAGAAAAGGTAGAAGGTAAGAAAAACAACAAAAAATTATACCTACTCACAATGCTTTGTGAAAAGTGATCGAAATTCTGTTTCATATTCAAAATAGAAGAAAAAAAAAATGTATAAAGAAAATTAAAACCTTGTTACATAGTATATACTTAAATAGTTTACACCCCTCCAGATTGAAAACGCCCCAATTCCAAAGTTTCAGAAGAGTTTCAGGCGGATGTTAGTAATCCGATAAAAAGAGGTCTGTACTATGGTCTAATATGACATGGTCTTAGAAGGTCTATTATAAAAAAATAATAATAAAATAAGATAATTGTTACAATAGGAACAGTTCTTTTAGTGATATATTGTTTAGATATTCTTTTCTTGACAATGACTTAAGTTAAGTAACTGTATATGGTTAATGATTTAAACAGAAATATATTTTGATTGTTCTAGTACTTAGCTCGGATCACACACAGAAACAAACATAGACTAAAGAAAAAATATACTTTTTCTATTTGGGGAGGGGGACTTAAGCCCACAAGCTCCCTCCATCCAGTCCTCCCCCTGTGGCTCCGCCAGTAGTTTGCACGTTGGTTCTCAAATAGTTTGCTTATGTTGTAATTGAAAATGTGAATGTTGAGTAGTTCGTGCAACGTACCAGAGACTCCTGATAATTCAAAGAATGCGAGATATATTGTTAAATACGTCAAAATTTAAGCTATTGAGCCGAGTTGAATAGATGTCGGAACCTCCTTGCCTTGAATAAAGAGCCATGTTAGTAGAACAAGGAACTGGCCCAACAAAATATTCTTGAGAGCGCGCGACAGCTGGCTTCTCAATGGAACCCGCATTGAACCATCACAAAGGCTTTTGTTTTACCAAATGCCCTCCGATCGCTGGCACTAGTGAAGTCGAAATGGAAATACCGCTGTTTGTAATAGGACACCATAAGGCCTTCCATTGCATTTTTTTTTTTCCAACATCAGATGTATATGAATAATCCGTAGTCTAATTATAAACCATAAATCGGGATTAGGGTAAACGCACCAATGATGGACATAGGTAAGGATATTTTAGTATTTTTTGGCTTATGCCGCCGTAATTATTATAGTTATAAACTTCGTAGGACATTTAGAATCTCTAGAGTGTACTTTTTCTATCCAACGCTTTAAAACTGAAAAAATATTCAGTTATACAGATATAATCTCCATTTAAAAAAAAAAAATAGCTATTGCACTAGTGATGGATACCCCTAAATTAAATTGTTCTACTTATGGACAGGGGTTCGGTACCAGTAATGGACCTGCCTCAGAAAAATTCTAAAATATTTTTTTAACTATAAAGATAATGAGAAAGATGAGATGAGATAAATATTCAACTTACTCTTATTAAAGGTGTTAGTAGGAAGGTATGAAACACACTGATCTCAAGAGCACTATAGAAACAACAATGATAGCCATTTTAAAATTTTCTTTTGAGAACTTTATCCATAGAGTTGTCAATAGAGGACATTGTTCTTCAATCTAGAAAAAACTGAAACCTTTAAATCAACAAGGCATCTTATTATTTACATTTAAAGTCCAACTTGTCTGGTGCGTTCATCCTGATTGGCAATAATAAAACCATTGGGATTTTTTTATTAATATTTTTTAGTTTTTTAACTCATCACAATTAAAAAACGGTATATTAATATTGTCTCCACAGCAAACTAAAAGATGTTCCATACAATCGGATTCCTTCTAAATAATATAGCTTTTAGCAGTATATTTTAAGAATATTCATGAATATATTCGAGCACCTAACTTCTTTGTATATAACCACCACTAAGAAATAATCCAACATCAACGAAAAAATTGTTTTTAAACAAAAATAGGTGCAACGCTGTAATTAATGGGTAACACTAGGCGGGAGAGGGGAAGATTCCTAGGCGAAAATGTTTGTACTAACATACCTTGTATTTATGAGGAGCCAAACAAGGCTATTTACTTTAATTATATAAGTTAGTCAATTAGTTACGAAATCATTAAAAAGCAAACTATATCAGCAACCCAGCAAAGTCCCATTAAGCAGCCTATATCTAGTGGTATGAATTATAAAAAGATATAAAGCTTTTTTAGAACTGATTTAATATGTGAAGAATTAAACACCCCATTAAAAACCAGACAAAATGAATTGTGTCGGAAAGGTTCAAAATTTCCTCGTGCAAATCCATAATTCTTTGCTCGGTGGGAGGTGGGGAAGAAATTCATTCACATTCTGGAATTTCATTCGTTGATGTTCGAAATATTTTAGCTTTTAGTTTATCAGACAAAAACGGTAGCGAATTTTTATAAGTCGAGAGCCAAAAAATCATATCAACAGCCAACCTGAAAAAACCTGTAAATGGAAAAACTAAAATGGCTGAAAAGATATTGTGAAAGTTTGCCTCTCAAATAATGGACGGATTTTTATGTCGTAAAAAGATCTAAAATATTTAATGGAATATAAATTTTTATCCTACGATTTTTAAATTAGCTTGGTTTCTTTATCAAAACATTTAAAATATTTTGCAATCTTACAATACAACAAGACCGGAATTTGCCCCTTTTGGCATTTTTTTTTTTATTAAATAACATTAATGATATTAAAATATGATAGAGTATATTATTTCAAATTCTAGTTGGTTTATAAGACGAATACCGAATTGACAAATAGGTAGTTGGTCCATGGGCAAAGAGATAGGTATAATTTAGGGACGTTGCGTACCAAGGACTAATAGTCAAGTGTTACAATCAGGTGCTGACCACGTGACTAAATCTGTCGGAATTCTAATTCTTCTTTTCAGGAAAATATGACCAAGTAATCCACCTCATCAATATCTTAGTATTTCATTAAATTAAACCACCAATTTCTCTAATTAATTTTCACCATGTGAAATCAGCATTTCTGCAACTATTTTTGATAATAGTTTTTGTGACAATTTGATGCATGATTTAGTTCAAATCAATAAATAAAATAGATACAATCACAAAAACGTCCATAAAGTATAGCTCCGTCAAAAATGTACGATTTTCTTGACAAACTGTTAAATCAAGATCCATAATGATTTGTGATGGTACATTCCAATATTTATGCTTTGATTTAAAATTCATTCAAAACATAGGCGCCGGCATTTAAGAGTCAGAGAAGTATTTCCCACCCCTCCCTCTCTTCAATGTATTATGAAGCCCGTCCAATATTTCAGTCATTTATGAAAAATAGCTCACAAAAAGTTAAATAAACTAGTAATAATTATATTTATAGTATGGTAACAATTCTATGTTAAATTCAATATAAATTCCATTATTATGGAAAAAAGTAAATTCAATGCATTATAAGAGGGTTGAATTATTTTATTTATTTATTTTTTATCTTTGCTAAAAATGGTCCGATTTTGATGATTTATTTCGTTTTGTAAGGGATTTGGAGAACTTTCAAACTCCCTCTCTCATAGCAACGTGATAACGTGAAAATACTTGTTGAGAAACTACCCAATGATAGTAATCTTATGACATGTCTACATTAGAGGATCACGGGGCCATCTTCCCTTCAGACGCCTCGGAGAGTTATTAGGAATTGAAGAGGAAGCAAGGTTAGAGAGGGTTGGGATGATTTCATAGAAGGATAGGTATCTGGATTGGGCCAGATCTGAAACATTAAGGTCATAATGGATGGTTTCATTTGTAATAAAGTAAGGAGCATTGAAGATTTTACGAAGGATTTTGGTTAGTAAGGGTTGGATAAGAGAGGAATTCGATGGTTTAGTGGAGCCCCTAGCTCAACTCCGTAGGTCCAAATAGGCCTCATTATAGTCATGTATGTGTTTATTGTATGTGTTGCATGTATGTATTATATGTCATGTATGTCTTTTGTTATTAATTGGAAGGTTAGAGCGTTTGTCTAGTAAGTGCTGAAGTAATTGGAAACGTCGGGCGGTTTCTCGTCGTTTCAGTCTGGTATGAGGATGACATATAGAAATCAAAAAGCCACCTCAAAATTACGCATCACGCACCGCCTTATCTGACGATTATTACGCTTTGACCAAACATCTCAACCAATCTTTTCTTCAATTATTAACTATAGTAAACCATCAATCCACAGTTATTGCGTTTAATATTTTCAATTGAGTTTTTTGTTTCATATATAGAATTTGATTCGTTAAAAAAAAGATTTTAACTAAAATCAAAGATTCCTAAAGTAGTTATATAATGATTAGCCGACACATAAAAGTTCAATATATTGCGGTTGGAATGCACCTATAATTTTTTATGTTTATATTTTAAATAATTTTTACTTATCATGGTTTCTAAAATAGACTGTAAACAATATCATTAATTTGCAAACGATCATGTAACATATTAATAATTTGTTACAGCAGCTGCGGTGTCCGAGTGGTTAAGGAGTTGGACTTGAAATCCAATGGGTTCTACCCGCACAGGTTCGAATCCTGTCCGCAGCGATTAATATTTTTGTTGTTTTTTTTTTCTTTTTTAATTTCCTAATATCCTAATATATATAATTTCCTAAGTCTTAGAGTCTTATCTTTAGGCTAGATTTCCCTTCCACGAGTGGGAAAAAAAGCAAGGCTGGGAGATCTTGAGTGAATGAATATTGTATAAAAACATGTGTGAATTTATGTAGTTATTTTTATTAATTTAGTCTATTTTTGTTAAGTTCAATATCTTTTAGTTTAAATATATTTAGTTTTAATATAATTATTTTTCTGTTTATTTATTGTGCATTTTCGGTAGTGTGAATGGGCTACTCCTTATCACTATTCCTTAAATGTGAGATTATAATATATCTTAATATATTACATTGCATATATCTTATTTATATCTTATACATACATTAACATTTCGGTTATCGAAGTCGTGTTCTAATAAATGTTCAAAAACACCACCATTGATTTCTAAATACTTTCGGCTTCGTCTTCGGAGGCTGACAGGTGTACTTGTGGTTGTTTCATATTTGCCTTCAATGAATCCTGCAGCATTTTTTATACGTTAAATTAGTCAATTCTAATTTTTTTACTTTCATTTGGTATACTTCATCTTTGAAACAGCCAGAACATTTATAAATGAATGTATACTTATCTCCTTCCTTCCTTAAAATGCCAGCGAGCAGTAAAAGGAAAAAGTATCAACGAACAGGAATATTAAAGTTCAGCAGGTAAGAATATAGATAAGATTATAAGATTAGCAATTTAGGATTAAGATAAGTAATATAATAAGAAATAAATTAATAGCAAGAAATAGTGAAATGAATAAATAATAAGAAGTGCGAAACAAAATTGTTTCATACTTATGATTGATCAGTCGCCTACTTACCCATCTCTAAATAAAAATAAGTAATGAATGAATAAATCAACAACTTGGGACAAAACCCAAAAAATCAACTTTCTTAAAATTTATTTATTACTATTTGGATATTGATGATTTGTAGAGACCGGATTTTCATGTTATTCCACATTTTGGTCGAGGGTGCCGTAAAAAAAAACTATTTTATTTTATTTTTTTTTAATAAAAATTTTATCAGTTTCACTATCTGTAGAATAACATATTGAAATTTCATTTTACTCATTTTGGCTTTTTCGGACTAAATTGCACACGCTTAATTTTTGTTTCATGAAATCGCATATTTTGCAATTTAAGAGATAAAATTAAATTTTAATTGCCTAAAGTAAAATATTTGAACCATTATAAAACCTTTGTAAAATTTAAATAAGTATGTATGAAAATATTCATTTACTCTTATTATTTATTATATTAGATTTGTAGTTGAGAACAGAGATGTCCAACACATGGATGGCATGAGGACGGACACAGTTTTAAAATTTTTACTTTCACTTACCTATATATGAAATATGTAGTAAAGGAAAGTATTTCGATCGTGAAAATTTTTGAATCTCAGTTTTCAACGGAAATACACGTTTTAAGGTCCCTTGAGTCCAAATAACCAAGTCCCACAAAATGGTCTGTGTGTGTGTGTTTTAAGTCTAGCTCAAAAACGAAAAGTCGTACGAAAGTGAAATTGCATATTTAAGGTTTTCATATGCTAGTGATGTTACAGTAACTTTTTCGTCAAAATCGATTGACCAGAAGTGGCACTTTATATCATGGGCTAAACACATTTTTACAATTTTCTCGGAAACGGTTCTAACGATTTTGATTAAGTTCAATGTATCAGTGTAAAATTAAGCAGTTTTAAATAAAATGTAGGTTTTATTCTGATTGATGAACTTTAACAGGGCTTAAACGGCTAATTTTCAATATTAGCTTCCTTCTAAAGTACCTTTATTTTTTTTAATTTGGAACAATTGACTATTTCACATTAATCTCTAATATAAAAGATAGTTAAATATAAAATATGAAAGAGTTTGATAATTAACTAAAGGAGAAATAAATAATCGTAACGGAGAATAGTTGTAATTGATCGCACCCGAGCTCGCCCGAAAAATTATAACATGCTTCCATACGTAACATGAGCTTAATATAATACGGACTCCGACAATATTTTATAAATATACATATGCGGTTTTCATAAATGCTATTGTTGGTATTATTTAATATTTAATTATGTAGATTACATCGATATACATATTAAAATTTGTATATATAAGGGTACTTGTACAAATAAAAATACTCACAATGAAATATAAATAATTATGAATAAATAAATAATTATAGCGTCAAAATTTTGATTTTCACTTCTCCTATGTCTGAAAATACTTATTTCTGATAAGAAGAGGGTAGTAAGTGAAAATTGTTTGATGCGCGCACCGCACCAGATTTTTTCCTTCAAAATAACTTTATAAAGTTATTTTTCTGGGATGAAAAGATATTTTAGACTCGACTTGTTTGATATAGGCAACAAAATTACATTCCAAGTACACGCATTTTATTGTATAAGTAATAGTATAATTGGGAGTAACACATTTAATAATTTAATTGTATGCTTTTCATATAGCCACTTACAAACAAACCCCTTATCCTTATGGTTCTGTTACCCCCGGTTCTAAAACGTTTGTCTTTATTTTTCAGTTTTCAAACAAACAAGTATAGAAGTATTTGTAAACAAACGTTTTATTGCCGCTTGGCGGAATGTTCTTTGACAAAACTCCACCAAGTTACTCGAGGGACTATGGATTTTAATAGAACATAAGGAGCTTAACTGAAAATCGACTTTTTTAAATTGAAATTTAATATTAATATACAAAGCTTAAAATCAAGTCTCAATTCAAAAAAACTCGATTTTTAAAAAATATATATGATATTGATTTAAAAATATACTTTCATGCGAAATTAAGTTAATCGTCATACATTTTTAATTAAAATTAAATTTTTCTAACGTTACAACACGTTATAACCTAAATTCAATTTTGAAGCTATAACTCCCAATATAACTCCCGAATTAATATTATAAATTAAACAAAAATATATGATTTTTACATGTTATATATGCAATTTTACACTTTTTGAGCGTTTACTGCACGAGTTTGCCTATTTTGGTTATATACTGCTTTTTTCGATTAATCACTACAAGAAAATCCGGTCTCTACTGATAAGTTTTGTACGTTTCAAAAGTTTTGTAAGTGAGTCCATCATTTCCAGGGATTTAAAGGTTTGAAAAAATGAAATTATTTGTTATGTAAAAAGGAGAATTTAAAATATTTTTTACACGAAAATTCCTATTATTCATAAAATTTAACATATTAATAATAATAATAATACATAATTTAATTCTAGAACTTAAAGTGATTCAAGATATAATACTATACTGATGATACAACTATTTTAAGATGTGTTTAGAAATTTCACTAACTATTGGACAGACAATTATCTTAATTATCTTTAAATTATAATTATCTTAACTTAAATAATATAAATAGTTTGCTTAACCAAACTATTTATATTATTCCTTTTGATACTGTTAGCAGATAGAAAATATACTAGCATAGTGAAATAATCATTTATATGTCTGTTTGTCCCATAGTTTGTGAAATGTCTAAACGCACCTTAAGATTAAAAGTTATAAATTCCAATAAATCCCATCAAATCACCCTTACCCTTCGCCGTAAACCTATGACCTCCTGTCCTACAGTATCCTTTAATAAACTCACTTATCCCTGTTGAGCAAATCCGATACCTTGGACTCCACTTGGACAGAGGTCTCACTTGGAATCCTCATACCAGACTGAAACGACAAGAGACCTCTCTACGTTTCCGACTACTCCAGCACTTACTAGACAAACGCTCTAAGATTCTAGTTAATTACAAAAGATTCATATACATGACTACAATAAGACCTATTTGGATTTACGGAGTTGAGCTTTGGGGCCCCACTCTGCCCTCGTATTCCTCTAGTATCCAATCCTTACAATCCAAAATCTTTCGTAAAATCCTCAAGTCGACTCAAGATAAATCTTGGTCTCGCAACAGTCTTGCAGTTACTTATATTAGCTTATTAATATAGAGATATTACTGTAATTTTTTAGTTAGGAGAAACCTAGCTAAGCCCGAATGAAAAATTAGAGAAGTTAAATCCAAAAGTATATTGGTTATACCAATTATTTACATATAGTAACTAAGATTATCAAGTATTAGTAACTATTTTCCCTCAATTTGTATTCAAAAAATCCTTTTTTTTTTTTTTACCAGTCCTGGTCCTCGTCTTGTAAAGTGCAAGACCAAGACCAATATTGGGCAACACTAATCCTCAATACTCCTTACTTTTTCACAAATAAAATCATCCATAACAACCTTAATATTTCTTATGTTTCTGAACTGGCCCAAACCAGATACCTATCCCTCCATAACAAACTTCAGAACCATCTAAAGAACCATCTTCTCTAGTTTTGCTTCCTCCTCAATCGCTGATAAACATCCGAGGCATTTGAAAAGAAGATGGCTTCGAGATCTCCTGTTGTAAATACATTTTTAGAGTGCTACTAGTGGGTAGTTTCTCAACAAGTAGTTTTATGCTCTTGTGTTCACATTTACTGGATGTATTTTTGTACCCTTGTAAATATCATAAATAATAAATAAAAAAAACAAAAAATTATAAGCCAAATTAGGCTGCAACTTCGTCACTAAACCAACAATGTCAGACCATAACGCTTTTAAAATGAATTGTTGCTGATATTTTTTCCAAATAAGATGATACTTTTAAAAGTTAAGATACAGAGTGTACAACATAAATAACTAAAAAAATAGTTTTTCTTTGTTTTGTTTTATTATTCATGAAATTACAACTGTATAAAAGTAAATGTGATACAGAGGAATACAATAACATGAAAAGATTTGCAGAGAATCCATTGGTAGCACACTCTAATAACAGTATTTCTTTACAATTTAAAATACTCCGTTACGTTTAATTTGAGTTAAATATTTATTTCTTTAGTGTTAGCCGGAGGATCGTTACTATACAGTAAAACATAAATAATTATTTAAATAAAAATCATTAAAAATTAGATATTATTTTTTTTTTCTAATGACTCCCGGACCATCTCTTCTTAAAAAGGAAATAATTACCCCCCGACTTAATCTACTACACGACCCTCCACTAATTATGACACAGGTGGATCATTTAAGAAGGGGAAAACCAGCTGGTATTTATGTCAGGGGAATCCTTTATGTCAAAGCTTAAAATATGTCACGCATAAATATTGGGGTACTGGTGATAGATAATTGTTTATAGGAATCATTTTAATTTATATTTTTGAGCGTTATATTTATCTTACAATTTCCCACTTATGGAATTTGATATTGAGGTTAGCTTTGTTTTTTTTTTTCTTATATAACCGATGGCTGTGATAAGGTCAGATAACCACAGATTTCTATTTCTCGAATATTAGGACTATACTCAATATTAAAAAGGTTAAGGATGAGTCGTGATATTCTTAACTAACCTCATCGTATGATAATATAAATATTTTATTTTATTTCAAACGATTTCGCAGAAATATTTTTTTTTTTGTTTAATAATTTTATGCATCTGTAAATACAAATCAAAGTAAGAATTAATACTGGATTGATGGTGGGCTGTAGCGAAAATTGAAGAGAAGTTGGTTGGTTGTTCAACCAAATACCATAAGTGATATTTATTTATGCTTTATTTTTGACTGAAAACCTCAACTAACTTCTCTTCGAACTAAGAAAAAAAAAAATTAAAAGTCTGCAAAGCATGTAAAAAGTAAGAAAACGGAAGCATGGTTCTGAGATAGTATTCATTATGGAGGAGTACCCGTCACCAGAGACATATATTTTATTCCTCCCTAGGCTTTGTTTTTATAATTTATTTCTATTTTAATTTTATCTGCCTGGGGTCAACACTTTGAATTAAGTACTGTTTCAAATCCAACGAAACACATAGCAAAAGGAATTTACTAAGCTTTTCAAATTGTAATTAGTTATTATCTTAAAACTGTCATATTTAATAGGAGAAGCAAACGAGACACGAGCCCGGACGACAAAATTCGAGTAAAAGTTTATACTCAGGTTCCGTAAAAAATACTCATGAATATTCAAAGAACATTTATTTGATCTAGTAAGAGGATTAAGTATGGTTAGTTCTAGTTTATCTTTATATGCAAAAAAAAAAAAGATTAAAAAATGTAAAAAATTGTAAATTAATTTACTTTAAATATACACATTTTTAATGAAATATAGGACAAGTAAGATTCTGAATATGGAAAGTGTTCCCTGAAATATTAATAAGTATTTTAAATAAATAAAATGCTGAAGCAGATAATGGATGTTAATTATAAATGCCAACAGACCCTTGAAGTAAAAAATATTTTTTTCAGCTTTTTGATTGTTAAAACCTTTATTTAGTCAGTAAAATTGGTTAATGTTGTAAGATGATATATTCTACGAAATATATATTAGCTAAAATACAGCTTTAAACAATTTTTCTTTTTGTTAGGGAGAACACAGAGGAATCCACGGCTAAATCCTTAAAAAATTACGATATATACTTTTTTAAATTATAACGCATGTAAATAAATAAATAGGTGTAATCATGGAAACATTTTTTTTTTTTTTAATTATCCCTAAAGCATTCCTGTAATAAGTTTTTTTTTTTTTTTTTTGTTTGAATAGATCTTCAAGGACCACTTAAACATCATTTTATATAGATTCTTTCTTAATTATCGTTATTAAAAAAAAAAAAATCCTAAATCCACTACTGAGGAGGGATGAAAGAATGGTGTGAAAAAAAAAATCTTACCCTCAGAAAACAAACTAGTTCCGATCCTGCATTTCCCAAAAGAGGCAGATTATATTTTCATAATATTTTATATATAACATTATTAAAAATTTTTCTCATTTTACAAACGGAATAAAATTTTAAAAACGCAAATATTGATATTACATAATGACAACGCAACCTAGATAAAGAAGAACATGCATGGAAGCATTTCGTTGGTATGTTGACACTAAATAAATATCCTTTAAGGTTAATAAACAAAAACATATCATTTGTTTTTAGAGGTGAGTAGCACAAGGTTCGAATTCAAGGTATTGCGATATGGAATTATTTCATCCATTTGATTCAACTTTAAGTCAGTTGGAATATTTATAATTCGAAGAACAAATCGTCAAATATTATTTTTAAAATACCAATTTAAAAATATTTTTTAACTATTAGAGGTTTTTGAAAGTTCTCACGGTAAACAATAATTTATAAAAATGCCATATTTTATCATTTTTCAGACACTGGTAGAATAATTTTTATCATAACTTGAATCTCATATTTATTATACAATCTATATACAATAAGTATTTTTAATATATTGGATATGTAAGTAGAATTTTTAATTTACATCAAGTTCTAATAAACCATTAGTTATTTTTAATACATAATTCTGGTCACATTGGGTAAGTTAAAATGGGAACTGCTACGGAGTTGGTGTGATGCGCCCATCATCAGAAGAGGCTGCAATGTTTTTCAGTTCCTACCTGCAATTAAGTTTGGGCAAGCGTCCCTTAAAAAAGGAAAAAAAAAAAAAAACAGATTATAGGCTAGTGCACCGAAAAATTCCACTGGTTTCACCGTATGCGTTTCCTTATTATGAATCCTTAACATTACATATTTTTTTCAATAATTGTAATGATAAACACAAAAGAAATTATGGTATATGATTAGCTTCTCAATCTACGATATGTGGAGATAAGGTTCCTGCCTTCCAAGAGTTATTTCTTTGGAACCGGGTAGACTCTTCTTATGAGCATAATACCTGATGGCATAACGTAGAAGCAGCAAACAGAAAAATTATGGTTTGCACAAAATTCGAATGACTTAACACCATGAATTTTGTTATAATAATCGCCATTGAGTTGTCTACTGATAATTTTGGCCAGACTATGGCCATGCATGGGAGGGAGAGGGTAGCCTATTTAAATTGACCATTTATATTTGTATGAAATGATTCTTTGAGCAAACAACTCAACCGATTTTCATTGTACTATTCAACGAGTTCCCATGAGTCTTATGAAACAATATGAGCTCAAAATATAGAAAAATATTGGTATTAAATGTCTGTAATTTGACCGTTTGTAACCTTTTTTTTTTTTTTTTTATTTTGACCGAACGGCTCGACCAATTTTTAGGTTTGATGGCTCAAATTACACAGTGAGATACCGTGAAGTCTCGAATCTATCTTATATAAGAATATGTTTAGATTGATGTTTATACGTAATGTAAAAAACAAAACTATGGAAATACTTTGAAAATGGATAGGCACATCTACTTAAGTACATTGGTGGGTTGTAGTGAATTTGATGTTTATGAACATTGAAACATGATTTATTATTAGAATGCCTTCATCTAAACATTACAGATTCTGATAAGTACATATTTTCTCGTTCACCATACATGTCATAATATAAAAACCGGTGTATTTGTGAATTTCCAGAAGTCTTTAATTTCTTTCGTTTAGAGGTGGAAGGTAGCCGTTAACTATTACACCAAGTTTCGAAATTTACTAACCTCTTTATAACTAACAACTCACCAAATATCTTTGATTATACATGTAAGTATATTGCACCTCTCCTAGAATGGATACGGTTAATAGACAAGGGTATTTTCTTTTTCGGTTATTTTTTTTTTTAATTATACCTTAAAAGCTATATTGTAAATAATTTATGGTTAATTTTATCAACCGAAAAATTGGAATGTGTATCAGACTTTGTTATATTATTTCGACAATTAATGCAATCTATTTTAATGACCTATTATTCGTGTGCAAAGTGGTGAATTTAAACACTATGCCAGACTATGACGTGTAATAAATAAATATGTCCATTTATAATTTGTCTAATATTAAGAATATTAAATGACTAATGAGAGAAAAATGAAATTAAATTAATTTAGAGCGAATCATTAAATTCGTTTATTACTTGTATTTATGAACAACTGTTTAATACTGTTACACTACTTATCATCCAGTGTTTGGTAAATCTTAATACAAATAAACATATTTATTAAATTATACATTATAACGGTACAATAATGAAGTATTATTAAAATTTATAAAAATAGAAAAAAAAATGTTTGTTTCTCTGCCCACGTTATCAGTTACAACCTGCGTCTTCTGTTTGAAATAGAACCGATTATCTTATATAACCTTTTTTTTTTCTTTCTATTTCACAACAGTACAATACGACAAAAATGTTTGAGAAATCATTATGTCCCACGAACTACGGATGTTTCGCGCTAACCTTTATAAAAAAAAAAAAAAGAGAAAGAAATGCCCTTCAAAAAGATTAGTGTTTTTTGTATTTTCGACTACGAATGAATAATTCATTGGATATTAATTATACAAGATAAAGAAATATTTTGCTGTTACATGAAGAAAAATATTGTTACATTCAATATCACAGAAACAAATATTGAAATAGGTGAAATAAATGATTAAGCAGATTTTCAATCCTGAGTACCGAATATTTGTATTATAAGTAACAGGATATTTATTGGTGTTCACTTGCCGATTGGTAACAAATTGTTTACTGAGCCAGGTTATGGTTGGTATTACTTACCGGCATTAAGAAAGTCAATGTTGTGAACACTGTTTTATTATTTATTGAATAATAAACAATGTTTAGTAAAAATGTTTATAATTATGAATATATACCATTTTCCGTCTGCACACGATTATAAGAGTATATCGAACAAAATATATGGTATTCTCAACCACATTGAATGTACAGCTAATAATGAATAAATGAGTAAATTATTAACTGACCCTATAGAAAACTTTTTTACTTCATGTAACAGCAAAATATTTCTTTATCTTGTATAATTAATATCAAATGAATTATAAAGTGATAAATAGGAATATCTCATTATTCATTAATTTAATTACACATTTTGTACCTAGATTAATTTTTACTTTCACTTACATATTTATCTTGACTTTTTTTTTAGATAATGCCTTTTGAATTCTGCAAAGCATGAATTATTAAGTAAGCTATCTTATTCTAAGATAGTTATAATAATGATATAAATCTCTGCGAAAGTTAATCCAAAATTGAAGGATGAAGGAGTAATGAATGACTTTAGTTAGTATGTTATAATATTAATTAATGATTCTCTATGATCTGCTGAAAGATAAGTAATGTGCATCACTGAAGAATGATTTATTTATCAGTCTTTAAAACATTAGTTATGTAGATTTAATAGCTGCATTTTGTTAATCCAGCTAACATTGAACATTGAATTTAATTGCCAATTATTCTATGCACGTTTTACTTAAGGTAAATATAATAGGTCTTATGAATACCCTCGTGTAAAGTAAATTTTATTTATTTACCATATTAATCTAAATGTAATTCAAGTAGGCATATAACTGTTTACAATCACCTGTTTCCTTGGTAATCCAGACCGGACAGGGCGACTACATCGTTCCAGTTCGTTATCTCCATGTGGACATGTTGGAGTTTTTCAAACACGTGGACATAAAGAACGTTTGCCGAGTCCGGGAGAAACTGAAGTCCGTTAGAGAGTGGAGGGGTTGGATAATAGGGGCTGAGGGAGTGGGGATGGGGATGTTGCTTGGGAAAAATGCGACCCCCCAAGCACCCCTTGCACCCTCCGACGATCTTGGCCTCCACCGGATCTGGATCTTCTAGAGGCTGCGAAGGGTGGCCGACTCAAGAGAAGAATCAAGTCGGGTGGATTCGTCCCTTATATTCTTCCACGGTTCGCTTGAAAAGTTTTTTTTAGTAAGATTAACTCTTTTGAGATGTGTCATATATCAAGGGCAATTCTGATGGTAGAAGTGTGGGGTGCAATTTCCTGTTCAAAATGGAAAAATAAAATTTCTAACTTTCAAACAAGATCTTTAGGAATGCAATAGATGCCCCTTGATTTGTAAGAAATAGTCAACTTCATGGTGAACTTCAAATAGAAACAATTTAAGAATAATTCAATAAAAAACGCTTTACCAAATATTCTCAATTACTAACAGTGAAAGGTGCAGTATTTACCAACCTAGGAACTCCGATATCATACAGTTAGTGTTGCCCAAAATTGGTATTGCTCTTGCACTTTGCAAGACCAAGACCAGGACTGGTGAAAAAAAATCGATTTTTTTAATAAAAATTAATTCAATACTAATACTTGACAATCTTCGTTACTATACGTTAATAATTGTTGTAACCAAAATACTTTTGCATTTAACTCCCCTAATTTTTCATTCGGACTTAGTTAGGTTTCTTCTATCTAAAAAATTACAGTAATATCCCTATAAGACCGTTGCGGGACTCTTGCGCAAGACCAAGACCATTACCAAGACTGAGTTTGCAAGACCAAGACTCGTCTCGGTCTCGCATTTGGGCAACACTACATACAGTAGACTGAAATCCAGACTTATACATGACATTCTAATATGATTGATTTTTATTTTTTTTATTTTTTATTTATTTTATTATTATTTTTTTTGTCATGTACATATTTATTTTTCAATCTTTATTTTTTTTTTAAGAGAAAACTTCTTTAGCCGCGTTTTGCACTTTTTTGTGGAGAGTGAATTAGATTGGGCAGTCAGATTTCCGATGGTGATGAAAAGTCGGCTGGATAATTGAGGTGTTTTTGCAAATGGATTAAAATATCTCAGAAATTAAAAATCGGACCTGCATACTGTAAGCGAGAGAAAAGTTCACTATTTCGTCCTCTTTATAATGAGCTATTATTCAAAACTGTACCTTAACGCGACGCCATGCCAGAGAGAGGAAAAGGGAAAAAATAGTGTCGAAACTAAATAATAACAAGATGTGGATTAAAATATCTCAGAAACTAAAAATCAGACCTTCATATTGTAAGCGAGGAATGTGGTCAGAATTTCATCCTCTTTATAATTAGCTATTATTTATAATTTATATTTCATATTATTAACCTCGCCTTGTTGATTATTCACTTCTATCGTGTGGTTTAAAGCACACACACCTTGTTTTTTTTATTTTATTTTTATTAAAGCTTTATTTATTGTATTATTGTTATTCATTCATTTTATAAAGTTTACTAGTCCTTAATTATTAACACCGTTTATCTTAAAGGGTTTTCTTCTGTATGAGACAATACCCCCACTTTGCCAACTGTTAAAAAGTTTACTTATTGTTACAATACCCATGTAAATAATATATAAATAAAATGAATCCAATATGTTGTCAATCAAGTTCTGGTGTATCGCTAATATAAACTCGATCCTGTTCCGCTTCTTGTCACAGCTATCATTGGGTTCGCAAATAGCTGTTTATTTTTCGGTCACTGTTTATTTTTATGTCACTATGATACACTTTGTGTCTGATGAACTAATGCCTAAGGTGGATTGTTTATCCTGTTTGTAATGTGTCAACAACTATATCTGTTAACTCTTGTTGAAACTAGCTTAGTATTGTGTTTGCTATTGGACTGTGAATATGGAAGAAAATATTCATTATTTTCGGCATGTTTTGTTGTATTATTTTAAAAAAGATAAGGGTGCTGCTGAAGCTCATAGAAAACTTTGCAGTGTTTATGGGATGATGCCTTAACCGAACGCACCTCTCAAAATTGGTTTGCCAAATTTCATTCGGGAAATTTTGACATCAATGATTCTCATCGGTCAGTAAATAAATCACAACAACGAAAATCTGTAGGTGTGAATATCTCCTAAACAAAGCGTTTTATTGGTGACGAAGTTTGTTTCGTGAATAATTATGTTGAATTTTTTCTCATAATAAAAACTCCAACCATTATATTTTCCATGTTCATCGTTCCTCTAATTAAAATAAAAAAAATCTGTGCCTATACTCTGTACAATTAAATATTATTGGATGTACAAAAACTAAGCCTTTACATATTTCAAATAGCATTAAATAAACAACCACTTAAAGTTTCACTAATTCATAAATTGGAACAAAATTTAAATAAATGTAAAGTAGAAATTTCAGATCACCAGTCTGGAAGATACACCATGAAGTTAACGTATCAAAATCAAGTCATTTTAACACAAAAGACAAAGGAAAGAGAATAAAGCTGTAGGCTTCATCCGTTTTCAAACAACAATAGGCTTTGTATTAGAATTATTGTTATATAGTATTTGTTTTTTAGTTTTTGCCATTGTCTACTTACCAAATATTACAACAAATTTTAATTAATAAATAAATATCTTTTATATTAATACTGAATTCGCAGAAAGTCCAATGAAAGATGAAATGAATGATTGCAGTACCTCAATCTAATAACGTTTTCTCAACATATTCTCAGAAAAATATCTCACATATGTAGCAAGTCTAAAACCTGAAGGCTTCTTGTTTTCTTGAAACACTGCGTGTACCTAAAAACTGTCGTATAATTAAAATGTCTTGTATATTTTAAATACATACAAAAATTAATGAATGATAAAATAAACCTTAATATTTTATTCACAAAACTAGTTTACATTTTCCATTTATCCAATTCCTTTAAAAACCTAACAGCACAATACTTCAAAAACCAAGCTAGTTGTCCTTTATTGTATTTCCACATAATATATGTGATAAGCAGCCAATGATTGTGTGGACAGTAACTGTCTTTGGACTTAGTTAATTATTATTTTGACAACCTTATTATCTTGATATACTCGTTAAGATATCATTGAAGTAAACCTTAATTATTTAAAACAATATCATTTTTATAAATATGAACAGCGTTTACTTCTGTTGTTAACACGATGCCGGTGCTAAGGTAGTAGGTGTGAACCAATCCATTAGACCAGTTTGGGAGGAAGCCATTTTGTACCGAGGGGAGTATAGAACAATTGTGATTATTTTCAGCTCTTTATAATTGATTTCAGAGCAATCGAAAGGTTTATACCACCACAATTAATAAGCTTCCATTTTTAAATATCAACTAATTTTGAATGTTGATAAGTATCTTAAATAAATAAATAAAATTATTGTTAATAACGAGAGTTAATAAATTCCAGCCTTATGAGTTCAATCTACATTTTAATCTGACATAACAGTAGTACTACTATGACAAAGGAATACGGTAAATAACCTAGGATGCAAGTTTATAAATCATAGAGTTTTAATTGTTAAATTGAGAGTTTTTAAAATTGAAGAAATAAGTAGTGGGAAATAAGAAATAAGTAGAGCTTCCTTTTTCAGTATCTACATAACCATTTCGCAGTATTTGTACTTCCAACAGATGGCTCATGGCTGAACGGAGACGAAGAATAAGCCATTGGACCCCCTGTAAAGTCATTTTCGTTTTCAATCATGGAATCGATTTTTAGCGTGCCCCACGTGAATTTCCTGTGTGAAATTGAAATTATCATTAATGTTTTTTCCTCGAGCAATGAAACAACCAGCAACCAGCAGATTTAAACTCTGTCCTATCTCACCTCTATCGGCAGGGTGTTTTCTAATATGCTGAGGGTTTTTGGTATTTTTGGTCCATCCAGCTAAACCATATAAAGAGACTTACACGAAGTCATATTCCACATCCATACAAAACAACTTGGTTGTATTAAAAAAGTAGAATTGAAACATGAAAGGTTGTGAATGAAATTCTGCCAGAGAATAAGTACAGGAATGAATAAGTTTAAATGTCGAGTAAATAGCCCAAGTGAAATGTGATAATCTAGATACATAATAATAAATCGATAACATTGATTGAGGTTTGGTCGATTATATACAGATTAGACTTTTTTGTTGGATTGATATTGAACCTTTGGCATCTGCAAGCCTCTCAATTATTTTCGAGTGGAAAGACATGAATGGTGTCTATGTCATATAACCTTCATCATTTTAAAAACAGTTTCCTAATCAATAACTATTAATTATTATAGTGCACTGACTGATAAACAACACACTTGACAAAAATAAAGCTAACGAATCAGAGTACAATCAACATAATGTATAATCATGTTTCCTAGCCACTTCTAACAAAATAAATAGTTTAACTTGGAATTTGTTCATTTACGTAATAATTCAAATAGCTTTTTGTTAGTGGTAAATAAACGATTGACTATTTGCTAGTCAGTTATACTATATAGTTAACTAATATTTAATTATTCAAATATTGTTCACGTTTGCTGAAGTAATTTAATTTTGATTATTTAATTTATTTTTATAAAAAGGGGAAATGGGATTACAAAACAAGAAATTATTAAATTATTTGTTAAAATAAAAAATCAGTTCTTTTAAAATAAAATATACACCTTTTTGCCGAAAGCAACACATAAAATATAATATGTATTAAATAGGTTCTTTATGGATGTGAAACTTGTCCGCTTACATTAAGGGATGTCTTAAGGTCTTCGAAAATAAAGTATTGCGTAGAATATTCGGACCGAAGAAGGATGAGTTAACCGGAGAGTCCAAACGGTTGCACAACGCCGAATTGCGTGAACTGCATCCGGGTAATATAATTGAGGTAATTTCATCGCGGAGAATCAAATGGGCTTGTAAAATTGTTGGGCTTAGTAACGAGAGAATTCCTAAAAGGTTAATATTTGGTGTACCGAATGGCAAACGTCCGAGGGGTAGACCGAAGCGAAACTGGGAAGAATGTATTAAAGCCGATCTGAAGGGCCTGGGTTTGGACGGCGAACGGTGGAGAGAAGTGTGTAATAAGCGATTGGTGCTGTCGGCATCGAACCTTCGGCTTCGCTAAGCCTTTTATTATTAAATAGGTACATCAAAAATAAATAAAATAGTAAGTAACTTATCACTTTATTCACGAGTTACTAACTTGTGGTCTAAAAGCAACTGTGGGGTCCAGCAACCGTTCTCAGAGGGTTTGTGATGGAGTGCAATACTTCAATATTTGTCGATTTATAATTTTTTCTTGAAATATCTTCTTTTTTTTTTTGTCCTCCTAAAAAGAGCGGAGGATTAATGCCTGAGTTAAAAGCTTTCTCGACAGCAGGAAGCACATTCGTAATTATTTTATCAAGTTATATTCAGTTTATCAGGTTGACTAACAACGCATGTTTTGCACATTCGGCTTCCATCCCGTTCCCTTCTTCCCCGCCTATACAAAACAATTTATATTATATATAGACGTCAATGACCTTAACCATGCTAAAACAATACATGCTAGAGCCTTCCCCCACCTAGGACCTCTACTCTACACCCTCTAAACAAAGACCTAAAAAGTTCAGTTATAATTTTTTTTTTTAATTGTTTGAATTGGACAGGCGATACAAATTATCACTTAAGTTATAAAATGTCTGATTTAATGAAGATATTCGTATAATAATTATTTGAGTTTTTAAAAGTAATTAATAATTTAGTTAATTAATGTTGGAAATAAGTCTTTAAAACACAACATATATAAAGAAGTAATGAAATATATCTGGGATCAGAGTCCTAACGCATAGAGGAGAAGGACCAATAAAGAACAGCTTACAGAAACTAGTTAATCAATATCTAATGATATGGATGAAAGGAGGTTTAGATGGGCTGGGTATGTAGCCTTGACCAATCCATCTGGAAGCCTCTACACAACAATGAATGCCTAAATAGTTGGCAAATGACCACGTCGAAGACTAAAACGATGCAATAGAGCTGTATGCAGATAACTGGAAAGATGTATTTCGAAATAAATATTCTCATAAGGTAATAATAACTCATGGCATTGACTGAATTAAAGTCAAAACAACCAAATAGTAGAACGAAATGTTCTTTACTTAAACTAGAAAAAAAAACATTGTACCGCTTTGTCTGAATTCTGGCTTCCGATGCAAGTGCCAACTTTGCAACTTATAATTCCAAAAGAGTGCATATTTTGATTGTTTATTTATTTATCTCAGATCATTCACAGAAACAAATATTGACCAATGAAATAGAATATATTTTTCCAATTAGGGAGAGCATCAAAACGAATACCTCCCTCCTTTCCCGTGGATCTCCTGGCACTGTGAATTAAAAACACTCTCTGTAATTCGGTCATAAGATTTATTTTTCTAATAATTTAGCAGCCTATTTCATGTTCATGTTCTAGTTAAATATCCCGATATCCCGCAAAATTTGCAATCAACGTGCAACTTTATTGAAATGAAAACTTCTTTAAGTGCGTTTTGCGCTTTTTTTGTGGAGAATGAATTAGATAGAGCCGTCAGATCTCCGATGTGTAACGCTCGGGTAAAGTCGCCTGGGGTCGACTAATTGAAGTGTTTTGTATATGGATTGAAATATCTCAAAATCTAAAAATCGGACCTGCATATTGATATCGAGGGAAAGGTTCATCATTTCATCCTCTTTGTAATGAGCTAGGCCCAGATTTCTATCCAGTTGCATATTTTATTTGCATTATTTTTGGTTACCAAAGAATTAGAACACTGTGATGAAATTAGACAAATTTCATTTTGCATGTTTGAGGATAAATTAATATAATTGCATATTTGAAGATAAATGCATATAATTGCATATTTTGATTAATTTAATGAAATAAACTATATATATATATATATATATATATATATATATGTAAATGAATATTTATTTATTTATATATACAAATTAAAATGCAATATTGAAGATGCTATTTAAGATAACAACCAACGAATCCTCTTGTTTCTAACCTTGCTTCCTCTTCGATTCCTGATAACCCTCCGAGGCGTCTGAAAGAAGATGGCCTCGTGATCTTCTCATGTAGACAAATTATTAGAGTGCTACCAGTGGGTAGTTTCTCAACAAGAGTGTTTCATGTAATAATATTTCTCTGTACAAATTTACTAGATGTATTCATACTAATACAGTTGTAAATATCATAATAAAAGTTTAAAAAAAAAAAAAAAAAGATAACAATCGTAGGTTTATTTTCAATGAACAAAATCTACCACATTTGTAGACTGTATACCTACCATCCGCTATACCCGTTAATAATTCTCTTTATGGTTGTTCTCCAATTCCTAGACATTCATTTCCTCTTCTTGTCCCACGAAAATATCATACTAAGTTTTTATTTTAGTTTAGTTGCCTACATTCTTAGCAAGAGATTATATTTCTGTTCATTCAAAATGCCAAAAGTATATATGGATGTTCAAAACTATTCATCAATGTTGAAATCCTGGATTTCCATTGGATGGATAACAGACATGAAATAGTTTTTACAACTGATGGAAACCAGTGGTACTAGCCAAGTGGATGAAGCTTTAAATGAAAAAATGGAAGAAGTTTCTATAAAAAAATTCAGGTCTCACAATTCTGGAAGGTATTAAAAAAAAATTTTAATAGCAAAGATTCAAACATAATTTGACAAGCAGATATAAATTTGCCGCCATCTCCCCAATTGATGTAGAAAGATCATTTACTAATTATAATAGATTAGGTTTCACAGAAGCAAAATTAGCAATGATTCTGGTAATTAAGCTTAATATTGAACTTTTCTACTGTTGCAGACTAATTAAGGTATTTTATCTATTTTACGTTATTTATTCCACAATTTGTTAAATTGTTTTATTGTTTCAACAAAGACTCATGTTAGATTTTTATCCATTTACATGCAAAATTTCAAAGCGTTTACATACTTATTGTTCAATATTTGTTATATTTTATTAATATGCTTATTTAATTATCTTAAGACAATTCTTGTTTTTTCGTTTGTATATAATTTGATATTTAAATTTTTTTAATGTGATTCATGTTCAGTTTTCGTAAATATTATAATGTATATACTTATTAGCAGTATTGGTTTAGTTATTTTCTTTCTTTAGTTTAGATATTTAAAAAAAAAAAAAAAAACATAATTATTATGATTTTCAGACTCTAAATAATTTTTTTTTGTTTCAAAACTTTTTGTAGGCACATCATCATATTTAAATACGTTATTGTCTCGTTAGTTATCAAGCAATTTGTGAGTTTAGTACATGTAGAGCCCAGTTACTGCATTTTTCATTTTTTTTTTTTACTGCATATTTCAGGGTTTTTTTACTGCATATCATATGGCATATTCTGTGGTTTTAACTGCATTAAAATCCGGACCTTGGTAATCAGCTATTATTCAAAATTTTATCTTAAGGCGACGCCTTGTTAGGGAAGCGAAAAGGAAATGTTAACAGCCTTAAGTGTCCTACAACAAATTATAACGAGTTTTATGGAAGATATGGATTAAAATATCTCAAAAACTAAAAATCGGACTTGCATACTGTAAGCGAGAAATTGTTAAGCATTTCATCCTCTTTATAATAAGTTATTATTTATAATTTATGTTTCATATTATGAATCTTACGTTGTTGATGTTTTAACTTCTATCATATGGTCTAAAGCACACACCTTAGTTTTTTTTTTTTTATGTAAACTGTTATAAAAATGGGGCTGCATGTCTGGCGTTGTATTTGCGCGAATTAATTCTGATGTTAGTTGTTTGCTAAAGATAAGGGAATGTGACCAACTGGGGAAAAGGGCGAGGCGGCTCCTTGTCAGCGGCCGGAGCACTCTCCCCCGCTCCCAGTTAAAAAGGGCCCTCGAGCCCTTGGAGAGCCCTTGAAAAAACTGAGGCTTCATCCTCAAGACAAAAGGAGCGGATTACTCCGTCTTACTAATCAGTGGAAAATTTCGCACCGCCCCTCGCTTTTGTACCCCCTCCCTCATTGTTGCCGATACGTCAAAGGGTGGACGCCAAGGAGGATTTCAATTAAAAAGCTGTCCTCATTAACTGGATTGCTCTTGTAACTTCTCACCATGTTTTGTTATTCAGTAATACATGTCGATCCCAGGTCTCGGTCATTCCTGCTTGGATAGATAAATTTCATAGAAAGAAAAATTTACCAATTTTTATAAAATGTTTACAAAAAAGATGCATGTGTGCCATAGATAATAAGAATAAATTAATTTTAAAAAAAAAACCTTACTACAGAAACCGGGAAATCTTTACCATCCTAACCGAATGTATTAGCATGTCGACTTATATATTTTGGTAAGTAAATTGATATCTAAGAATATTTATCCATGTTATAATAGTCGGGTCCCTTCCATTCTTGAACTAACTTAAGCCTCTTTCAGAAGTTCCTATGTACGATACATGTAAAGAAAGAAATCTAATTGCCAGAAGCCCGTATGGTGTAGCGAAAGGCACCCAACTATTACTACTTTACTGACGGGCTCTACAGTCCGAGGTGGATCCTGGCCTCCTTCACAACTTTTTTCCAATCCTCTCTATCCTTCTTTCTTCTCCTCCGATTTACCACTCCCATTCTCTTTAAATCCTCTTCCACGTCACTTTTCCAACATTTCCTAGGTCTTCCTCTTTTCCTTTTTCCGGGAAATTCCTCCCTAAGTATCTTCTTCGTTGCTTTGTCATCTGGCAGTCTTTCCACGTATTCTAGTCAGCTAATTCTTCTAGATTTAATAAAGCGTACAATATCCTCGTGCTTCAACAGTTCATCAAGCTCCTGATTTGTCCTTATCCTTCATTCTCCTTATATGCGTAGGGAACCAAAAATTCGACAAAGTACTACACCAAGTTTAAATATTCATAAATGCCAATTTACCCATCAATCTACCAAGGTAAGTACATATAATAATACATGAACATGTAGATTCCATAAAAATAGATAGGATTTTCCGATTTCTGTTGTCTATTTTTTTTAATTAGATTTTTTTTCTAATCAGTTTAGTTTTCCAAGTATTGACAATTTATATATTTGGCGACCCCATCACCCAGTCATCTGACTGCAATCAGTCACTGGCCCTCCAGATTGGAGAAAACCCAGTGCCGGGGGGTATAGTCCGTCCACCCTTCCTGCTGAGGGGACATAAATATTCAGGAAGCCAGTTTTCCCGAGGGTACGGGGCCTCTCCTACTGGGCTAATCATCCATAGTAGAGCTCAACTGATTCAGAGTATATGAAATAGCCAAAATAAGGAAAAAAGGGCACGTTGAAGTTCGACTAAATAAGTACGACCATGTGCTTATCTACTCAGGAGTACCATTTGGGTTCAGAGCCAAGGAAGGTGTTGCCATCATCATGAAAGAAAGTTTATTCACTAAAATAGAAGATTGGCAACCCATACCTTCAAGAGTTATAACAGTGTATACGGGTCTGTCAATAGGAAAGATTGCACTAATACAAGTTTATGCCCCGACATCTAGAGCTCGAGGTCATCAGAAGTAAGAACTGTAACAGAGGTATTATCCTAATGGGTGATTTCAACGCAAGGACCGAGGAAACCATCCAAATGCCCATGATGTTATGTGCCTGTATGGGGAGAATAACGCACCAAAAACGGAAATGGTTTAAGCTTCAACTTCTGTAACGATTACGAACTCCTCATTGGAAACTCTTTCTTCTCAGATAAGATGGTGCACAAAATAACGTTTTCAGCTGAAGAAAGAAGTCTTAATAGCGTTATAGATTACATTGAGTATAGTAGAAATATAAGGGGATACTTTACCGCGGTAAAAGTAATAAGAAATGCTGAAATTGGTTCGGACCATCTTCTATTGATTGGAGACACCCAGATCCTAGGACCTATAAAAGAAAAGCCTGAAAACATACAAGAAGATTGACACTACAAAGCTGCAGAATCCAGAAAAGAAAAGTGACAATGCAGAACTTCTGGATCAGAATACGCTTATAATTTGGTCAGTGTTTGCAATTACATGTTATTTAGTCAAAAACTAGGCCAATGGTAACAGGAAAATGCAAGTAAAACAAAATTAAATAAATAAAAATTAATGGTAGTTACTCAAAATTCAGCGTCTCCGCATATTAAATTTTCAATAACTTATCAGCCTGAAAACTGTTTTTGGTAGTTCGAACCGAAGGTAGTGCAAGGGCGACTTGCAAAATAGCCCAAAATTGCTTGCAATTGTTTTAAAAGGAGCAACAACTATGTTTATTTATAAAAATCAATGTTTCAACTGTCTTAAGATTCACTAGAAGTACCTAATTCTAACCAGCATATACCGTTAGGTTCGAATAAAAAATACAACCAAACCAGCTCTAATTACATGAAAAAGATGGTTTTCATATCTTCTTCTATTATCTCACATCAAGGCATAATTGAGGCGATAATTAAGTTATAAATTGCTGGGCATGGCGGGGTATTGATGCTAGTTTGTTACTAATGCAGTCAAACTTAATAATTTTAACTTTTGTTTTTTCTCCTAATGTCCAATCGTAGCGTTAGCTCGCCCCCGTGTGCGACCGTGCGTTCAAAAAATTGTTACATATCTTTTTAGTGGATTAATTAAATCACTCTGTATTCGTGTAATTTATAACTTGTTCGTGTTTTGAGCTCTTATTGTTTCAAAATACTTAGAGATTTCACCTAATAATTTCAGCCATTGAATTAAAAAAAATCGGTATAGACATCCAGCCGAGCACGACAAAAATCCTTACATACATTTTAGCGGACAACTAAAATACAGGGTATCCCCTAAGTAGAGAGAAATATTTAGAGGTTTGATAGTAAACATCAAGAAGTACAAAAAAGTTCATATAAATAATGATTCAATTTTCAGCAGAAAAGTCGAAAGTTAAGTTTTGTGTTGTTTTTTTTTTGGTGTCAAGTTTTTTGTTGAATAAGAAGTAATAACTAAAAAATACTTAATTTAATTAATTATCAATTGCATCGCAGTAAACTAGACAACATGTAGGCAAACGAAAGTGGAGTTTGTCATTGGTAAAACCATTCAAAGCGAATGTTTGAGCTACTAAACTAACATAAGTTCTGTTTGTTTTTTTTTAAATGATGAATTATGTCCCATTTCATTTTTTTTTTTTTTTTTTTTTATCATTCTCCAACTATACTAAATATACTCCACTTTTAGAAAACTTACATGTTTAATAAGTGGTAAGTCTATAACTAGATTTAGGATTTATAATGAAATAAGTTGAGATTTACCTCAAGTTTCCTCGCGCGGATTTCATTACCGCTTAAGGTAGCGACCCACGTGGCAGAGGGTCGGTGGAAATTCCTTGCAAGTTCCTCCCGGTTAAGTCCGATGGACTCGCTGACAAACAATGAGAAGGGCCCTCCAGACTTGCTGGAGGATGTGACGTAGGCTTGAACGCCTTACTCACATATCTTTAGTTTACCACAAATAGTCATGGATCTAGCTTATCCGGAGGTAAACTAGTCTCCCGAACGGGTCTCCGGGTGGGGACTGGTTTAGGAGATTCATGGCACAAGTTGGAAAATACTGATTTGGGTATGGTACATGGGACATAAAGAGTTTGAATTCAGCAGGTGGGTTAAAATGGGTCACGAACAAGGTTGATGGATACAATTTGGGTATCGTGGCTCTGCTAGAGGTTCGCTGTAGAGGGCTCGATAACGGAAGAGAATTACACTATTTGGTACAGAAGAAGCGGAAATCATTGTTTAAGTTCAGGGTTTTTAATTAGGAATAAACTGCTATCCGGTTTTAGTGATAGAATTTCGATAGCCATATTTCATGGATGTTGGTTTAAAATCTCGTTAATAAACGTACATTATCGACCGAAGACAGTGATGATGAAGTCAAATGTGAATTTTATGATAACCTCGAGTGGGTTTATGATAAACCAGGCAATACTTTAAATACATAATTTCAGCTTTGCACGTCTGTTATTTTACAAAAGCATACAAATTAGAATATTACACATGTCTCATGATTACTTAAATAAATCTGTTGAATCAGATTGTGAAAAAAAGATCGAACTGGGTTCAGTGAAAAGGATTTCATGGCTCATTGAAAAAAAGCCAAAAATTTGTTCATAAATTGTATGTAATATCTTGGGGTAAGGTGTAAACTAGAACGTATCAAAATTACATAGGTGATTTTTAGTTCATCTATGGTTTAAAAATAAAGTCTTCAACTAAATTAGATTTTGATTTATTCATATTTTAGTTACAGAACAGATTTCATTTTAATTGATTATACCACTCTAACCAAAAAATCTCTTTCTTGATATTCTGTCCGTTTTTTCTTTCTTTCTGTAAATTAATGTTTGGTCTATAGACTATAGTAATTTACAATAATAAATAATAAGTAGATACTCATAATTAAAAATGTGTACTATATTTTTAAACATATATATACAAACAAATCTATAATATTTTACATTTATTACTTGTATTTCAGGTTGTTCTATAAACAAAAAAGTCGCTGCCAAAAATATCACTATTTCAAGACATATCTTCAGGTTATTTTATTTTTTATTGTACAAAGTTTTCGATTATTATTTAGTTATTATTTTACTTTTGTTAATTCTATGTTTTCTGTATATGTGGTGTGAATGTGTTCATATCTCGCTATAATTATTGTCCACGTGACAGATTATTATATTTCCAAGTAGATAAAAAAAATAATAATAATTTCAAGACAATTTTGGAGCCAATCTCCAACAAAATTAAGTATATTGAAATATCCAGAGGTGCCCACCCCTCCCAAGGTCGATGGCACAAGAACATACTCCTCTCCTCTCCCCTCACTCCCAAGATATTTTATTCAATACAGAACAAGCGAAGGTAGAATAAGAAAAATCATAGATCATACAGAATTACGCTTGCTGTGGTCTGTTCCATGTTTTCTCCTTGTCCCTTAGTATGTCATGAAACCTCCTTCTAGGTACCCCTAGAAACATCATTAATAACTTAATACTATTATAATACATAAACTTAATTATATAAATACTGGCATAGATGATTGATTTAGTTAAATTATATATTTAATTTTAATTTGTCAATTCATTATCATTGTTTGGTGAAGATTCATTGATGCACCATAGAAATGTAACTAAAGAAAAAAAAATAATAAACACTATTTTCCAAATATATCGAAATTTTAATTCAATATATTGATATTAATAAACAATATATTGGATATTTTTTTTAAACAGTAATTATTAATAACCGTTATTTAACCATTAGAAATTATTTGTTACTAACCAAACCTTATTAATTGTAAATCAATCTAGTAGATTTATATATAGCTCCTAATAACAATAATGAAACAAAAGCTTTTAAAATATTTCAAGATAAAGGAATAGTAAGTACATAACAAGATAATTAAGATAATTTTTCAAAGTTCATTACCAGAACTCATTTGCTTTTTGCCAAATTAGTGACAAGTTTTGGATTATGATTTGAAGAGAGAAAAAACAAACAAAAAATTATAATATATAAAACATGTCATTTATTAATAAAAAATTACTTTCACTGTAAATAAAGTAAAATCTCATGTGATGGAACATTGGAAGACTTCATTATATCAATATTTTGGTATTTTATCTTTGAAAAGAGTAAGCAGGGGTTGCTTAATAATATTGCTACATATAGCTAGCATCAATAGTTAGCAAATATTTTAGCAAATAGTAAAAAAATATTGATATTTTGGGCTTCATATTTTTAATTAAAAAACAAATGAAAACAGGATTAAAATTAGATTGGAGTATTAGATTCGTAAATGATTTAAAATCAACTTATTAATATATCAATATAATTTAACATATTAAATTATAATTACATGATTAACAAGTTAAATTATATTGATATATTAATATTAAATATTACATAATATCAATAGTGATATACTGCTTATTACAAAAAACAGTAATAACAAATTAATAAATTGATATTTTTTTGATGAGTTTTATAAAAAAAAAAAAAATAAATAAATTAACACTGGTAACTAGAAAAAAAATCAATTTAATTATAAACATAAACATAAAAAAATTAAAAGGGATGAAACAAAATTAATATTGAATAAATATCCACAAACCTATAAAGGCAGCTATTATCATTTAATATTAAAAGATTTATTGTTAAGAAATAAAGAAAAATGCACTAAATTGCACAACATATAAAAACAATTAAGTAACCATTAAGGAATTTAATAATGACTGAAAACTATAAAAATAACAAACATTTTCATTACAAACCTAAAAGGGAAGAAAAATGCAACTAATTAATAAAGTATAAAAAATAAAAATTAATTAAATCTATATTTCTCAGTAATTGCATTAAAAAAACTTATATTTATACACCAATGAGGCCTTTTCCTTTTAGATATTTTTTACATTTTTTTGTTTTTATATTTTTTTTTTAAATATTGATGCTTTTATAAAAATGTTTTAATATTTTTTCAACATCTCTAATGCAGTATGTCTACTAGATATTATTTAAATAGGTGGAACTTAAAATTAGTAAAAAAAAATAACATATTTTTCTTAAAATTAACCAACTTATTAATCGATTGTCCAACTTTTTTTTATAGTTATATAAACTAGTTTAAAGCCAAATAGATAACCTGAAGGCATTAGATAGTCCCCATGGCATGGCAGTTAAGGGAAATTACAAAATAGTAGAAACAATATAAATTTAAATGTCACTAATCTGTTAATCTTTAGTACTAACAAGATTAGAGTGATTAAAGGCAAATAAGAGTAATGAATGACATGTATAGTACTGGAACTGGTACTGGTGGGGGGACTTAGTCCAGCAAGTGGGCCTATTGGTCCTTTTTTCCAACCCCAAAGACAATACTACCAGTGGTTGTTGTCGTACCTCCAACTCTGTCTCAAACCTTTTTGTTCTTCTAATGAAGTTCAAAAGGTCGGAGCATTTTATGGAGGTAGCTTTGCATACTTGTATTCTGTCTACACCCAGAAGTCTGTATCTGAGTGATGCAAATCGGTCACATTCTGTAATGAAGTGGAGGGCAGTTTCTGGTGTGTTTCTGTAAAGATTGCAGAGTTCATCATCTGCTATCCCACAGATCTTTAAATGTGTTTTAAGTCTGCAGTGGCCTGTTAGTACTTCGATGATGAGTCGGATTTCTTTTTTAGTTAGGCGCAGCGGCCACTTAGTTTTGGAGGGAGAGGGGCTTTTGATAAATTGTTTGGCTTGTATAAGTTCAGTGCATTCCCTCCATTCTTTGCCTGATTTTTTTCAGGTCCAATCAAGGACTTCTTGCCGCTGATGGCAAGTATGAGTAATTTGATCAATTTCAACACATTCCCTTAACAACCTAATAACGATTATTTTCCTATAACAGGATTCATCCAAGTTAAATAAAAGTTAAAGTATCTGATGTGCTGAAGAATTTTAATTGTGGACTTACTCCAGTGATTTTACACAATGTGTAATAGTATTATTATTATAAATACATTTTCATATGTTGCTTATTAATAATATCTATTATTACTATGTTCCATATATCTTATTGGGTTCAGTAGCAAATATTTTAAAAATATGAACACATCTTATTTACAAATTGGTAGTATAATGAAAGTCACATGAAATTATTTGTTATTTCAGAAAATCTATGTTTACATAATATTTCAATATAAAAGAGCATAACCCCAAAAGAGACATAAATTAATGCTTAGAACATAACTGAAAAATTCCAAGCACAAAAATCATCGAGTCTTTAAAATGCAGGTAAAACAATTAATCTGTAATTATTTTGTCAATTCAGGCATTATCAGAGTAAAAACGTATGACTCGTTTATTTCCTAAGTGAACCCTAATCATTATTAACAATTTCTTAGGGAACGTAAAAAAATATATTTTCTATTCCCAATGTAGTACAGTACCAATAGCAATATATATTTAAACATAAATTAAAAAATCCTTTATTTGTAGAATATAATTCCGACAATCACTGATTATTCCAGTAGTAACTAAAAACAATTTGAATAGGGTCCCTTTTGGAAAGAAATAAACTGCAAGACTTGTTCCTGAGCAAAAAGAAAGTGGATTGGGGTTTGTTTAGGAGAGAAAAAATGAATGAATGAAAATAATTTTATTATTCTGAGACTAGTGTCCCTTTAGAACAAGTTAAAAATACAGAATATACAGTGACAGGCAAAAAATTCCACCCACTTGATTTTTTCATGTTTTCATATAAAAATATTTCTGCTTTGGATTGGTCTATTGTTTTTAATGAATAAATAGGTAATCTTTTTGTTTGTTTTCAATTAGGAATGTTAATATAGAGGACAATAACCCTTAATCCTTAATTCAATGAAATGATTCTAGATTCCAATGTTTACTTTCTATGGAATCAAAATATTTATTCAGTATCATTAGTGCAGTGCCGTTTCTTGCAGCACATTTCTTAGTCTCCGGCTTTTAATTTTTTCAATATTAAGTTTAAAAATGCCTCTTAGTGCTGAGGATGTTGCGTGTGGTGTGGCATTTATTGATGATGGACGTTAGATTAGATAAGCAGCTAATGCCATCGGAGTTCCATATGAAACTTTACGAGACACAGTCAGGCGTTTTCGGAAAACTGGTTCTTACAATAGAAGGCCCGGTTCTGGACGGGCTAGGCTAACAGAACCATGGGATGACCGGTTTTTGACTTTGAGAAGTTTACAAAACCGGCACCTTACCGTTGTTCAAGCGATTCATCAGCTCGAAGAAGTTCGAGGTGTGCAAATTTCTGTGTGGTCTCCTTACAGACGTATGCTGCATGCGGGAGCACAGATAGCCAGGAGGGGTCACCCAACCTCAAGTTGCTACGAACCATGGTCTCCATGGTGCAGCGGCAGGCCACCCGTAGCTCCATAGCCGATCCCTTTGGGACCAATCTGGCAGTGTCCTTCCCACCGACTCACTCGGGTTCAAGGACAGTGACAATTCGGTCTAGATCCATGGATTATGACTGCTCGGATTCAGCAGGCGCACGAGGACCTATATTTCTTTCCCCGAAACAGAGCATCCATGGACCGAACCTCGGGGGGCTACTAACATCCTGGTAGACCACATCCCGATTCTTGATTAAGTACATGGGGTGGGATTATCAGTCCTACGCTTGGTCTGTGTGAGTTGCCTCCAGTAGGATGACGGGCCTCACATAACTGGGGGGGGAGGAAGAGAGACTCGGGCAGCTTGGCTTTCCCTGGTGGCTGGTCACCCAAATCGGGCGGTCACCCATCCAAATACTAACCACGCTCGATGTTGATTAACTTTGATTATCTATTGCAAGCGCCTTACTCCGTACGGCTACCCCAGCCCCCATATATATATATATATATATATATATATATAAATTAATAGTTAGAAGAATGAGAGAAAAATGTTATTTTAACTGGAAATAGTGAATTAAGTTGGCTGCATCATGAAATAGACAATAATAGAAAACTCAGAAATGAGGAGAGTGAAACTGATAATCTGGAATTTTGCTAGCAGGATACTGATTTTGTAAAATAGAATAGAATGGAGTTTTATTTGTTAAATATTTATATTTAAATCCTGTACAAATCATACAGGCATAAAGAACTTTATTTCACCCACATGAATTTAGTTTATTGTAACTGTCCATTTACTTGAATCATTAGAAAAGCTATAATTGTAAAATAATAATACTTCAATAAATTTCATAATTCAATTAATATGTATCTTAATTTGGAGAAGAAATATACACTATCAAATAAACCATAATAAGAAATATTAAAAATAAAATAATCATGATAAAAAGATAAAAAAATTAACTGAACTGGCCAATAATTATCCTTAACCGCAAGATTAATTGTTGTGTGGGTCATCACAAGTTAAGGAATTGAGTATAAATTTGCTGACATTATAAACCAGTAAATTTAAGTTTTTCTATACTATCAATTTGAAATATGTTTTGTATTTTGTGTACATTACTGTGTACTGGGTGGTGAGAGAAATTGTTGTAAATATTTATGTCTGTCTTCTATTAGCTTTTCACAGTAGAGAAGGATACAGAACAGGCTGTTAGAAATGAATTGGTTAGAGAAAGTGCAGGTTTCCTGGCTTTTGAAGTAAAAACTTTGTTTTTTTGTGTAAGGCTTAATTAATTTGGAATTTGAAACTCTTAATGACTTACTGATCTTAGCTGTCAACTCTATCAATCAAGTAAGTCTCTGAACTGGAAATATTGAAGCTGGAGATAGTTCTATACATAGGATTTTTGTTGGATTTTATGGATAGATGGGTGTCAGTAGATAGATTATGTATTTTTAACTTTTCCAATATTTCATCTATGTATTTTAATAATCCAGTTGAATGTACTTTATCAAATTCTTCTCTACAGCCATAATGAGCAGCTATTGATCTAACTTGTGTGACTAAATTGCAGTTTGTTTTAGGATTCTTTGTACTCAGCAAAATTATTCTCTTGAAGCAAAGTCTTAGTAACCTCTCTTCAGGCATAAGTGACAGTTTGGATCAGTAGTTTATGACCTCCATAACCCTGGTGCTCAAGGCAATTTGACAAGTATCGAGAAATACAATGTAGTTGGCAGTGATCTTTGGCCATTTAAATAGTTCAGGAACTTTAGCTGTACCACTTCAATATCTACCAGATATCTTAGGTTCCATATTTCAGAAAAATACGGAAGGATTAAATACACTATAGAATCAAAAAGAGCTATTTACTGATTTTATATTGCTCTGTAAACTGACTGGTTGATTATAAAATAGATTGGAAATAATTAAGAGAGAAAAACTACTTTGTATGAAAAATGCAGATACTTAGAGTTATATAATAGGATAGTTAGTGGTGAATAACCTCATAAATGAATAATATTTATTTGCCATCAGCACAGAGTGAATAAAAAACAAAGAATAATAAACTCAAAAACAAATGAAGGTAATTAATTAGATGAGGG
The DNA here is from genome assembly GCA_928085145.1 of Nezara viridula. Lineage (NCBI taxonomy): Eukaryota > Metazoa > Arthropoda > Insecta > Hemiptera > Pentatomidae > Nezara > Nezara viridula. The sequence goes on along the minus strand of OV725079.1, from coordinate 63,685,457 downwards.
TCGCACGGGTTATGCGTGATTCACAATCATTCTGGTCACACTTGTTCATGAAACGCCTGAAACAGCCTATCAGATGAACCCTGATACATTTGGCACTCCATGAACAAGTGTGACCGAAGTGATTGTGAACCATGCATAACCCATGTGGGTCTCATCTAAATAATTACCTAAATGAAAAAGAAAATTCCTTTAAAAATAAAGTATACACTATATATTACTGTAAGAATGATTGACACTATTGGTATCATCTACATCTCTACAAATTTCTTACTATGGCACCAACAATAAAGTAGTATGATAAAAATATTAATAAATAATAATAAAATTATTTTAGTAAAGCAGAAAATACGTAGAAACTATACAGTTTTAGTAGAACAGAAATTAATTGTTCTTGAGTGATTATATCTAATGGTGGTGTTAGTTTATTAAAAAATTCCACTGAGATCTATTCATAATTTTAATTTTTCTAAGGAGAGCTTGATTAGGCTTTTCAAATGAATGCTAAATAGCAGTGCTGGATGAAGTCAGGAAGCTGGTGGATGAAGATGAAATGTTGATGAAATGAAGATGATGATGAATAAAGATCTTTAACATAGTTCAAAACATTGACAATTGAAATAAACACTCCTTTAATTATATTATGTCTCTATTGACCGAACTCATGACCAATTATTACTCCTTAAATTATAATTATGGTCAACTATTTACATACCATCATGATTTTTTCATACAATAAACACAATTTAAAACCCCCTGCTAATTAACAAATAATTGTTTTAATTGTATGAACTTATGTGTATCTGGTATAACTTTTAGGTATAACTTTTATAGAGTTTTGTTCAAATATATTGTATATAGTTTGCATTTATGATATTAAATTTTTCTTTCTAATTTTAGAGAAATGACCGTTTAATCACTGATAATTGAGAAACAAAACTTTGAAATTTTCCAATAAATAGCTTCTCATTTAATATTTTTATTTTCTTTATTATTAAGTAGCTCAGTGCATTCCATCTAGAAGGCTTTAAAGAATAATGAATGCGTCAGTGGAATGCAAAAAACCATGTGGAAGGCCAAAAACCAGATGAATAGATCGAATCAACAAAAATGCAATGGAGTTCTATGCAGATAACTGGAAAGAAATAGCCCAAAACAGCAAGAGATGGAGAAGGCTGCCTAAAGGGGCAAAATATCTGTAAGATCTGGAAGAGAAAAAAATAAATTAAAAAAATTATATGAAGCCTTAAATAGTTTGTAAGCAACAAAAAAGTATTTGAGCAATAATTTGGTTGATCCGTTCTATGTCACTTCAAATGTTTTAGAATTTATTCTATTATTTTTTGTTTTATATATTGTGAGTAGAATTGTAACTGCTTCTTTCTCTCAGCATTAAAATAACAAAAACTTATTTATTTTTGAGAAATGGTATTGGGGAGAAACTCTCATAAACAGTATTGCTTTCTTAATATTTTATAACCATTTAGAAATATTTAATTCTAAAGTATAATAATGATAAGTAACACTAATATAGTAGCCAAGAAATTTGCCAGCAATAAATTTTTCAATGATAAACTTATAACTTCATTGTTGAATTTCCAATGTCGAAAATAATGTTAGGAACTATGATTCAAATAAAAAAAAAATCTGATTCCAACCTAAAAATAATAATAAAAATATCCCATTCAAAAGCCTGATTAGCAGGCCTAGGCAATGTGTACTTTAGGAAAGACACTATATTAATTTCAACTAATCCAATTTTGGTTTGGTCTATGAAGTGAGGTATATTTCATTAAATTCTTATTACATTTGAAACAAATGAATTTCTTAAGATATGTGGTTTGATTTCTTTTAATTATGTTATAATTTATTATTTCCTTTTAATATGTTATCATTTTTTTTTCTTTTATTTATTTATTTATTTTTTTTTCTGTTGGCGATAGAGATCTTTTTCCGCCTTAACAACCCTGCTCTATCTTTGGTGGAGTTTTTGGCTTATTGTCATATATTTTGTTTTGTCTTTATTTACTTGTTGGCCGATCTGCCCTGCCTCTCTTATCAGTGTTGTAGCGAGTTTCTCAATATCTTCTTGATTACTTCCAAGGACAGCTATATCATCTGCATATCCAAGGATTTTATGATTCATTCCGACGTGGACCCCTCCATTTTCCTGTGATGTTGCTCTTATTACCTTCTCCAGGGCTAAGTTGAACAACATCAGTGATAGTCCATCTCCCTGCCGTAAGCCAGTTCGAACTTTGAAGGCTTCAGATACTTCTCCTTGTATTAGGACTCTACATTTGGGTCATTTGTACACGCCTTTGTCAATCTCACCAACTTACCGGGAATTCCCAGTTCAGTCATGATTTTCCAAAGACAGCTCCTGTCCACAGAATCATAGGCTGCTTTGAAATTGACAAATAGGGCGTGGACGTCCTGAGCTACTTCACATTGTTTTAGGATGAAGATCTGGTCTAGCGTGCTCCTCCTTTTCTGAATCCAGCTTGGTGGTTGCCTATTATATTCTCGTAATACGGATATATCCGGTTTAGTAGGATATTGGTCATTATCTTGTAGGCAACCGAAGGAGTGCTATGCCTCTGTAATTACTACACTCATACATGGAGCCTTTCTTTAGGATAGGACAGATTAAGCCAGTATTCCAAGCCTCAGGTATCCTTTCCTCTTCCCATATTTTCTGGATTAGTTGTAGTAGCTTGGCTCTTAAGTCGTCTCCTCCATCTTTAAACAGTTCTGATGGTAGATTGTCTATCCCTGGAGCCTTTCTTGTTTTGAGCCTTTCGATAGCTATTTCTACTTCCATAACTTATACTTTCTACTTCATAATACTTTTGACTAAAGGACTGAATTTGGAGATGGTGAAAGTTTTAGCAGAACTCCATTTTTCTATCCTATATATTGGTTTCATTAAACTTTTTTTTTTAAATTAAAGGCTTCAACCACTTGGAAATCATTAAATATAATGTTTAATTTCCAACATGAATTATTATTTCAACATCAACTCACGCACAAAAAATCTTAAATGTATCTCAAGAACTCTTACAATCCATCACAATGACTACAGATACAGTGGCCAAGAGACCTGCTAAGCTAATTTGTATTCATTGATGGGACGACGGTGTCAAAGCTGTCTACTAAATTTGCAAATAGCAAACCAATTTGCGGATTGCAAATTTCATGTTAAGCCAAATGTTATTTTATATTATAAATATTAAATATTGTAAATTAATTTGTCTACATATTATTTTTTTTATTCTAGCTTTTTAATCATTTCTTAAACTTTTTATGTTGCGCTTTCAGAAAATGATCTTTCTTTTTTAATATTAAACTAATATATTCATGAGATTTTTATGCTTTGGTAAGATAAAACTTATTCATTGTACTTTCTAATAATTTTTTTTATGATTCAATCGGCAATAGTATAATATTATTCATGACATTTATTGAAACCAGAACTACTACCATCTATAAAGGATATTCTTGGTGTACAGTATTTGATAAGAAATAAATAATCTGGCCAAGATCACAATCAACTGGTTCTCCTAATCATTGAAGGATCAGGCATTCACTTCATAGAAATTGGATGTGTGGCTCAGAAGGATCTTTTGATCTTAAGTCAATCCATGGCTATACAACTTAAAAACAGTAGTAGTCAGATCTGGTTTCAGTGACTTATCCACCCAACTACATCAGTCCGGATACAACGTTTTATTGATTATGAACAGTTTTGTTAAAATTAATACTTGCTTACTTCCTGACTGCACAGGTCTATATGACCCTAGGTCTTCCGGACTATATCCTTCCATCCCCTACGGACCTTGGCAGCACTCCTCTGATTCATGACATCTAACTTTAAAGCATACAACCACCTCATCCTTCCAGCGGCTCCTTGTTCTGCCTCTTTTTCTCAATGATTGCCATGTCTAGCACTTTTTTTAACCCACTTTTCTTTCATTCAGGCAACATGACCTACTCATCGCAGCCCACCTGTTTTTATGTAATTAACTATATCTTGGTTTTTCAGTATGGCTGCAATTTCTGTATTGCTCTTGACCCACCACTTTCCATCAATCTTTACAGCTCCTTATATCCTTCTTATAATTCGTCTTTGATCCAGCAGTAAATACCATATTTTGACAGAATCTTCCCTTTATTAACAAGCTAAAATTAATTATTCTCGTATAATTACAAAATACACTTTGTATTTTTACTCCCAAGAAATGGCAGGTGCCCTAGGGCTGTCACTGAAAGGAAGTGTTACCGGATAACAGTGTTCAGTGCATGGGAAGAGAGGAGTTGCTCAATAATCAGCTACCTGTAGTATAATTATTACCCACACTTTTTGTGAGTTATTTTAAGTAAATGGCTGTGAAATATTGAGAGGCTGGCCACTCTTCAAAAAACATTGAGAGGATAGAAAATGCCTTACCACCATTTCCCTCCCCAAGTACTGGGGAGAAAAGGTATGGTAAGTGGTTAAAAATGTAATTGATTTTCCTTTGAAATTGCAATCAACAATTATACTTAATTTAAAAGATAAATATAAAACAACTGTCCTAATATAAGTTGATTTGTGTGAGCATCTACAGTTTTGGAAACATCAATTTGAGAGAGAATGGCACTCATTTTTACTGATCCTGATGGGAAAAATTGTAAAGGGAAAAGACAAAAAAAAAATGTAAGAACTCTATTGATTTAGGAATTTGAGCAAAAAATAACTTACAACCGTTAATTGTTAATAAAAAGGCATCTTAAGCTAATTATTGGGATTTTTAAATAAAAAAAATCTGCTCCTCGCAAATCATTAAATTATTGTTTTTGGATAAAACTTGTTAAATTCAGGACGAAAAATTATTTATATCTACTGCTAGTATCTTCAAAGGGGTCCTAGACAGAAGTGAGCAGGACTGATTTCAAACTGTATTAACATAAATAAGTACCACGGATTACCCTCCCCCCCCCTCCCGCCCCCTCGCTATGACCATTTCTGTTCTATTGAACCTATCTAAGTAAATATATTTTTCACTGGTGAGTGAACCGTTTATCATTTGCTATATAAATTGATCTGAAAAGCAGTAAATGAGGGAGATATTTCAAGGAGTTGTGCATTTTTTTTATTCTTTATGATATATGATAATCGCGTTTTAAAAGAAGTTTCTGATACACAACTGTAGGAGCACGGTTATCACGAACTCTTTATAGATTACCTTCAACTGGTTTCTAAACTACTCTCGTGCATCTCTGATAATTTAGGTTAGTGATGTATGCTTAACCCAGTTGCGGAAGGCCCAGTTTGAATCATCGATTTCCACCTTTATCGTTGGGGGCGTGGTGTAGCTCAAGGTTGCGGACTTCAGCATGGTCGGTGGAGACGTCTCTGGCTTTGCAAAATCGATACCTGCTGAGAGGGAGTGTTCTTCCAGTAGCCAACAATGGTCTACTACGGCCGGAGCTTGGAAGAGAAGAAGTTAGACGATAAGTTCGACAAATGGTTCCTCGATTACAACAAGTACCGCTCGCTCTACCCGAGGTCATACATCACCGATCCTCTACTCTACAGGTGGAGACTCAAGGACCTCTACAGGAACTCCTACCTTTCCACCAAATACAATGACAGCATATACAACTTTGATTACTCGCATTGGAAGTACCTTTACAATCGAGAAAAAGATGACTACAGACGATACTTGTACGATAGAGAACGGAGAAAGCTTTACGAAGATCTTAGCATGTCTATCGATGACGTACGATATAAATATCCCTACCTTTATGACTCCTACTACTATCCAGATTATTATTACCCTTAAATGTTTTAGAATTTGATTGACCACTTGGGGGTTAAAAGAACTGTTACTTTCGACTTTTCTGGTTTATGAAAAGTTTCTTGAAAGGTAAAAGATTTCATGTCATCTTTCCATGATAGAAGAAAGTTATTGGATCTCTGGCTAATCAAGATACAACCAAGTTCAGTGAATTTGTGATTGTGTTTCTTGAAGTTATATCTGGATTATATGTCATACATATTTTTAGGGGTAAATATAATCTACTTTTATTAGTAGTTAAATATTTATTTGTTTTTTCACTTAATATTTATTCAGTTTATTTAGTAGAAGGCCTTGTTAAATATTTAAGTTCTAGAACGCCATACTTAAAATAGTGAAGTAGAACAGTCATCAGTTTATTATCTGTAGTGTAATATAATTATTATTCATATCGTTTATACACTTTTTTGTGAGTTAACAAATAAATATAATAACAAAATAACAAACAACAATAACAAAATAACAATGAAATATTAGAAAACAAGAGACACTCTAATACCCTTCATTAAATATTGGAGGGTAGAAAGTACCTCGGCCCTTCCTTTCTTCTGTGCCGGCGATTTAAGATGATTATTACTTGCTGAAATAAAAAGATGTTTTGTTAATATTTATGTTGAAATGAAATAAATAGTAAATTTATAAATGCTTAATAGCTAAAAGTGAATTGTTTTTGAAAATAAAATATGTGAAAAAATAGTGTTTATTCCGAGCTTTATCATCCCTCAATTAGATTTTTTTTTAATGTATAGAATAATCTTTTTTTTTCTATTTTTTAATGTTTATTTAAATGTAATCTGAAATGAAATGAAATCTGAAAATCCGAACAACTATAAAATTGACTTAAAAAAAAAAAACTAGACAAGCATGTATATTTTTGAATACAGTTTGTGCATTTTACTGATTTAATACCTTAGTTGGCCAGTTTCTCTTTTAAAATAATTATGCAGATAAAAATTTAATGGAAGGATATAAAAGTGTAGTTTTTTCGAACATATTAAATATAATTTACAACGATAATAGTTTTTATTATAATAAATAATGCATATTAATCGATGCTTTGGTATTATCTATTACACTGGCAAATATATGAATTTTTAGTTTATTAAGGTTTGGCAGAAAATTAGCCATACACATATATATTAGAACGCTGTAGGCCAAGGGTGAACGTAGCTTTCATTTTAGGGAGTGAGGGCAAGACTGAATAAAGCAAAATCTCAGGTAGGTAAATTTTTTCAAACTCTATAATAGTATAAAGTAGTTTATTGTTATTACAAATAAATATTTTAGTATAAAAAATAATACATACATAAAACAACAATATTTTATAATTATTAGGATTTACTTGGATTTTCGGCAAACCTTCTGTATTATATTATATTTTATTTCAAATTATTTAGCCCTGCCTTACCCTGCGTGCGTCCATGCTGTTGGTTCTTAGTATTTCTCTAGGCAGTTCCAAGAATCTATTGTTTTTGGTTAGGAGTTATTGCCCTATTGATCATTTATAATGTATTCAGCCTGACGGCCGTTACAGTGCACAGCAGACAGTGTAGAAAACATCTATTGAAATCAAACTACACAATGAATGTCAAAAAATTAAATTCAATAGAACATATTTGCTTTGAATCGTTCAATTTGTATTACGGCGCTTAAAAGGCTCACTCTATCAGTGTATATAAGTGTTTTTGCTACATGTAAACTAAAACAAGATTCTGATTTCAGGCCGATTATAAAAGACCAATTTCTCATGCAAAACTGAAAAAGGCTGTTGACCTCCGCACTGACAAAGAAAAATATAGATTAGTTTTGGATTGCTTAGAAACATAAAATTACAATTATTATGTTATCATAGGATGGGAAAAAATTATATGTTTAAATAGATAAACAGAGAATTTCTTTTAACATGTGTACAAATAAAAATTTAACAAATTAAACTAAAATTTACTTTTATTCATTCTTTACAATATTTAATTTTTACTAGTTTTATTGTTATTTACTTTTTATATATCTTATTTAAATTTATATTTAATATAAATATTTATTATCATGTTTATATATCTTTACCAAGGGTAGGGTTGGTAGTAATTTGATAGGTGATCAACCACCAGGCACAGGCACAGATCTACGGGGGGAGGGCTTTCGGGTTGAAGCCCCCCCCCCATAATGGTAAAATCTTTAGCATGTTTTACAGAAAAAAATATTTAAAAATATCTCTTAAAGTAGTCTTGTTCGTGTAATTACATTTAATTAATTAAGGACTTCGAGAACCACTTAAACACTTAAGTGGTTCTCGAAGAACCACTTAAACACCATTTCATATAGGTTGTTAATTTCTTTATTTTTTTTTCTAATTGATTATTGTTAAATGTATATGAAAAAATGAGGCTGAAGCCTCTCCCCCCAAAAAATAAATTCTGGATCCTCTATTGCCGCCAGGAAAGGCCAATGAGCGATATTTTCTACGTTTACACCTTTCCAGTCCCATAGCGTTTGTCAGCCTCGGTGCGAGTGCCACAAAAATCATAATCCCTATCAATCGTAGGAGTGATGTTCTTACCTCTTGTAACTTGGACCAGGAATCGTGATTTTTTTCCCAAGATGTCTTAAGCACACGGAGGTTTTCCCATGGATCGTCGGAAAATCGAACTTCTACCAACTTCAATGATTCCACGTGGTAACCGTAAATTTATCACCATAGTAGTACAAAATAAGAGTACCAAATGCAAGGCAAACTGACTACAAAATAAGCTAGCGACTGATACAAATGCTAACAGTTCCCTATCTTAAAAACTTTTAGTCTAAAAAAGAGGTGAGTTGTTAAATTAAAAAAATAGTCACTTAACAATATTTTTTAATAATCACTGTTTTTTAAATAGTTTTTAGACAATAAGTTGACAGGTTTTGAAGCTTATTAATAATAGTTTGTTGAGGTATTGACAAAATCCTATGGATGGAAGAGGCAACATTCAGAAAATCAGTTATGAATTTGCAAAGTTGACGTCTGTTGCTGGACGCCATCTCCCACATAACCATCGTAAATAATTTATTTTTTATCGATGTAAACATACATAAATAACCTACGTACTTACCACCAAACAACTGGCGCAACTAGTATTTTGTTGTTTTTTCCTCTCTTGTGCAAAGAACTTGATTTTTTTTATGTCCCAAACAAAATTTTTACTCGATGAGCGATAATTGGAAAATAAGCAATACTTGTATACTACAACAATTAAAAAACTAAATAACTTTTAGAAAACTTGTTTATAATAGTAATTATAATTGCCAAGTGGCAATTATAAATGGCATCCATTTACTGCTTCATATTTTATTATTTGATTTATAATTATCAAATGCGTAAAATAGGCCTTCATGGCCGCAGTGTATTTTGCCAAGGAAGGGAAAAAATGTCAAGTGACCATAGATGTTATATTTGATATATCATGAGTTATTATATTTGATATATCAAATTATTAAATTAGAATATACATTTGTGAAAAATAATAATATAAAATATTCTTTTGACATTTTTCTTTATTAAATCGTTTTATAATGAAGACAACTAATATGTTAATACCATGTGATACTGCCTGTATACCTCTTGGCATATTGCTAATTAAGTTATAACCCTTGATTATCTAGCCTTCTCGCTAGTGTGGTTCTGAGTTATTAGAGATCCATAGGAAGATTTTAAATTAAGACCTTCATTCAAATCTCCCTATTCCGCCTCATATAAGTTTTCGATGAGTTTGAGATCGGAGCAGCAGGCCGATCCGTGTTGACTCCGAGTTAAGATAGTCAGTAACCAAATTTACAATATGCAGCCGAGCGTTTTCGTTCACGGATGAAATCATTACCTACACTGTTAGGAATGAATGACACGTTGTAATCCTCCATTATGTCGAATATGTACCTCCGTGCAGTAAGGCTTCTTTTCATACAATACAAGGAGATCGTTCTTTGGCTTTGAAGTGATCCCCTAAACCATTACTGACTAATGAGTTGTTGATCCCCCTTCAGTTTTCTGGTTCTAATGTTATTCACTCTGTATCCTAAATCCTAAACCTAAACTCTCAATCCTACATCTTCTAACTTATTTGACCTCATTTTGATGACGTTTGTAATGGCAACGCTGGATTCTCTGTTGCATTTAAGTATATTGCTGAAAATATTATTGAATATTTTTCCACAATCCGTCTTAGAAATGCCATGATTATGTTCAGTGGTGTCATGATTACGATTCATTAATACGAAAACAAAAATAATAAAAAATAAAATTTATAAAAAAAAAACATGGAAACAAAAATAAATCAACAAAAATCCATATGTAAATAAAACCTAGAAAATATTAAAAGTAATATCTGTGGTAATTGTGCATAGTGTGTTAAGTGCAAAAGTCATATTTTCGGAAAAACGCAATTGAAAGTTTGGAATTTACTATGTAATATTTATCTCTGTAATTACCGCATAACTTAATCCACTAGACACGAAGAAAGAGAGAAAAATTAGCTTTCTGGTGATTCTCGAAAAATTCATAAAGTTTCACTGAACAAATTAGACGCAGTTACCACAGATATAAAATATTTTGAGTAGCACTAAAAATAAAACTATATGTAATTTAAATCATACTAATAGTAATAAGATGTGATGAGGAAAAGCTGGTTGAAAGAAGTTGTTGCATGACGTATGATAGGCGGGGTTGAATTCCAGAGGGTGCATTTGTTTGAAGTGTAAAGATGAGCCGACGAAACGAAGTATCTGCAAGATAACATGAGGAAAGAAGGAACGGAAGGAATGAGCATAATAGTAATGTGGTAGTGGTAAAGGTCATATAGATACTAAACAGATACCCGACAGCCAGTACACGTCGTCTTGAAACGATACGGGCAGTTCTCTATACCACAGTGCGGCGGAATGACATCAATATTCAATATTCATCAATATTCACATTGCCTCGCTCTAACACCTGTTGGCACTTGACTTTCAAGCAAATACACAAGTCTGTATCTGATTAAATAACTAACTTGGCACAGACCTAATTTTGTTGAAGGAGGAGAGACATGTGTAAGAAGGATTTGGTGTTCTTTAATTCTTGAAATAGGAAAATTTTCAGTTGGAAGTACCCTTTTGGAGTTGAACATCAATCATTGTGTAAAATAAGTCACGTTTTAATACTTGGGCTTCCGGACTATAACCTCAGTGTATATAACCGGACTATCTGCCAACATCTGGTTATTATATGATCCGAATACACATGAGATTATAATAATTTTAGTTTTAATCATTCATTTTGAAACTTCTTCCAGTCAACATTTTGGCAAGACCAATTTTATAAATAACAAAATAAAAGTTATTACTTCAAATTTGTATTTATTTTTTTTACTGCCAATGGGAATAGAAATGATAAAACATCCTTTTAGAAAATTTATTATCGATCATATTGGTAAATCCTTTAGAAATCCTTATCGAGTCCTTCTTGACCCTAGAGGGGATCCCGTGACCCCGTTAAGTACAATTGGGTTAAGTAAGCTCTGTTCTAATTCCATCGGAGTTCGGGCAGGCGCCTTACCCCCAGGCTATAGCCAGTATCGACTGCCGCCCCAAGAAGACTATAGTGTATTCACAAGGTACCTCTCCTAAGCATGCTAGCAGTTTATATTTGGGACACAATTTAGTGCACAGGACAGTTAGTTTGTAGTTATAGGATATCAAGTACTAATTGTCAATGTTTCTTGTTTAATGTCTGTAATCAAATACATTGCCTGCTTTTTCGAAGTGTTTTCAATACTTCCTTTTTTTCTCATTCCTAACTCATTTCTAATCTTCTATCTAATTCAATTTTTTTTTCTTTTCCAAGAAAATAACTCAACGTATAGGATTAATTAAATAAATAAAAAACTAAAAAGGTTCGAAATGAGTTCCTGAAATAAGCAATCTACCTATATCCTAATTTATTTTAACACTAATTAAACTCTAGAGATAGATGCCAGTATTAAGAGCACTTATTTATTAGTTGTCTGAATGATATAGCTGCATAGTTCACTAGTCGCTGCTGAAAAACGCCACAAGACTATAATAGCAACATTTTTTTTTATCAAAGAAAAAAAATGCCAGCGTCATATTACAAGGATAAATTATCAGAATAAAAAATAAAATGACCAATTGATGAATATTAGTTGCTTGGGCAACTGCTCGTGTTTCTAAAAACTTTATTCCTAATAAGATTTCGACTTTTTTTTTTTTTACAATTGTCTGTTTTCCTTAAGTAAAAGTAATAATAGTACTTCAAAAACAACTTAACGAAACGAAAAGCTTGGTGTCCGATGTAACTAAATCGGTACCTATCTATGTTTCTTCATACCAAACCCACATCCCTGAACCCCTCCAATCTCTTTAGTAAAATTTACTACAATCTTTTGTTTGCTTTCCGGCATCTCTCTCTTCCGGACTTTACTCATCGATGAGGTTCACACATCGATTTACTGCTAAATACTGTTTTAGGGATTCGTTTCTTATATGATAAAAGTTTTTATACTCATTCCAACTATCGCGATGCAACTACTTAAATTGTATTTATCAGGTTGTCCATTGCATAGCTTTCTGAATTATCTGATGGATTCATCTATCTTTGGAGCTAGTATTGTATGTCATAGAGAACTTTAGAAGACCTCAGGATATTTATCTTCTTTTAACTTGAGAGATTTCTTTTCGCTTTTCGCACCCGTTGGAAGTAAGGACGATGATCCCATAAATTTTAACTTACAGATTTCAGGACAGTAGTCGCCAGATTGAGTAATTTTGATAATGAAACATTACAAGCATTATCCACCGTTAACCTATTCTTTACTTTCTTTTAATTATTTTAAATTCCAGATACTCTAATTCCTTTAAATATTTCTTGTTATATTTAACTTACCAAAAACATCGCCAATCATCATTTGTTTTGTTTTCGGTATTTATTTCGATTTTTTAGGTTTTAACCGTATAGATTTCACGTTTTTTATTAACATTTTGTCTGATTCATTAATTTTCGTTTCATCATCTAACAGTGCCAGGTAAGCATACCCAAGGCAAATATTTTAAAACCCAATGTTAAACATATGTTATTTTCCCATTAAGGTTTCCTCTCAGGTGTTAATGAGTTCACTTCACTACTAATTGTTAAGCATTGCATTTGCTAAGCCTGCACAAAATATAATCACAAATCCTCAGAATTGACATGTATAAAAAATAAAAATAAATGAGCGTTCCCTTTCTTTTCCTAATGAATACATATTCTGCTTGTAAAGTGTAAACCTGTATAATATTATATTTGATTATCATCAAGATTTATTCAATTTTGAAAAATAAATTTTATGATGAAATACAATTATTTTCTACATTTCATGACCAGAGCTGGGAGTTAAGGCAAACCTAGATCCAAGCATTTTTGCGTCCTTCTTTTCATATCATAGGGTAAATTTTTCTCAACAAAATAATTTAATTAATCCATATATCAATGAACTGTATAAAAGAAAATTGCTATAAACAAATATTTTTCTTAACTCTTCACAAAAATTTTATTTGTTACTTAAAAATTTGTTTTCAACAGGCTCTTTTGGTCAATTCTTAAAAACTAATTATTATTCAATAATCAATATTATATTCATTTTATACTTATGCAAACCACAGTGTTTCATTGGGACTATCAATTTTTACTTTACCAATCAGTGGGCTGCAGTTTTGGTTCATCATCATCTACATATTTAGTGTTCACAAAATGTAAAATCTAGCAATTGAAAGATAAAATTATTGCGTAATATTTGTTATTATAATATTTTCAACATCATTTTTAAATCTGAAATTATTTGAAATCATGAGGTCGAAATTACAACCAAATAAAAGCTTGCAGGATAATAATTTCTAAGGAATATGCATATTTTTGTTTTTCTTGGTATCTGATATTAACTTGCTTATTGAGAAATATTACATTCTGTCTCAATTAATGACGTTTTTAGTAGAGATTTGGGAACACCTTCACATCATATTTTCTTGGTATCAGAAACAATATTTGTCTTCCAAAATAAGTAGTGTAAAGAAAAAATATAAACTCTAATTCCACTTATATCTAACATGAGTTGTCTCTTCGAAAATGATATAGTTAGAAAATAAAACACAGTGTAACTAATTGCTTTGATAGACAGTTAAGACCCCCCAGAAGCAGTTTAATTTTCAAATTTTGTTAGGACTACTTCAGGAATATATCACATTGCTCATTGTTCACATTTTAAATATGGTTAAACAAATCATAAAATTATTCACAATTATATAAAATGTTTGGATATATTAACTACACAAATAAGTCTTGAAAAGTTATCCTAACTGGAAGTCTATCACGAAAAATTACACATCAGTGTTACTTTCTGGACAAATTCATCCATGATCAATTTCTATTTGAATTAATATGTTGGTAAGTATAGCACATAATTTTGTTTAGCAGATTTTTTTTCAGTAAAGAATGTTGTCATTCTGATTTAAATATAAAACAAACAAATTATTATTAAAGCATACCAGGTTTGCCTCAGACTAAGGTATACAATTTATTATTTTTTATATCAGCTATAGATCAACATAATGGTTTGGAAAACTACAGTACACATTCAATCTCGATAAAGTGTGGGTAAGTGACCCTTCACTAGCTCAGATGGTGGTTGGGTAAGAATGTTGACCTCAACACCTTCATTTATAACCATTAGTCAGGCAATAATACTCCATATCATTTTCCTGAGGTTTTTCATAGTTTTTAGAGATATAATTAAAAGAAATATTATCGGAACATATAATATACATAAAATCAGTCTTTCAATATATATGATTTTCAAGCAAGACTAAGGCGTTTCATAAAAGTTTAAAAATTAAATTAATTTGTCATTTAATCCAATTTGAAGTAAACAAATTGTTATTGTTTTATTTGCTGAAACTTTATATAAATTACAGACCCAATTATTTAATTTTTACTACATTGCGTTAAGTAAAAATTATTATTATTATGAAAACTGTTTTAATTTTCTTTTGTATATTCTTTTTCATAAAACAATATAATTATAACATTATAAGATAGTTAAAGAAAGAAAGAAAATACTGAAATAAATTATATACAGTGGCCACCAAACGTTTTTATATATACATTGGTTGAAAATAAAAAAATCAATAAAAATAATTCTATACTATGTGTTTTATTATTTAAACTTTTGTGAGTATTCACCAAAGAGTTTATGAGAAGGTTACTTAATCTTAAAGGTTACTTAACTGATGTAATATATTCAGATGAGAATAAATTTAATATCAATAATGTGGAGGAAAGATGGAAGAGAATTAGATGAGAAGAATTTGTCTGCTATAATGAAAGCTGGAGGCGATATTATTGTTGTAAGGGTAAGTCTGCATGTGGAGTTGGGAATTAGGTTTTTATTGATTGAGGGATTGAGAAGTATAAATTTAAAAGAAGCAAAAAGAAAATTTAATTGCTAGTAATGGCAAAATTGGTATTGGCACTTAGCCCAATGCTCTTCATTTAATTCTTCATGGGAATGGATGCTATATAATTATCCAAATGAACATGAAACTCCTCCAGAATTAAATTCTATAAACATTTTATGGATTCGTGTTGATCCACAATTCATAAATGTAAATATAACTTCAGTAAAATACCTTAATTTTACATCATAATACCTAAATTTTTGGAAGAATAGGGAAAAAATATCCTCCCGATTGTTTCTCTACAAATTGCACATAAAATGTTACTAAAATACAAAGGACTTCTTTCATGATATTAATTTAAAACTTTTGAGGAAAATAAATACACAAATTTTTACTTAATATGAATATGTTTGCTGCACGAACATTTTTATTTTATACTTGAATTCTTATATAATTTATATGTATTTATTTTTAGGCAAATATTTTTGATAAAAGTGATATTGACTTAGATGATTAAATGAAAGGAAATATGTGGTAAAGAATTGTTTTTTTATTAATTTTATTATTTTCAACCAATGCATATATCAAAGATTTTGCTGACCACTGTAAGTATTAATGATTAAAAACACAAGGACAACTCATTTATCTGTTGAAAAAGTGAATTAAGGACATATGAATATGAAAATAGTTAAAATATAATTTAACAAATAAGAAACAGTAAGTATGTAAATGTATTAAATATATCCATAATTGGTAAATGGTTGAATGTTGTGGATAATGAAGAGAAGAATAGACCCCAACTATTCTTTCAAAAAAGAAGACAAAAATAAATAATAATATTTATTTTTACATATGCCGACGTTTCGATCTGAAGTTCAGGCCTTCATCAGGGCTAAGAAAATAACCAGATAACAAGGTATGAGAAACATAAATAGTGATGGTAAAAAAAAAAAATAATAATAAATAAAAAATTACAAAAAAAAAATAAATAAAAATAAAAATAAAAAATAAAAATAAAATAAATAAATATAAAGTAAAATGAAATTGTTAGAATAATGACTAAGAACTAAGAGATAAATAATAATAACCGTTACAAAGTGTGGAATGATGAAATAGGCATAATCAAAATGGGTGACATAAGTGTTACAATGGGAATCTTAGAATAAAATGTAAAACATAAAAAAAAAAGAAATATGAAGTTATATAAGAAATGAAAATAAATAGTAAAATTAAGACATTAAGAATGGAGTAGTTAGATAGAAAATTGAGATATTGTAAAGTCTATCAAGATGTACAGACAATGTACAATATAATAAAGAGTTAAAAACAGAGAAAAGGAATGAAAGGAAGGAGGGAAGAAATTGAGAAAGGTGAAATAAGAAAGAAATAAAAAAAGTACTACCTGTCTCCTTAAGTGTTCTAGGGAGAATAAAAGTCGTTGCAAGGGAGGATATTAAATATATCAGTATTTAATGTTTAAAAACAATTTGTGTGATACTTTTTAAAATCTAAAATATGAACATAAGAAAAGTTACAACTAGTAATATAAGAAAGTTAGTAAGTATTTAATTTAAAAACTAATTGACAACACAAGCAAAATAAATAAAATGCAAATGGATTAAAAAGTGATTCACTCTACATTAAAATTGACTAAAAATCTCCCATGATATTCGATAAATAGTTTAAAAATATCATGCAATCAAAATATGCAATTGCATAAAAATCTAGCTCAGTTTATCATTACAAGTATTGAAAAAAGATCAGCAAGATCTGTATTTGTTATAATAAAATAAATTAAATTAACACTAAAAAGAAAATTAGTATTAAGGTATTGAGGTGAAATTTAAATACTAAATAAAGGATGACAAGCTAAGTAGACATTCAATCAAGCTCAAGTCTATGTATGAAGTAAGTGTCGAATTCCATAAGCTGATGAAATAATCAGTAAATGAGTGTAACTATTGTCATAAATATTAATGATGTTCACTAATTACTCAATAATCACCGAAAAGTATCTTGTTACAACATATATATTATTGTTATCAAATTCTTTGATCCTGTTATTATTAATATTAATATTATTAGCACTTTTAGTATTGATTATTAATATTATTACAATTATAAACATGTAGTGGTGTATATAATTATTTGAGCTTACATATTATAGTTAAATTAAGGTATTAAACATAAAGATAAACTGAATAAATATAAAAATAAAAAACATATTATGTTTAAACTTAATAACTATAACTATTCAACAAGACGGTTGTTTAAAATATATACACTTCTGTTTAGTAAGTTAATCTTCAAATTTAGCTCTGACATTTTTTTCTGCTTTATGGAAATACAACTCATAAAGAGTCGATTTTATTTTGACTGATTTCAATTAGCAAAAGCTTCTTCTGTAAAATGAAGGCAAGCAAATCACTGATGAAAATATTACAGTAGGCAATCTGAAAATTTGATCAGGATTATTTAATCATAGTAATAGGATAGCTTATTTAGAAATTCTTCTTTTTTAAAGCCACTCCCTGCTCTTATTTTGAAGTCAGAAAATTTAAAAAGAGAGATGACATAAAAATTATAGAATTCTACAAAAACATAATAAATGTAAAACAAGTGCAGTTAATCGGGATAACACAATCCAATCACAGATCCCTGTAAATCTGGTGGTTTAGTGTTGATCTATTCTGAAAAACGAAATTGGGTGTTTATGTAGATCTTATTGTGTTTTTTTATAAAAAGAATAAGATTTGGTTTAGTATCCACTTCACTGAAGTATAGCTGATACTTTATGCTACATTTTTGTATTTAACAAGGCTTTAAAATATCAAGATCAACAAAATAAACTGAATTTGTAAACTGGTCTCATAAAAATAAATATTCATAATTTTTAGAAAACTAATTTTGATTGTAAATGTATTAATAATTTGACCTATGGGTTTGAATCGAAACTTGAAATACAAATATCCCATTGTTTTCATTTTCATGAGATTAAATCGATCATTAGAATTTAATATATTGTTAAAGGATTAGAACTTGCGGCAACATAACTAGATTTGGACATCTTTCTTAGATAGAAGTAATGTTCCATTATTTTTATTCAATGACCAATTTGGGGGAATTCATTTATATTACATCAATTTATTTGTATTGGCATATAAATTATTTTTAAAAAATTAAATTATTTAGCTTCCTTAGAATGGCCTTTAATAATTTTTGGTTTAATCTATAATTTTATAAACTCTGGAATAATTATGATTATGGGAACGAACTCAATGAAATGCCAATGGTTTAGCAATCATCATAAGACATTTCAATCCAATGACCATAGAAGTTCCCATAATCTTCATAAAATAAACCAATAATTCTAAAAACAAAAAGTTAAATTCATGGCCTCTAAGTTGTAATCTTTAACTGTTAGTCAGCAGGGTTTTATTATTTATTTTTTTTAGAGCCCCTGAAATGTTTACTACTTGCCTTGATTTGCCCCTGGTCTACACAAGGAATATTGTTGAACATCCTTTTTGCTTGCCTAGCATGACTCAATGTTATTACGTGTTGATTTTTAAAATTATGTTATTTGTGTTGATTATTAAGTTTCCAAAGTTTATAGTTCCAGATATCTCCATTTCGTTTTTCATTATAAGTGAAGAGGAAATAAGTGAAAACACTAAAGATAGTGGGCACAGAAACTTATGAGGTAACAGTAAGTCATTCCATCTTCTTCAGGTTGCATTTCTTATATATGACGCCATTCATTTGACAATTTTTCACGAATGTTACTCATTGAGTGTGAAATCCTTATAAACATGGTTGGAGGAAAGAGTAATAATTAAAATGCAACAAAATATATTTTAACTATCTGAACCTTGCAACTACTATTTGAATCTGATACTTGCAATTATATTTTTCCGGAGAATTTTAAATATTTCTTAACAATGTGTCTGAATTTCGATGTTCCGAGTTATTTCATAATTTTCATGAGACAAAAAGCCTTGTGTCAGCTAAACCCGCAATGCACATCAGAATAAAAGGACATGCCGAAGCCGAATAGCAGTAGCTCCATTTCTGAAGAAGAAACTCAGTATAGTAGCACAGATGCGTAATGATAATGATTTTCAGTGTGAACTATGATTAATATATTTTCCAGGTCAATTCATATATGTGTCTTGGAGTAGATTAGGCTTAGTTAAATTCAGGACTATATTTACCCTTTGTTTTAGAAACTGACAGACTTCTTGTTTAGTTTACAAGTTGATTAATGCTTGTATTCAGCTCAACGAGTTTCAACTAAAATCTTGATGAGTTCCATCTGGTTTTCTCTATACTGTTATGAACTGTAACTAAGGAAAGGCCATTAGTAGGAGTAAAAAAAAAACACAAGAAACTAATAAAGCACTTCGTTTAATTTCAATTAATTTAATGCTAACTTTACTTGTTTATTTTTAGAAAATTACAAAGCCGTTTCTCTTTGAAATAACAGCTGATATTTTCAGTCAAATTCAGACGTTTTTTGCGACCGAAAACTACTAACATCAATGCAGACTAATCAAATAGCGATACAAAACTATTAAATATTTTTACAGATAGTATAACTGATTTTTACAATTACTAACTTCGAAGTAGAAAACTAACTCCATTAAATGAAATAAAAAGACAAATTTTCTTTAATAATAGGACTTAGGGAATCTACTGCTGAGTCCAAATTATTATTTAAAATCATTATACTCAACTGGCCATTTCTTGACAGGTCAAATAATGATAAAATTCAAATCGTATAAATATACTCCACTACTGACGCCTAGTAAATATACTAGGGCTAGTTATTACTGATTTCTAAATCCGAACGGGCGAAGTTATGTCGTAAAAGTAAGTATTAATTAAAATTAGCAGCGATATCAAAGTTACTTGATGTAATATAATTCATTATTACATGATCGTGGCATGTGAACAAACTCCCTAATTACGAAAATGGTCACTCCCTACATTAAATTAATTAAATTTAGTAAATTTTCCCCTTATGTTTTGAACTGGCAATGCTTTTTTGTTACAGTCAATATTGCATTTTCTGAAAAATTGAAGTATTTTAAAATAATCTTATTTGTAAGTACTTCTAAGAATCCTTCGCAGGGTTCAGCATTGTAAGGAGAGCAATTTGATGGTTCATGGACTCTAAAGCTCAACTCCGTAAGTAATGCCCAAATAGATCTGCTGATGGTAATATATATGATTTTTCAATAGAACTTTGAAGATTTGTCAAATAAATTTTTGAAAGCAGAATTTAAAAACAGCTTCAGCCTGTCGTATGGAAATTCCAAAATAGATGCTTGTTAAGATGAAGTACTAAGTTATTTGATCAGGTGGAATAAACAGGACATTATTAATCTGGCGTGATTATTAAAGTCGTGTAATTTAAATGGATTTGGTTATTTCTGCAGATTTGTCTCCTTTCCTCGAAGAATGTGATATGTGACCGCATTGTTTGAGATGAAATAGTTGTGTATTGTTCACGATAACACACGTATCAGCCATAGGAGATAGCAGTAATATTCTAATTTTTATCAATTATTTGAATTTAGTGGCGTTTCATTCATTCATAACAGTGAATGACACCTAATATATAATTGAAACAGTGAGTGACATCGCTCTGATCCGGATATAAAAGGGAAATAATATATGTCTAGAATTGCTTTAGCGCTTGCATTATTTATTTACAATATATGGTATTTTTTTTCCTTACACCTCATAGTTTATACCCTCATTAACCTGTATTTAGAACCGAGTTTAGGCATAAACGATTAGTGCATTTTCAAGGCATTGCTTTATAGTTTTGTTATTCATACATTAAACCTTCTTTTTGAACATTTTTATAATGGCTTTGGTGGTTGTTTTTCATAATAAATTGAAATTTGATAATAATAAATTCCAGGGGCCGTCGACATCCGAGGCAGGATGGACCTGCTGGAGGTGTGCCCGACGGCACCACCGCCACGCTCCGTCCCAACCTCTCCTCACCTGAGGCCAAGAGAGGACAAACTCGAAATAATAACCAAGCTTGAGAAATGCCTGTCAGAGAATTCTCTTGTCAATATTGGAGGGGGCTTCCATATGGACGAATATCGGAGAAAGGTAAGTTCATCAATAACCATGCGAAAAAAAAAATTATCCAAGATATAAAATTCACGAATGTTCTTGAAAAATCCCTCCGTGTCAAGGACTACTTTCCCTCAGTTTCCTTTCCTTTTTAAATAAATTAATCATCGATTTGTTCCTTTGGGGAAATTTAATCGATAACATATTAATAAAAAATTAATATAGCGAAAACAATATACATATATTATGGTTATGATATAATAGGAAAATTAAAATAAAAACGAATCCTTACGTTACTAAAATATCAGTAAATGATTAACCATTCTACGTTAATCCAATAGCCAGGGCAGAAAAGGATCCTATCACATATAAGGTCCTAGCTCGTATAAGGATAAAAATTGTATATTTTACATAAGGCTCACCAAATAAAATGTGACTTCTCTTTTCCGTTAGTTTGTGGTGAATAGTCTTGGAGTATTGTAGACACAAGAATAAACGGGAAAAAGTTATGCATCAATTTATCTTAAAGTTATATATATATATATATATATATATATATATATATATATATATATATATATATATATATATATATATATATATATAGAGAGAGAGAGAGAGAGAGAGAGAGAGATGAAAACGGTAAAAATAACCTTCAATTCAACAAAGGAATCAGAAGTTGCCAAATGTTCAAATTTACATTTTGAAAGCAATTTTGACTTTCTTATTTAACTGTTTTAAATAACAGTTTTTAAAATACAAAAATTGTTTTGTATTGATCATTCCTTATAAGATTATGAATTAGTTGCTTACATGAAACAGTTCCACTTATAATTGAGAATAGGAACAGACAATTAACACATGCTCTGTTTAACGGTAAAAAAACAATCAAATTGAGTATCGATTAATTGACTTACAAAATATGCCAGAATTCATCCGAAAAATACCTATCTAGTTCACACCAAAGCAAACAAAACCGTAAAAGTCGTCCATGGTGGCTTCTATTCACTCCATTTTATCACACCACAAACATCATATTATTCCGCTATGAAAGATTGTTTTTTAAAAGCATTTTGTAATTCTGAAATAACCTTCCTTAAGAATAATTTCCTGAACTGAAATAAATTCCTAAATATTCATGGCTAATGTTTCAGTTGTTTAAAAATAATAGATTTCTTTAGAAACTGAGAACGATTGCGACAGTATGACGTTTCAGAAAATCCTATTAGCTTTACCTTCGGTAGTGAAGTTGTATAATCGTGTGGTATGTTAAAGTTTTTTTTCTTCCAAATCGTTGATTCTGTCTGAATAACACATATTTTATTTTTTAAACAGACAACATGTTTTGAGATTTTTTTGAACAGTCTAGCAAAGGGTTCTCCAAACTACAGCCGCAAGTACCTCTAAGCAAAGGTTTCTTTGATTGCATGGACAAATTTAAACACTATTTATAAAATAGAAAATTTAGTAAATCACTCAAATATGACTTTACTACAATATCTATTGTACTAGATGTTTATCTTAGTAACCTACTTTCACAAATGTCATTAAAAAAGTTTTTTGTTTTCATCACAAGCTATGTCCCACGGTACTTAATGGAGGTCTTAATGCGAGACTTCGTGGATCTCAATGTGCCCCGCGGGCCAAAACGTTTGGATACCCAAGGTCTAGAAAGATAAAAAATGGTACGGAACAGAAATTACGTATTTGAGGCTCACCGGAAGGAACCTTCTATCATAGAGTACACATTTTTACAACTTTCTCTTTAACGAATCTAACGATTGTTAAGCCAATGTACACTTAAGTGGTTTTAGTATCAGTTAGGACTTATCATGATTGATAGAATCTGACAGTACTTAAATTTTGAATTTTCAAAATGGCTTTCTGTAAAATACCGGTTAGTAGGAATAAGAAATAGCCATTTATAGAATAAATGGCTATAATATAATTTATAAAATAAATACACAGAAATAATTAACAGAAGAAGAAAAAAAGGAGAAATATTTCTTATAAAATAATATGATAAAAAAATCCAAAAAATAGAGTAGCAATATATATATAAGTTATGATTAGACTGAAGAAATAACAAAACGGCTTCTGAAAATGAAGTGGATTTATTTCGAACTGGTATAAATTTTCGACACTGTATTACAACACTAGTCTATATTGTGTTTGATAAACAATTAGTTAGCTTATCTTAAGAATAATCTTATGTATATCTTATATACAGTTAACTCCCTCCAGTTCCGTGGTATGGAGAAACTAAAAATATTAGCAAAAAAAAAAAAAAATAAATAAATGGTAACACTTAACTCAATGATAAAAATTCTTTGTAACAAAAAAAGTTACACTGATCTTAATGATATCACTTATTTTGGAATGGAAACAGAAATGTTCAATTCTTAGTCTACAAATAATTATAAACATAATACACTTATAATTAATAGAACAATTACAGATAAATTTACAAAATAAATCTAAATGTTTAATTTTTGACTCTCACAACTTAATAATTAAAGTTATTCTTAATTGGAACGTGATAATTACGCCTAAAAAAATATATTTTTAGTGTCGTGACGTCTTCTGCTGAGCGTAACCGTCCAGCTCGAGTTCCGACAATATATAGGGTATGCGAAGTTCTTTTAAGTGAACCGTTCCTCATCGAAATGGATATTTTACGTCCCGGATGGCAAACAAATTATTTTCTCTTATTGTTGTTACTTTATGACGGGCAACTGTTTTATTCCTTGCGGTTTTTAATCGCCTATATACAACTGTCCCCAGCGCAAACAGACCCTTCTTATAAACTACAGATAGGTTATTTTTTCTATCCAATCGAGTCTGGTTTTTGCGGAAAACCTTTCTCTAATCTTTGCTCACGTTCCTTGACGATCTATTTTCGCCCTGTAAAGTTCGCCTTTAAGTCACTACTGTTGGCCGTGATTAAGTCGCCTCTGTCCCGCCGTCTTTGGCCAAAAACGATTTCAACGGGGGATAACCCCGTAGTTGCGTGTATCGTGTTATTATATGCGATCATCGCGCGCGGCATAGGGACGTATGGGTGTATAGGTCGAGATTTCGTTCCAATTTGAATAACCTAAGGTGTTCCCCTAAAGTATTATGTCGTGGTTCCACAGCGCCTCTGCCCTTAATATGATGGGTGTTCAATCGTGTTCAATCGCTATTTGATAACCAACGTTTTGCTCTCGTCCCGAATTAGTGATTTATCAAATTCTCTTCCGCAATCCAATACGGTACTGTCGGGTACACCGTACGTCGCACACCGTTGTAATGTTTCCTCTCATATTGTCCTAGGTGTTTTCGGTAGGTCATTGCGATTTTGTTGAACTTATCTATCGCCTTTAACCACGACTGCCCTTCATTTGAGTAGATATCAACTTGTACTGACCGCAGAGGTTCCTTCGCGGTGGGTGTAGCTACCTGCTGTGCTACCGCGCGTTGGCAATCATACTTTGTTTGCTGGCATACTTCGCACTGCGTAATACACTCACGTACGGTTCGGCTCATATTCTTCCATACAGCATAATGTAATGCAGTGTCTCTTCTATTCCTCTGTGGTTAGTTTTGCCAGTGTGATGTTCTGTAACAAGTCCTAATTGCGCCGTTGGATCTGCGATAGTCTCCGCTTGCCTTAAAAAATCTAATTAAGGGATACCCCATTCCTACCCTTTCCTGTCTCCACAACCTCTTTAATTTGTCGACTATTGTCCGATTTCCTAAATACCCATAACAGTTGCAGCAGGGATGCTGGATTCCGCGAAGATTCGTTCCAGTTCGGCTTCGTCTATTGATGCAGGCGTACGAACTATTATAGTTGACAAACCCTCATATACGTTCGGCCGCGTTTCCGTCCCAGGCCCCTGCTTTGACTTTGTGATTATCTAAAGTTTTTTATCGTTAACAATCTCATCTATTTCTGCTAGTTCCTGGGGTCTATCCGTCGAGATCACGTTTTCCTCCGATTCACTCTCAACTGGCAGGCCTTCGGGCTAATGGTTCCAGGGGAGTATTATCCTCTCGATTGCATTCACTACTAAATCTCGTGATAACCAATCAGCGACGACATTTTCGACTCCCTCTTTGTGCACGGTATTGAAGTTATATACCCGCGCGGACGATTCTCTGAATGTGGCCAGATATATTAGAGGTTTATGGTCGGTTAACAAGTCGAACCATCTCCTGTATACGTATGGACGAAAATGTTCTACCGCCCTCACTACTGCTAAAAGTTCTCGTTCGATAGCGCTGTATCGTCTTTCAGCATCGTTTAGTTTCCGTCACGCGTATGCTGTAGGTTTTTCACCTTCTTCGAAATACTGTGATAGGACCGCCCTCAAAAGCGACCTCACTTGAATCCGTACTAATTTTGAACAATCTACAACAACAGGAAATGCTAACAACGGTCACGTGGTTAGGATCTCTATGCATTTCTTGATACTTGCTATATGTTCTGGTCTTAGTTAAAAACGTTACCCTTTTTTCAAAATTTCGGTTAAAGAATGTGTCATCCATGAGGCGCTGGAAGGTTAGTGGGGTCCCCTTTAATTAAACTTAACTTAACTTAACTTAGATGGATATAATAATGATATACAGTTTTCCCTGTGGTCGGTAAAAACTCATTTTCGCGGCAAAACACTTCTTTTTTGTATTCTACCAATTGTGCTATCGGTTCCTTTATGCACTCTACGGCTTCGATTTTGAAACTCTCGCTATTTCCCTCCATTATGGTTTAGTATTGTCGCTTTCCTCCGGTGTAACTCCAAGTTTTGCGGATAACTTTCATCATTAGACCTGTTCGCTGGAAGATATCTTCAATTATGTGAACCTTTATCCGCGAATCATTCCCTGCTAATTTATAGAGGCTCAATGAAGTTTCTCCCAAACTTTGGCATTTACCACTAACCTTGGACATCACACAGTTACACAGCTTGCGCTCGCTCCAAATACCAAGTTCCTCAGCCCCTCTTTTACTTATTAATGAATTCGTGCTTCCCGTGTCAATTAAAAATTTTATCTTCAATTCTCTTAACCTCGCCGCGGGCAAACTAGTCCACCGTCCACTTTTCCCACTATTATTGATTATTAACGAACTCGGTTGATTGTACCACCCATTGCCGTACCCTCAATCCGCACAGGTGTGTCCCGGCATTATTTCCTTTACGGAAGGACCTCCACTCCAAGGACCCACTACTTACCTCGCTTTTCCTCATAGCCGGGCTAGTGAGATCAGAACAGTCGCTCTCTTCTTCTGAAGAGTCCCCGCTGATGTAGCGCCATACTGTCTGTCTGCCTGCCGCTCCAATCCTGATTATTTCCTCCATTATTTCATGTTGCTGATCCGTCCTGTATGTTCGTGGATCGTGTCTCGGGCATTCCCTTGCCAGATGCCCTCGCCTACCGCATTCGTATTACCTTGTGAGGTTGCACTGGGCTGCTATGTGGCCAGTTCTGTTACATTCGAAGCAGCACCGTTCTGGTTTCCTCCTCCTTTCTTCTGGGCCTCTACCTGAGTACTTTTCGAAATTCCGGATGTTGGTAGACTGCCTGAGAGGACTTCGGTGTCTCCTCCTCAGTGATTTTTACCTTTGTCCACCCAGGTTCTGGAAACTCTCAAAACGGGCTTCGTTATGCTCTCTCGCATCAATCGTGGTCGTACTCTATGAAATTCCGGTCTCTTGGAAGTGAGCCTGGACGATCCCCGAATTGGTATTAGTTGCGTGTCCCAGGAATGTGTCAAATCGCCTTGAATGGCATTTAAAACCCGCCTCGATATACGACTAAATAGATATTCGGGATCCATTAGTGTACCCTCTTCTCTCTGCGACCTCCCTCGATGAAATGGTCAAGATCGTCTATTACTCCGGTTAAAGGTTCTAGTTGACTAATTACTTCGTGGATAAATCCTTTGTTCTACGTTCGTTTCTTTAATAGTTCCAACTGCATATTTTCTGTCGCTTTGGTCAGCTGAGATTCTAACTTCGAGCTCTCTACCGCCGCCTGAGCCAGTTCATATTTAAGTTTTGCCAGGTTTTCTTCTCCCATAATTATCTACCGTATCTATATCTTTAAATTTTGAGATTACTGACTACTTAAATGAACGTGACTATACCTCAGAAATCTTCGGCTTTCGGTACCAGTTATAATTAGACTGAAGAAATAACAACACGGCTTGTAGAAAGGAAATGCTTTATTTCGAACTGGTATATAAGTTTTCGACACTGTATTACAATATTCTTGTAATCTTTTCTTTTTGTTATATATTGTATTCTCTATATTAACATGTGTTTGATAAACAATTAGTTAGCTTATCTTAAGTATAATCTTATATAAATCCCAGTGTACATATTGTTGTATAATATATTGGTAATTGCTAGACGTTGTAGAAAGGTTATATTTAACTTATAATTTAAAACTTTATAATGCAGCTTAAACGTTTTAATGGGGATTGACGAAAAAAATATGAATAATTATTTCGGAAAACTAATATTATTTTTTTAGGAAATTTCTTTATTGAGATATATTACAATCTGTAACATTCAAGGACAATGGTAATAGTGATAAAGAGCATCTCATTCATACTAATATTATTTAACGAAAACAAGTTTTTTCATGGATAATAAACAAAATTCCAAACTATATTCAAAGTTTTACAATTAATTTCAGCTCAAAAAATAAAATAAAAAGACATCGAATTGTCACTCTAGTCTTATTTTAAAATTTCATTCTCTACAGTTTTCTATGTGAACAAAATCGAGCACAACTGTTCCATCGTGAATAATAAAACAAAGCTGAGTGGTGAAATCGATTAGAGTTGATCCCCTAGCCCCTACACTAGAGGATGTCCAGTATGACCTGGGTAGTGCGGCATCTGTAGCAGAAGCATCCTGATCAATATTCACCCTGATATGGTCCAACCGACCGTGTTTATCATCGCACAGTAATTAAATTCTCAATATTCACCAACCTGATGGAATTCGGTCGTCAGGATACAGAGAATTCCAGATATCGGTAAATATTTAGGACAAACAACACAGATAAACTTCATTGAAGGAGATGGAATACTATAAAATTATATCAATGACTCTGGAAGGAATAAAATGTTAGCATAATAACTTGAAACATTTACCACAGATCATTTAATAATCAGGGCTTCTCTCGTAATTAACTTTTGAATTCACAAGGTGATAAAATTCATATATATTTTTGAAACTTTAAAAACGAACTTATGCTCTCCTATTTTATATTGTTCGTAATATTCCATGATCCAGTGACATGTTTATGTCGCACATCGGACACAACTTTTTTTTTTATCTTATTTTATTTTTTTATTTAGAAATATAATAATCTCTCACGTGGATAATAATTATGTGATACATGATCACATTCACACCATATAACATATTCACACCAACAGAAAATATAAAATTAACAAAAGTAAAATAATAATCAAAAACTATGTACAATAAAAAAATAAAATAACCTGAAGATATGTAAAATAAAAACATACCCATATACAATATACACAGTCAGGCAGGGAATCCCAAGCCAGGCTTTTTCCTCCAAAAATAGAAGGAAAAGCAGGACTCCAAGAGATCCCAGTGCTACTCTCTCAACCTCGTCACTGGTGCTAAACCCAGTGGATTTTGAGCGAGAGCGCTTTAGCCACATACACTCATGTCTTGGGTGGAGATTCTGGCCATTGCCAGAACTCCAAGATATATACTACAAAAAACCTCTGGGCCACTGCCGCTTCAACCTCCGAGGAGATTGATTATAGGTGTGATATTATATTTAAATAATTAGACATCAACGATTATTCCGAAAAATGATTATGTAACCTCTTAGAAAATTAAATTAGTGAATAATATGATAAATTTTCCTTTTGCGATATTCCAACAGAATTCACTTACAATCACTGTGACAACTTTTTACCTGTCTATGACAAATAATGCAACGTTTTTGGAAACTTTGCAATGGAAAATAACAGTTTAATAACTAATAGTCGTACGATCCATAATCAACGGATCGTACAATCCATAATCAAGGAATCGTACAATCCATAATCATCCGGTGATATAATAATAGGACTTTTGTTATTTTAATAGTATTTATGATTTGTTAGCTTCAATCTTTTAGCTTTAGCTCAGCTAAAAATGCAAATAAAAAAATTTATAATAGCCCAACATGGACAGAAAATAATTTCTATTCAAAATTGAGCGGTATGTGAAAGTTGTGTGTTGAGCGCTTCAGATTTTTAGTTTATTTGTTTGTTTTTTAAAAACAGTTTTGAATTTTATTTAAAATGATGAATCCCTTAATGCTTTCAGCTTGTAGCTGCTATAGAAGAATATTATAAAATATTAATAAAACATTTTTATAACTCCTAATGTCTCATTTCCAATGATTCAGTCGTTAACTTAAATGATAAATGTTAAGAAATAGGCGATGAAAAAAAAACAACACATTTTTTTATTCAATTAACATTAAAACAAGTATATTAAACTAAGGTCTTGACAAAAAGTTTAGAGCGAATGCAATGCTCGGGAACAAAGAACGCGATATGTCCCGACGATTTGCTATCTACAATAACATTGCACGGATGCTCAATTATGTTGAGTAACTAAATCACAAAGCATACTCATCAATCAACAGATAATGAAAAAAAAAAATAGTAATTGTACCACAACTAGACCACCAGATCGCCGTTGACTTTGATATCATATCACACGATAGAGATATGACACCAAGCGTTTCTTTAAGACATAGCATTTAAGGAATATAGTCCAGTCAATGAATGCTCGAAAAGGGGGTATAGAAGGAAATGGCGTTGACACAATTTTTTGACTTTGGGTCATTGTTTGGACTATTAGGGAGGTAAACACTCTAAAAGTCCCCACTCGTAGGTAGTGAGCTAGCTGTGGGAGGGCTGCTAGATGGTCACTATTTTACGGGTTTTCGCTTATATCAGGAAAACTATCCATCGCATCGACAAAGACGTTCTATACATAATTAAAGCTGATAAAATTAACAATATGATTGATTATACATCTTTTTTCGCTATCTAGCTTAGTTTCCGAGATATCCGCCCTCAACTATGGCTAATGTGGAAAACCAAATTTTACCTCATGTTTTTTACTGTATTTGACTAGCTAACTCTTGATTGATTCTTTCTACGATTAAGTCGTAATGTAGAAACTGTTTAATAATTAAATTTTCTTCAAGAATATATTATTTTACTAGTTTATTTTCAACAGTTCAAAAGTTTTATTTATTTTATTTTGTTTGTTCTTTTTTGGCTTTAAGACTTGTAAAAGCAAGTCCTATTTGGCCAATAAAATATTTTAATTGTCATAGCAAGGTGAAATTACACTGGATATTAATTAATTATTTATAGATAGATGATCACTGAATGTAACTTATATGGAACTTAAACTAGAAAGACTAATAGTTAAAAACTGAGGTGAATTACAATTACAATTAAGTGAGAACAAGAGGCGACTTTTATTATATAACTGCTTTTATGTCATTCAAAAACTTTATCAAGTTACGGACATTATGTTTATTCATCGACCTAAGAAAGTTAGCTGCATCATTCGTAGTTTGCGATCCTAAACTAATCCTTCTTCGCTTCTCTAATCTTTTGTACTTGAAGGCAATGCGGTGCTTTACTACAGGCAATCGCTGTTAATCAGGGTTTCTATAATCTGCCTAATGTCCCTTTGAATGTTGATAAGTTTGTTACTTATCTCATCAATAAGAAGCCTAATTTTGAAAAAATTGAATCAGATAAGTATGTTTTTGAAATTCAATATAAAACATCCGAATTTAATTGCAAATTTGTTTAACCTATCAACCTGATTCTAAATTATTTCTAATTTGAGGCAATCATTGATAATATACTCCTCATCAGCTGCTTTTTATTTTTAAGTTATTTACCTGATATCTTAATTGTTTTATTTGTTAACTACATATTTCTGTTAAATTTCAGAAAAAGTTCAAAAGTTACATTAGTTATAACTTATATGTCGGTTTCGAGAATTTGCAGAAAAAAATTATTTTTATAATAAATGTTATTATATGTGTGTATATGTATATATAGACATAGAGATTTAAAGCAAATATAGACATTAGAGAGTTAGAGCAATATAATAACAACGGATATTATAAAAATTATTTTTTTCTACAAATTCTCATAATTGACACATAAAATTATTATTGAATTTCGAATTTAAATAATTGGCTAGTCTAAACTATGTCCCTAAGTCGAAAATTGTGTTCCTGCCATTACCTTCTATAATCATTCATTGATTGGACTAATATCAAACAATAAACATAAAAATCATTTATAGGATTTTCAATCATGTTTTCTGTTAAACTAATTAATTAAAATATATGACTGAAGAATTGCCGAGTATATTTTAGATTTACTGTGTAAACATACGTTTCCCCACGTTGGTTAAAATTGGTTAAATTTATTGTTTCGTTCGAGAAAGCCAATTATTTCACAATAGGATAGAGGAGGCTCTTAGGCCTAGAAGGCCTTAATATAGCTCCTAAGTCAGACTTA
Organism: Nezara viridula; assembly: GCA_928085145.1. Taxonomy (NCBI): domain Eukaryota; kingdom Metazoa; phylum Arthropoda; class Insecta; order Hemiptera; family Pentatomidae; genus Nezara; species Nezara viridula. The sequence continues at coordinate 63,653,477 of OV725079.1, read as the reverse complement.
AATAGGAAATTTACGACCCCTTACTTTCCAACTTTGGTAGGCCTATTCTACCTGGAATAATTAGTAATTAATTATTATTTGATGTTCTAACTACTCCACAAGCCTTCAGGGATCGTTTGTTAGCGATAAAGAATGGATATGGCTGTTGATCAGAACAAAAACTTGTATATCACCTAAACAGTCCAATTAATGTTGGGAAATATTCGATTAATTTACTTCGAAAAATTAATTTTAAGTTAATTACACTTTACGTTTCCCTCCTATTAATTCACTTGAATAAAAATTTCATTATTTTTTACTATTCTGTTTTTCAATTTTGTTTTGGCTGTTATTTTATGAAAATCACGGCAATATAACTTCCATAGACTAAAACATCTGGATAACAAAAACATTTAAATAAAATGTTAATATCAGTTTTTTTAAAATTAAACTCAATGATATGTGTACAATATGTATTAATTAGTTGTTTTGGGTACTGAGGATAAAGCGCTTCTATATATTTTTATTAACTGTATTCTTTCTATTTATTTTAGTTTTTATTTGTAGCACAAAGCAGTATAATCACTTAAGTCGTAAAACGAATACATAAATAAATAAATGGATTTATATATTATGTTTTTTTTTTTGTGTTTTTTTTCCTACGCCTAAGTAACGCCTGCTTCATCAGCCATGCGTGCTGTCCAATATAATTTTGCTCTCATTAAAGGATGCCCTATAATGTAGGGCATGTATCAAAATGTTCTACTGTCATCATATCTAAGGAACATAGAGGGCATGTCGGGCTATCTTTTATACCAGACTTATTTTATGCTTCTGAAGGAAATCATGCCCTGTGAGCATTCTAAAGCATGCCACGGCTTGCCCTCTAGTGAAGTCTCTAGGGATCCTGCCACTTTCTTCGAGCAATCCACTCCAACGTTTCCCTTCAATCGTTTGCACATATTTCTCCTTCAGTGAACTTTGGAGGGTCTGTTTTATAATTCTTTTCGTTGAATCCATACCCAGAGGAATATCTGGTTGGCTCATTCCAGAACCTATTCTGGCCAGTTTGTCAGCTTCATCATTTCCGTGGAGCTCGCATTGGCCTGGTATGCTGGCCTGGAAAGCGACTTCTGTCCTATTTTCCTTTAATCGGTTCAAATATAGGTGGCATTTAGGGACATTTGGATTTATATTATACCCATTTTGGAGAGACGAAATGGCTGCCTGTGAGTCAACAAAGAAAGCAACTTTCTTGTCTTTCCGTTCAATTAAACTCTCGAGGCCTAAGAGAATGGCTTTCCATATATTATGTGGATTTATAGTATATATGGATTCTTAAGTAGATAAATGGATGTTTATATTTGAGGTTAACTTTCCACTTGTTCCCACCAATCTATGGAGATTAATGTCTTACTAATGCGGTTTCATGATTCTTTCATATATCCGTAGGTCGAAGTTAAACTATTGTAACATTTTCAATGTTTTACCAAATTTAAACTTGGTGTTGTAATTGGATGCATCTGACAAGATGTTAGGATTCATGGAAAGTAGATTTCTTCACATGCATCGGTCATCTGAAAGTCTTGAATTCGGGGATAAAAGACTCCCGACTGTTATACCAGGTTTAAATATTTGTAGACGTTAATTTCTCTAACAATCTACCTATCAAGGTTTTTAAATAGATATACAAGTAAAATTACATAAGATGGATATGGTTCCCCGATTTCTTAAGACGGTTTTGTTTTTCAATCAAAATCTTTTTTCTCTTTTTGCTGTTTTACGATAAATAGTGTATAATGCTAGTAAAATATGACCACGTTAATGAAAAACGATATTAAAATGCAAATAAGCAAAATTAGGCTTAAAACAAGATTATCTCAGGCATTACTTTTTAAATCATAGAAAACAATGTAATGAAAAGTATTTTTTTTTTTTTTTACCATTTTTAAGATTTTTTCCTAAACATCTATGATGTACATTATATTACATATACTGTTCACAAATTCAGTCCTGTTCTTGCACTTTGCAAAACCAAGACTTTTGCCAAAAGTCTGACTTTTGCAAGACCAAGAACAAGACTGGAACAAAAAAAAAACTTTTCTGTGAATGAAAATGAAGGCCAAATAGTTACTGATACTTGAAAATTTTAGTTACTTTATGTAAAGAATCGGTATAACCAACATACTTTTGCATTTACCTCTTCCAATATTTCATTCAGGCTTGGTTAGGTTTTTCCTATCTGAAAAATTACAATAACATCTCTATAATAATAGGGTTATAGGTAACTGCATGACTGTGCGAGACTCTTGTGCAAGACCAAGACCAAGACCGAAACCGAAACCGAGTGTGCAAAACCAAGACTCCTCTTGGACTCGCATTTGGACAACACTAACTAAATATCGACAAATGTGTTGCAAATATAAATGCCAAAACTAAAATAAGACTTAATATGAAATGAATAGTGCATTTTTTATTTTATGAACCAGATTTTCCATTCAGTTTTTATTACATGCATATAAAACAAAAATATAATGTTTCAAAAAAAGTGTTTGTTTTAAATTTCCGATTATATGTGAATTGACCAGAGAAGCTCAAAACCGTATTTTCTCATAAAATTGTACTTACAACCGTTTGTAGCATTAACTGTTCATATCGTAATCTCAATTTGAAAACTTGACTGTAAATACATTTTGGTATAAGGGTTATTATAGAGATGCGAGCTAAACCATCAAGAAAGTTTAAACCCATACCTTTAGAGAATATTATTTGTAGGTTAAAATTATTTTTTTAGAATTTTATAATGTTGAAAAACAAAGTCCAAAAACTGCATAACTACTCCTTTTCTATGTAACCATGGTATCGGGACTAAAACTAATTAACCTATGTAACCGCTTGACCTCAATCCCGCAACCGCATAAGTAAGACATTAATGCTTGTAGATTGCTGGCAACAGGTGGTAAGTTGGCCTCAAATATGACAATCCATTTATTCAGATGTATTTGTATTAACAACGATGATGGATGATTACACTGTTTTGTACTGCCAGTAAAAACAAAATTGAAAGAAAGAAAAATACAACATATAAAAAATATTGTAACAATCTTTATTGATTTTTACTAAGCAAGAATTGAAATTTGGTTCCAATACTTTTTATTTAATTTCTTCTTTTATTTTGTTTCCAATTCAGGAGAGCTTTCAAACCAGGAAGTAAGGAAAACATGGAGCAAACGACCGTGATTGTAAATAAACTACAATTTTTATCATTTTATTTTTCCTATGCTTCACGTTTTCGAATATACGGGGTTTTCCGAACCAGATGAGAGGGCGGTGGAGTAATGCCAGAATTAAATGCCACCAGCACTGAGACTCGAACTCATAAACGCTTTAGTCCGCTCGGCCACCCCTCCATATAATTGTACTCTCACTTACAATCCAGCATACGGAACTTTGAATTTGTCAATAATGGAACGATTGGAATAGCATTTTCTATTCAATATATTTCCCCACTTTTGTTTATACTATTTTGGGATTTTTCGTGTCCTTTGACTCATTGTCAAAAAATGTGCTGGATGGTATAAAGCAGAAAACGTACCGTTTGTGACTTTGCATATCATTCTAATTTATCATAGAATGTTGATCGTGATGTCTATGTATGCCTATAATCTACTTGTACATACCTTTCTTTGAAGATCAGAGCGCTGGAGAACATAGGTGAAAAAAACTATTGATTCGAATGAAAACAGTTGATTCAATGGAAGCAATGTGGCAATATTTACCTTCATTTTCTTCCTACCTAGGCCTCAACTTAATCTCCTTTCTGTCTTTGACACTTATCTCTTTAATATATTACAGCATACCATTTACTGATTACTAAAATGTTTGTATGTTTTGATAGATATTTATTCCCTTAATTCCGTATCCTTATATGTGTCCTTATATGAAATCCCTATATGTTCATTGTGAAAAATAAATAGTAATCCTTCAATTTGATGTTAATACGATTCTTCAAAATAATTGTAAGCCAGAGCATACCTTAGAGGTCAATAACCTAGCCCGCAACGCCTTTGATTTATAGTTTTTATAATCAGGATTCATCATCAATTTATATGTAAAGAAAAAAAAATTGGATTTTAAAAAATTTCATTAAATTATTGTTTGAATTCTTGCAATACAAGGTTTGTGTAGTTAGTAGGTTAGAACTAAGTTAGTGCGTAATGCTAAATTGTGAACGCGTTTTAAAATTACCTGAAGCGATCACATTCATCCCTCTTCATCAGGCCCTTTCCGTAAGATGATTAGTAACATTTTGCAGCAATCTCCAGCTTGTTTTTTTTATGGGATAAGGGATTATCAGTCATATACCTAATCCCAAACCAGGAGAACCAGGAGCTATAGTGGTAAGGAGAGGAGGGGGGAGGGGGGTCGCTCACCTCCCTGTGAATCTCTGAGTGGGAACGTTACCGTCAGGAGGATGTTGTGACAAGTGGGGATTCTAAACCGTAAATATTTTGGCGGCTCGTTAATCCAAAAGTTTCAGCGTTTTGAAAGTGAAGCTAGAATTTAACTTTTTTTTTCATATTTGTTTAGTTTTATCGTTAAGAATTTTATGAACCTTCTAGGTCATTTTAAAATAGTTTAAGTTAAGGAATTTTAAAAGACCTGAGCTCTTTTGAAATCCAAAGTCCTTTGTGACTGCTATCCGCTTTCCTGAAAAGGATTAATATAAATAATGGCTGAATTTTGTTGTTTAACCTAGAGGAAAACATGTGACTAATTAAAATCGCTCGAGTTTTCAAAATTATCCTGTACATCTATGTGGAGAAAAAGAAAAAAAGATATATCAAAATTTTCCCTTATCTGGAATCGGAAGAACCGCCAAAGGGACTGATATTGGATGATAGTGGAGCTCCCTGGCGGTGGATGGCAACACTGAGAAGGCGTGGTGGGGAACTCATATGGCTTCATTCCCCTTTGAAAATCGTTGTCGTACGGTTGGGCTCACCTCCCGTGACCAATATACGATCGTATCTCTTGTTTACATCGAGAAATTTCGGATAAAATAACAAGTTATTAGTGCCAAAGTTTCTTGAAGCAAGCACCTGGATATTCCGAATCGTAGAATACTGAGGTGAGTGTTATCACTTTTGTTTACTTTTTTTTTATAGAGAATTTTATCTTAAGACCCGGTACCTTTCCGGTTTGAACGGTTTACTTCTCCACTTAGCAAGTTAAAACTAGCTTTTCTGCTAGAAATGTTAGTTTTTTCATGTTCATGGGTATATTTATTTATTTTTTAACAACTATTATAGCATTTTTTATTCTGATAACAATTGATTATAGTTATTTCTACATTGAACATGAATATAAATAATCTTAATGGCTGTTATTATAGCTTTTCCAAAAGAATCATGGTTATAATTGATTTCTGTAGATTAGCAATAAAGAGCTCAATTTTTTATATCTAAAGTAATTCCTTTTCTGATTCACTGATATGCCTCTCACATGTAAAACTTATGCTCTGTTTTAATATAATTTACTGCCATAGTGTTGATAGAATACCACAGACTAAAAAAGATAAACCAAATAGTTATTTTAAATGAATGGTGCTTGGTCAGTAATTTATAATAGGTCAGCCTGCCCTTATTACAGCAGTGTTGTTTCCAATAGACCTAAAATATGAATTTGTGTTTTTTTTGGCGCAAATCTCATTTGTATGCTTGATATGTAAACCGATGAATTCTAAAATGTTATACCAATATCACTTATGTTAGTTGTAAGTGATAAGTTTATTCAGTGATTAGTAAATTCAGTTTTTTAAATGTTAAAATAAAATATTGTATACAGTTACAAACACAGTTGTAATTCATATTCATAAGTTAGAAATTGGTTTTAATTTAGCGTGTCAAATTTCATTGAATAATTTACTTTTATTGAATTTAATCAATAAAAATACTTATTACTTATACTCCAGTAATTAAGGTAAACCCTTGATTTCGTTTCTCAGATCTTTGTAAATTTTATATTCAAATATATTCATTCCTTTCACAATATTAATCAAAATATAGTAATAGTTTATCTCTTTTTTTTAATTTAATGGCCAACCTTCAACTTGAAGAAAGTTTTCAATTACAATATGTTAATAATACAATTGGTTAAAAGTTCATAATGTTAACTTATACATGAACTTAGTCAATAAAAAAATGTTGATATTTTTAAATATGACAATACTGATAGTATTTTATGATTTCTCATTTCATCTAGTACCATTTAAAATAAATATTGAAAAAGTTAATCTATTATTAAAAATTTTAATTTGAGCTTTTGAATGCTATTGACATTCCTTTCCACACTTCAAACAAATTGTTTATTTGTGGCTTTTGTGAACTAATTGATCGTATTGATTTTAGTCTAAAGATTGCTGTAGTAAATATATTGACAACAGAAAGAAAAAGTTTATTATTATTTTTTTTTTGTAATTCAGTAATATATATAAATTGCTGAAATGTTGAATAGTTAACTTAAAAGTGAATATGAATTAATATTTTTTCTTCTGTATTATCATTAACTTAATTGATAATGTTGATTTGAACATAACTTGGTTCTTTTGAAATAAATTGTACATTTTTACAATTTTAGTGATAAAATAAAATAAATTTCTTTTATAGATTTCATGTTAATTGCTATAATTTCTTATTTGTTGAATTTTATTATAGAATTCCTGTAATTATTAATGTTTGTATTCTATACATTATACTTTTTTTTTTAATTCAAAATTTACCAATTTGCAACTCATCTCATAGACATCCTTTTTACTGCACTGTAATTTGCATCATAATATTTGAAGTATTTTTTATGTGAAGTTTTGCACATTTGTTAGTATTTATTTTAAAGATATAAGTAACTATTTTAATTAAAATGTTTTTGAAAAACTCAAATTTTTATTCTATGTAAGATGTCTCGAGTAGTTACAAGAAGTATAGTAACATCTGTAAGAAGGGATATAACTGACATCCTTTTTCTTTTCTTTTTTTAAGTAAGTCAATAATAAGTGACACAAGTATTTATATACGAGTATATTACTTTCACTGAAACTGCAATTTAGATTATTAGAAACAAAAAAAAATGTTGGTACTCCTACCTAAAATCTGTATTTTATAAAATCAAATATGCATTCCTTTGGTGATATTATTAGCTTCAGTTAATATACTTTGCAATAAGTTTTCAATAGTTTGCTTTGTTTTCCTCGATTCTGTAGAATGATACAATAATTCTCTTTTCTTTAATGAATTTATGATGATAGTTGAGCTAGCTTTGTTTACACTAGTACCATTGATCTTAAAATGGATTGTTTTCTCTCAATAGTTCATTGAGCAATGTATTTTATCTTTTTTTTGATTTATTTATGTTTTGTAGCTATTTCTTTATTCAATTTAATTTAAAACTTTCCATATCTTACTCCAGTGATTGTTACTGTGTTATGATCACTGGCGGATCCTATTTTAAAGATTTAATTTTGAGGGGGAGTGGGCTTCAGCCCGATAGGTTTTTTTTTTTCATATATATAACGATAATTACTTTGGAAAAAAAAGATAATAAACTAACTACTTATATGAAATATTATTTAAATGATAGTTGAAGTCCTATTAAATGTAATTACATGAACAATAAGAGATACATTAAGAGATAATGTTTTCATATTTTTTCTCATAAAACAGGGTTACATTATACCATTTTGAGGGAGGGGGCTTCAGCCGGAAAGTGTCCTCCCCCCGTTAGATCTGTCTGTGGTTATGATTAAATTGAATGCAGTGCAACTGTTGAAATTGTGGGATTACAACTGACATCTTACAAACCGATTTTTCGATTTAAAAGTCACGTCTTTTAAGTTGCATTTATATTTATATGCTATACATGCACTGGATTGACACTGAAAATACATAATAAGCTTTCTGACGTGACTCGAAGCCCAATAAACCGTGCGGTTCCTAAGGACTTGTTTTATTTCGTCCCTTGTTTTTATCACAACTCGACCACTGCATCAGACTGGACTGTTTTGCCTACAAATTTTTTTTGAAAGAAATTTAATCGCCTCTTGTCGCCGAAATATCATGGCCATGTAGATTTTTGTTTGTTTCTTTCTTCATCGTATAATGTTTAGAACAAGCCTTCATGTTTGGATAAAACATTTTTAGGTAGTCAATTTTTTAATACGTTTAAAAACCATACTCCTTATTAGCCAACATTTGGTATATTTAATGCAACTAATTTTGTTTTCATGTGATTTTCGTCAATAAGTACCCGATTTCAGAGATACGCTGCGGAGATTATTTGTACGTAAGTGTTTATTAATGTTCTCATACATTGGCATAATTATGTGTTAATAATTTTTCCACGCCTAATTATCAAGCGTGATCATTATGTTCATTACTTGGAATAATATGCTTCTTAATAGTTCAAATGACGTAATTTGAAAAATTAATATTTACGAATGTTTTATTTGTGTTTATTAATTAGAAATAATTCATCGCTTAATCATCTTTTTATTTATAAAATAATATATTTTCAATAAACAAAAATTTTCTGGTTTAATTAAGTTCATACTTAAAATTTTGACAATCATCTTTTATTTTTGAATTTGATAAACTTTGTTGAATTAATTTTTAATTAATGTTTTTTATGCTACATTTTGACATTTTCTTCCTTACAAAATTTTATTTTGTGTTTCCTACTTTTTTTTTTAATTACGTCAATGTTCTTTCAGTTTTTTACTTGTTCTCCGATTATGATTTTATTTATGTCAAACTTCACTCAAAAAGTAAAATCGGCAAAAAGAAAAATCAACGAAAAAAAAACTAGTTCACTGTTTCTCCTCTTCCTAAACGGATACGATTTTTCCTTATTTATTAGTTTTTATAAATCTTTCTTTTTTCGTATTTTTATAGTTTCTTTTTACACAATTTTGCAATAATAATTGTATTAGTAGTTACTTTATCATATATGTGGGTTGTCAAGATGATTATACTGAAGTAAATTTTGTATTGTGCTGAAGGTTAGACAGGTGTTCTTGAAGGTTTTTATTTTACTTTCAGTGACTCCTAACCAGTTCTAAAGACATAATCATTGTAATGTTACAGAGGCTGATGTAATATAATATCAAGGTCTTATGAGAATGTGCAGTAAGATTATTCAAATGCTGTTGCCAAGTCCATTATCATAGTCCATTTTAAATATAGTTTAAAAAAAAAAAAAAAGATGAAAATAGAAAATGATCAGGTCAAAAATAAGATTAAACGAAAAATAATTATGGTTCAGTATATCAAACAAAAATATGTTTACATTTTATCCTGGAGTTGTAAATAATGTCTGTTATACATTCCCTCATATGAATAGCTTAGCCACAATAAAATAATTGTGGTTTCCCTTGATTGAAATGGAATTCACTCTGGGGCATGGGATAGGTATTTGTTTCATCTCGTTTTATATTAATTAAAAATATATACCAAATCTAGGCTGCAAAAACACCTAAAAAGGCTTCAAAAACTTATTGATAGGCATATTTATCAATACCAAAAAATTATCAATCCAAAAGATAGTTACAATTAACCGATTATTCTCTGAATTGGAAATGAGAACTTAAATTTCATTATTTTATATATATTTTTCTTCTTTAGACGACGATTTTAAATTTTTATTACAATCCTATTTTTTCATTTATATGAAGTTTCCTTATGGCCTAAGTAAATTGGAATTGGGTCCAGTTATTTATGCATCTTTTACATATTTAGTTGTTGAACTTCGATTAGGTTATGAATAGGTGGGGGGATGGTAAAAAAAATTACCATATTTGTTTCCATAAGTGATCTGATGGCTGGCTAACTTGAACAGTAAACATATAACTCTTTTATAATATATATAGCAACTACTTTCTCATATAGTTTCTTTTTTTTTCTCACAGAGTTATTACCGCTATAAAATAAAACACCACCAAAAGATATTAAATCCTAGATCGGCTACTGGGTAATGAAACTAGAAAATTTAATAGTTCATGACAGTTATGTGCTTCACTTCTGATGGATTTCGGTTGTTAATTTCTATATCAGACAAATACATTTTCGCAACGAATAGCGAGTTATGAATATTATTAATTTCATCACTTGATGTAATGTTTTTTTGGGGGGTAGGGTTTTATTATTTTATGATTTGTTAGTTAGAAGGCGCAAGTTGCGCCATCAAAGTTTTGTACTGTAGCCCTTGTAGGAGATAGAAATCCCTGATGAACTAACTAATATTTTTACGTTAGACCGATAGAAAACTCGTATTAATAATAATTGATTAAATCGGGTTTCTCTATCCAGGTGGTTGGCAAATATCACCTTATAGACCAATGAATATATATATATATATATATATATATATATATTATATATATATATATATATATATATATATTCATAACTGATGATATTTTTAATTTTATGCTTAAAGTTAAACTTGTACAATTATAGAAAGTGATTAATCCACTACTTCTTTCGACGTTTGGTGATTCAGAAATTTTGAGCAATATCATTGGTAAGATTTGTTCCGGACTGTTTCCCGATGACAATTAAGAATACTTTCCTCATAGTTGATTTCATCGTCTTCCAATCAGGGGAAAGTTGTTTTGTTTAAACATTTTCCAATAACCCACCGACCTACTACAGCGATATTGTTTTAAGATGGTGTTCTCCATCCATCCGCGCTTTGAGTGCTGGTTTATTAAATTAGGATTTTGTTTTAGCAATTGATTATTATTATTGGTTTTGAGTTACAACTCCTACGAATCCTGGCCTCATAACCAGCTTTCTCCTAACACCTCGGTCCCTGGCAGCAGCTATCCATCTGATGCCAATTATAGATTGAGCATCGTTTGCCATAACATCTGACCATCGAAGCTTCGACCTTCTTTGCGTCTTCACCGTGCCAGCAGCTGCTCTGGCATCTCCTTGCCTCGCAGGGCCATATTTCTGCTCATAGAACTTGCTCACAACATCTAGCTGTGAAACATATCTAATAACTCCTGGATGCAGCCTTAATTTGAGCAAATATTGACAAGATATTAAATAAATATAAGCAGCATTTACAGGAGAGTGACAAGAAAACATTGCATGGCTCAGCTCATAGTGAACAATTGAATCTTTTTTTTTAATAATGCTCTGATCTTCTAGTATTTGTTGATGCCGACTAACTTCCAATATACCAGATTATTAATGCAGATTCGCCTGTCAGGAAAATACGTGATCAAGGTCTCAGTTGACAATAAAATTGTAAAATCACTCCACAACTTGAGTGCAAAATGTGTAATACTAAAGAAAAAGAGACACTCATCACGTATTATTTAAATACCCAATACACAATATTGGCTCAAATTTTAAGTGAACTACTATAGGAGATATGAGAAGATTATATTGTTTCATATCTAATATATCAAATTATTGAGAATTGGGGGGTGTAATCAGGAATATTGTCCTTTGGGTTTGTTTTCTATGTTCATGCGAATAATCTTTTTATTAAATTTTAAAACATAGTTTATTATTTACATTTAAAAAATAAAATGTATTTATTGTTTTTATTGATACGGTGTATGTGTTTTGACGGAATTTTATATAATATTTAGGCGTTATTTTGACTGTCTGAATTATTATAAATTATGTGCTTTTTAAGGCATTATTGTAGTAATATTGTTGTAATATTTGTAATGTAGTATATAAATGAAAAAATATTTGTAATACCATAAGAATAATAATGTTTGTTATACAAAGGTAGACTCTATTTGTATAGGATTATTTCCTGAAAACAAATAAAGATTAAATAAAAAAAAATAAATAGTATGTTTCACGTTTATTTTTGTTGTACTATTGGGTTCTGATTTCCTTTATGTATTTCTTGGGCTGGGATGGGGTTCTTCCCTGGCAACAAATAAAGAATAAATAAATAAATAATTCACCTGGATGCACCTTCTTTTCAATTCATTTTCTGTTATTTTAGTACATGGTATCCTTGGTGCGACTTTCCTTTTAAAAATCCGAAATCCCTGTTTAATATTCTTCTAAAGAGTCCGGGGGTGTTATGTAGTCCTCGGTATGTTCGAATACTTTTATGAAATTCAATGAAAAAAGACTCATTTTAGCCAATTTGATGTATCTACTCTTAACTGTTGCCAGGAAAAAAACAATAAAATTCAATTGAGCAACCAATAAGTAAAGGAGGCAACAGGACAGTTTCAATCTACAATAACGATATTGTTTCATAGAAGCGTCTCTGCTGTCAAATTGTCTGAAAGGGTTCCTTTTTTCATAGAGTTTCATTAAAGTATTCCTTTTTGACGGAACGTTTAAGCATGTATCCATCGTCTCTGAACCGGTTTGGGCGTTTTAGATGAAATTGATATTGATACTTATGAACTAATTGTCACTGTTTCTTCTTCTACGGTTGCTTTCCATGATGTCTGTTGGCTTCTAATCCGGGTATCGAATATCTGGTCCCACAAATTAAAAATAATGGAGACCGGCCGATATCTGTTTCGTTTGCTTAGGCCACGAGCTGATAAAGATGATTTTATATGGTGGCGGTTGAATGGCCAGACTCATGTTTAGCTTTTTTGGCCAAATTAGAAAATAAACTTTATAAGGTGTCTCCTTGCCTTATACTTTTTACTATCCTAAATTTTTTGGTCCATTCGATACTGATTGAAATGAAATCGAAGAAGAATTTCGAATAACTTATTTCATTGTAATCATCCTAACGATTTAAAATGTTACTTCGGGGAATTAACATTGATGCATTTTTTTTTTCTCATTTAATTTTCTTTTTAATTATCCTTAGTTTTCATTTTGTACAGCATAATAAAATAATCTTAATTTATGCCCGTTATTCCCAATTTGATGTGTAAACGATCAGGAATTAGTAGATAAAATCACATTATTGGCTGGAAAGATTAATACGAATATAATTTTTGGAATACTTTATATTTTTCTGTGTATATTATCTATTATGATTTTTTTTTCAAATATTTAATTTGAGTGTGTTTAATACAAAAGTGGTTTTGTAAAGCACGGCTATTTTTAAACTGTTTTTAATTTCTGTCTTGAACTTAAGTCGAAAACAAGTTTTTCTTATAACAATCTTAATACATATTTATATTACCACCAAACAATATATGCTAAGAAATTTAATATTATGGTCTTCTTATCTATGACCTGACGATACATAAATTGGCTAAACGTTGACGGGCCGTTTTTTTTTGTTTTTTATTCTTTTTTATTTCGAGACTCAAGGCTTTGCTGTTGTAATTTTTCAAATAAGACTTAAAATAATTATTATTATAATTTTCCTTTTTTTTTTTTTGTATTAATGTGTTTATATTTTAACTGATTGGCTCCATCTTTATGGAACTTTGGTTTGACAGGAATTTTCGGGGTTCACTTAAAACTTTGGTAGAAGAACGCATTTTTTCGTAAAAAAAAAATATTTTGAGAGCAAAAATAAAATAGCTCTCTCTGTACCTGCTTCCGTTATGCATGCAAAGAACAAAGTCTAGCAAAATTTTCTTATTAAGAAATAGGAATATGGACTGATGCTTTTTTTGTTTTAATGGAATTATGATATTATAATGTTTTTCTCTTCAAATATTTCGATAGTCAAATATAGCATCCAGCATCCGATAGCATCCAGAACAAAGTGTGCTTTAAGGGGCGGAAAAGAGGACGAGGATCAGGTTCGTATACTTATGTTGAAACTGATCTCCCACCTGGTTTGAAGGTCGTGTGCAAAACCTTATCGTATTCCGAATCAACCTTTATATATATATAAGTCAAACATATATATATATATATATATATATATATATATATATATATATATATATATATAAGTCAAATATATTAAAACTATACTTTTTATATATTTGTATTCCAATAATAGTTGTTTATCTCCAATCATGAAAGTTTTCAATGAATCCAGTTCTTTATGAATGCAAAAATGACAGATGCTAATAACGATGATTCACAGTTTAAATGATTGGCTATTCTACTAAATATTCGGTCTGAAAAAAAGTTTATGGAAAGTAGAATAATGAAATAATGGACCTGTTTCTTATTTTCTTTTCTTTTTAAATATCCTCGGTTTACAGCTTGGCTGCATAAGTATAATCATGCACATTATCCCTGGTTTGATGTTTAAAAATTCTCCCCACCAATTAAAAAAAGTTGATTGGTAAGAATACTACAAGAGTGATTGTTGAGTTAGTCAACGGCGTATGCAGCTTTCATATTAAGAGTGGACAAGACTAAAAAAAAAAAAATGTTAGAAATGTTTTATTATTATTTCAATTTATAAATATTTTTATATGAAATACAATATTTACATAGAACCATATTTTTTAAAAACCAATTTTATCGAATTTTCGACAATCCTTTTTTATTATATTATATTTAATTTCTTTAAAATTATTTAGGAGGGCAACAGGCCTCCTGTCTGACTAGTGTTGCCCAAATGCAAGACCAAGACGAGTCTTGGTTGGTCTCGCGCAAGACTCATGTAACAGTCTTGCAGTTACCTATTAGCTTATTACTAGAGAGATATTACTGTAATTTTTTAGATATGAGAAACATAACTAAGTCTGAATGAAAAATCAGAAGAGTTAAATGCAAAAGTATATTGGTTACACCAATTCTTTACATATAGTAACTAAAATTGTCAAGTATTAGTAACTATTTTGCCTCAATTTTTATTCAAAAAATCGATTTTTTTTGTCCAGTCTTGGTCTTGGTCTTGCAATAGATAGGCGGTGTTGGTCTTGGTCTTTAAAGTGCTAGACCAAGACCGATTTTGGGCAACACTATATCTGACCTCCCAGCACGCCCATGCAATGAATATCTGTCACTATATTCAAAAAATAAAAATTAAATCAGAATAAGATGGATTAGAAAAATCTTATAATGTATCAAAGATACACTAAGAAAAGATTTAACAGAATATATTAAGGACAAACCTTTTACGAAACTGCGGTTATGAAAAGAAAAATAATTTTATTTTTATTATATTATTTTATTCATGATATTTACAACTGTATTAAGAAAAAAATATAGTGAATGTGAACAATGAATATGGTGGCATGATAACACTTGTTGAGAAACTACTGGTAGCACTCCAATAATATGTTAGGAGATCACGGGGCCATCTTCTTCTAAGAAGTCTCTGGGTAATATGAAATCAAAGAGGAAGCAAGTTTAGAAACGAGATGGTTCGGATGGCTCTGAAGTTTGTTATGGAACGATAGATATCTGGATTTGACCTAATCTAAAAAATAAGGAATATTAAGGTCGTTATGGATGATTTTATTTGTAACAAAGTAAGGAGTAGTGATGATTTTAAGAAGTATTTCGGGTTGTAAGAATTGTACACGAGAGGAATTCGGTGGTTTAGTGGAACCCTATAGCTCAATTCCGTAAGTCCAAATAGGCCTCATTATAGTCATGTACAGGAGTCTTTTGTGATTAATTGGGAGCTTTTTAGAGCGTTTGTCTAGTAGGTGCTGAAGTCGTTGAAAACTTTGAGAGGATTCCAAGTTAGACGTTTGTCGAAGTGTAGTATCGGATTTTTTCAACAGGGATAAGTGAGGTGAACCCTTTAACAATGGTGCTGTAGAATAGGAAGTCATGGGTTCACGACGAAGTGTAAAGGTAATTTGATGGGATTTATTTTTGTAAAATATTTATTGAGATATATTACAATCTGTGACAATTAAGAACATTTATAATATTGTTCATAGATTACATTTACACTCTATGTACAATAATACATAAATAATAATACTAAAAGTAAATGTATATAAACTAAACTAAACAAAATGAAATGAAACTAATCAAAATAACTACCCGAATATACACTGATGGGATTTATTGGAATTCATTTTAATTTTCCAGTTTTGACACAATTTTTTCAAGGTTTGTGAGGTTGATTGAAGAGTGTGGGGTGCAATAGACTATTATTAACTGACATGTGTCATCGACATATGTCGACAACAAATATAATATTCGATTTTTTTTCTGTGTTTAATTCCTTTTATTTATTTATTTTTTGCAAATAACTAATTTTAAAACCCAACATCGAATGATCATTAGATAATTCATCTGTCGGTTTTAAAAATATTCAATAAATGCAAAAATGTTCATTACATACTATAAAAAATTTTTTTGGTTACATGTACTCAGGAATATAACTTTAAGTACGATTGTTATGTAATGAGTAACTAATTTTTTGTAGAAAATTCACGAGCACTTTCTTCGGTTGTTTCATTTCCTTCTAGTTCACTAAATCTGATGTTAACTTTTATATAAGTATTTTTCGTGTTCACCAGGAAGAAAATTTATATTTTCCAGTTTGTTCACATTTTACCTGGACCACTTTTAACCCGAAGGTTATTGATCTTGGCCAAGGTCCCTGTATAAATTAGATTGAAGCTCTGACGTAGGCTGCGGTGATGCGCCACCGAATTGGCTCCTTTCAACCATAAACGCCCTGCTGTAGGTAATGATTTTTGGTTCAGTTTACCTGGAAATATTTATTTTATTTTATTATTAAATTTTGTAGTAAAAAATAAAAATAGTTATAGAAAAAAATAAATGTATATACAATATATATAATATATTTATTTCATAAAATTATAGTAATAATTAAAACAAAAACAGAAATATGATTATTTACGGTATCAATAAATTATTTTTAATAGATGAAATATTTTCATTATAAATTAAAGCTTTAAATACTTCTTCGAAATTATTTAAAATTTTAATAATTGAGAGAATAGTTAATTATTTTCGCATTTTTCATAATCTCAACGTCAAATCGAGATGTTGATATTTCATCGACCATTAAAATTTCATTTACATCGATATTAACCTTGCGATTTAGATTTAATACTATAACTTAGAGCAGGAGTATCCAACTTTTTTCTACTTGAGGTTGGACCTAACCTCGTGTGGACCCACGGGGGATGGAGATGTAGCTTCCGTGTTAAAGTCCTCTCCCCAAAAATGGTAAAATATAACCATTTCTTATGAAAAACATTTAAAAAAAAAATCTCTAAAATTATTATTGTTGGTATAATTACATTTTAAAACTTTAACACCATTTCATATAGGTAGTTAGTTTAAGGGATGCCCAGAACGAGTTATTGAAATTTTGAGAAGACAAATTTCGATGGTGTTATGAATTTTCGGACTAATTTATAAGAGGAAAACAGATCGTAGCAAGTGTATGTGATCTCCGAATTTTTCTCATTACACCTAAGCTTGCTCTGTTTTTAAGAAAAG
Source organism: Nezara viridula (assembly GCA_928085145.1). Taxonomy (NCBI): domain Eukaryota; kingdom Metazoa; phylum Arthropoda; class Insecta; order Hemiptera; family Pentatomidae; genus Nezara; species Nezara viridula. The sequence continues at coordinate 63,636,144 of OV725079.1, read as the reverse complement.
GTGTGCAATGAAATATGATGGAAGGAGAGGGGTGGTGGTAGTTTCTTGCGCCATCGACATTGGAGGGAGGGCAATGGGCACCTCTGGTTAGTTCCTTTCTTTTTCTTCCAAAGTAATTATTATATATATATATATATATATATTTTTTTTTCTTTTCTTTTCGGTTGGCGCTACAGATCATGAAGATCTTTGACCGCGAGTGTGGTCTCCTAGACCACATCCCGATTCCCAATTTAAAGTATGGGGTAGGGTCATCAATTCTACGCCCGGTCGGTATGAGTTTCCTCCAGTAGCCTGACAGGCCTCACATACCCGAGGGGAGGGAGGAATCTCGGGCAGCGTGGCTTTCCTTGGTGGACGGTCGCCCATCCAACTGCCTAGTTTTAGTTTTTTGCGCCCTTTGGTAGTCATTTCTGCCTAAAGAATTATTGCGCTTATGGGAAAGAATTCTTAGTCGACACGAAGAAGTTTTAGACAGTGAAAACTCGAAGTCATTTAGAAAAATTGTTAAATTTTCTTAGAAATAAAGTTTACACTGAAGAATGTATTAATTTAGCTCAGAAGAATTTAGGGTTTCGAGAAGAAAATAAAATTTAATTTAATTCATTTTCGTTTTCTTTAATCTTATTTATATATTCGTTTTCTTTTCACGTAGACCAATTATACTCCATTTTTTTCCCTTAACATTAATTATCTCAGCATTATGCTACCTCCTTAATTTAATTTATTCTATGCTACATTATTATACCATTTTTATCTTTATTTCATATTTTATCATGTTACCATGTTCCGCATTGCTTAACTTGATTACCTATTGCAAGCGCCTTAGCCCGCAAAACTACCCCAGTCTCTTATGTATACATAAAGATTTGGAGCTGAACCTCCCAAAAACTAAATACTGATTCCGCTATTGAGCCAAACAATTTATTCTATTTTATTAATAATTTGTCCTGGCGATTTATACCAAAATCTTTTACCGTTTAAAGTCGTCTAAGCAAGTATTTGATTTTACGTAACTTATGACTTTTTTTATCCTCTTCTTCTAAGCGAAATAGAGCTTTTCCAGGCCAGTGGATGAGGGTGAGGGATTGATACCAGAGTTGAAAGCCCCCTCCGCCACCGGGACGGGAACTCGTAATTATTTTATCTTATAACTTCCGTTATAGGTTGCCGGGCAATACGCGGTACTGTGCTTACGCTTTATCCCGCCCCGCTTATGACTTTTATCTATGTTCTAGAATTTGGCAAGTCCGAAGGTTCTTGCTCAACAAAATCCTAATAATTTTCTAACTACCAGTTTAGTTATATTTCTAGTTATTCGTTCTTCCGTCTACCGAATGACCGTACACGTCAATTATAATTTTGTTTGCCGATTACAGATCACGCGATTCCTTGTTGCGTGTCAATCCGTCTAGATCCTCCAATTGATTCATCTTTCTTTGGGCATATTTAATAAAATTATTGAAAATCTTTAGGTGTGTTTTTTCTAAATTAAAGTAACATTCTTGTTTCTAGTTTCCTAACATTAATTTAGAAAAAAAACCCAGTAATAAATCCACAGTTTGTGTATCATAAAGTAGTCTAATGCACACACACACACACACACACACACACATACCCGATATATATATATATATATATATATATATATATATATATATATATATATATATATATATATATATATCTAAAATAAGCATAGATCTTCAACTGTTCAGTTTTCAATTAATAATTTTTGGTAGTTTTTAGATAACAATTCATTTTACCTCTACAATTCTTGAAGGATCTTTAGTACATTTTAGTACTTCCTTGTACTAAAATGGAAACAACCAAGTTTTTTTTTTTTACGAAGACGAGCACATTATTATTATTTCATTATTATATATTTATAATCGTATGACTATATATTTGTAGCAATAAAGTTTTTGTCGTTTTAACCTTGGTTTTGTTGATAACGTCCTGCTAAATATTTGCTGTTGTAATTATCTTGGTAGAATATACTACTCTAGGCGTTTTATAATCTTCAATGAACTTTTATAATCGTCCAACGGACTCCTCGGCTTCTTAATGGCCGACCTATATTTCTTGATTTGGATCTTGGGAGCAAAACTGAATACAGATCAGTTGCGAATTTTTTTTATCTAATTTCTCACACTTATACAGTGTTGAAACTCCGAGAACGGGTCATTTTCCCCTCGATTCGGTTGGGTAATAAGATTTTTTGTTATGATTTTGCGATGGTATTGTCCTTACTTCATTGTTCTCTTCTCTTATAAATCATACTGATGGATTGGATACATTCGGCAACTCTTGAAGAGAGCTCTTCCAATAAATTTGTATTAAAAAAATCCTGCTTTCTGCCATCCTGAAAGAAAGTCATATGGTTTTTGGAAATGAAATAGAGTATTTGTTCGGAAGAATGAAAACTGGAGAATCTATGTGGTTACACTCCGAATATAGAATTGTGGGACGAGAAGCGAGAGGAGGAGGGTTGTGTTGAATCTGTTCTTGTTGGTTTAGGCTTTGGGGCTTAAATCGAGGAAGATATTCGTGTTGCCCTCGATTCTACTTACAAGAAGAGGTTACTTGTGTTATCGGTATCAAACATATGCTTCAGCCAAGAAAAATTGACTGAAATGTTTCTGGGAGAATTTTTGCTTTCGATCTAAAGTCCATGGTTCAGACTCCTTTTTATCAAATTATTAATATCCGCCTAAAGCTTCGTGAATGAATAGCTTTATCTAATCGTAACCTACAACTTTTTTATTTACAAAAATTTACTCGGAATCGGGTCGTTTTCTCATTAATGATATTTTTAAAGTAGAAAACATTTATAATTAGAAACAGAAAAATCAATCAAATAGAAAACATATAAAAAAATATGGTAAAAAGGATGGAAGTAAACTCTTATTAAATGAATTTAAAAAAAAAATCCTGTGGAAAAATCAACATTAATTTTAAAAAGACTTATCACTAAGAACTAGTGTTAAAAATAACACTTAAAAATAATTAAAATGCTCAATATTAAATTAAACACAATTAAAACTGATTTAAAATGTCTGAAATTTATAAAAATAATTAATATTTATTAAAAAATCAAATCAAACTGATATTTCTCAGGTATTACGAAGAACTAGAGAATAATTGATTAAATTTCTCAATATTAAATTAAAGACAGTTAAACTAACATAAAAATGACTGAAATTTATAAAAATAATTTTTCTATAAGAAATATAAAAGAAATAATTCAACTAATATTTCTCAGATATGGCTGTGTATCATATAATATACATAATAATCTCATTATTATGAGCTAATCAGGGAAGCCGCTTTCATTGTAGACACTTTTAGTTATTTTTTTTATTTTTTTGGAAAAAAATGTAGGTTTTGATTGTAAAATTTTAATATCGATAAATCGCTGTTAAAGATATAGGTCAAAATAACAATATATCGATATTTTTCCAACATCCTTACTCTTGTATAAATAGTTAATATACAGATTAGAATAAAAATGTTCGTAGATAAAATAAAACGTGACTATTAAACCATAGATATTTTATATATTTTTAAAAATTGAAATTTGCCTGAAATACTAAAAAATAAATTAAAATTTTTTATTTATAATACTTACGTTATTATTTCATTTATTTCTTTAGTGTTCCCCAGTACAAAAACACTTGGGGTAGAGATGCAATTTGACTAATTTTTTTTTTGTCCTCACCTCTCTTTTAGGGTATCCGGATTTCTCTTAGGCCAGAGGTGAGGGCGGGAGTTAAAAGTTCGCCTAGCACCGACACGCGAACTCGTAATTATTTTATCATATTAACTTCCGTTAATCAGGTTGCTATGCAACGCATTTCTAATCGCGTCAGCCTGTTCGGCTACTCCGTCCCCAAAGTTAAACTATGAAGTAACTACATATCATTAATGAATTGATTTTCAATGATATTCGGATTATATATTTTCCTAATTATTGATAATTAACTGACTTGGATTCCAGTACTGAGAAATGTTGAAAAGAATCAATTATTGCCGAGGACGCGACAGACACGTACGGCGCCCTATTTTTTTGCTAGCTATTCTTGAGTTTCTTTGTCCTCCCCTCCATATCTTTTGTTGTCTTCCTACATTCCTCAGCTACTTTGTTCATCTGTTACCTGGCGTATTCCATTCCCGCTGGTGGTTCTACCTTTTGTAGATTTTTCGCTTCTGATTATCTCTTAATTGATTTAGTTATGGCTATAAAATGGAAAATTTATGCATATAGTAGAATAGAAAACATATTGTACTTTCGGACCATGATGCAAATACCAACAAAAATCGTTTCTTATCAGTAAGTTCTATTAAACATTTAAAAAATCATCTTAATACACACACAAAAAAAAAAATGAAATTCAGGTCAGTTAATTAAAAAAAAAAAAGTAAATAGATAAATCAATTGATTCTCCGCTAGTAAGGCACATTTTTACCCTTAAAAATCGTGATTGTGTTTGAATTGCTTAATTATAAGCACAGCAAATAAGAAATACAATTCCAAATTTTATTTTGTATTTTCTTGTTGGTGTTGTCAAAGAATTACAACTACTCTCGTAATTCCTTGCAAATGAAATTATTTCAATAAACTTTGAATGGCTTTTTAACATTTTAGTCGCCTCGCCTTCAGTTGATCTGATACTGTAGCGGAAGCATAACGATCGTCGTAATTTGCTGATTGTAAAAGTTTATAATGAAATGAAAATAATATTATTATTGTCCGACTGATGTCCTTTTAGAACAAATTATAAGTACAAAATAAATAAAACATATCAGTGTGGCCTTGCATTAAATCAAATGTTTACAAAATAATAGGTAATTAAAAATATAAGTACAAGAAAAAAAAATATACATATAGGTGTAAATTTTATTTATAGGTTTATTGATTTTACAAAAAGTTTATTTTTAATTTTTTTTTTTTGGTCGACGAAGGACTAAGGAAGTTATTGAGTACACATGCCAGTCTTCTGTGTCGTTAGTGTTAGTTAATGAGCTGTAAGTTGTAGTCAGTCACATAGTACACGTGCCAGCTAAAACGTGGTTTGTTCATTGTCCGGTGAGTTAATATGTCGGCTTCGTACAAACATTTTACGCATTTCCGTTCCTAATACAATTTATTTTAATTGTCTAATCACTTAAAACTTATTACCTATTTGTTTCTATTAATATTGAAAAATATATATAGTCTGACATATTTTATTAACCATTTAGTATACTAATTTTCATCTTTTAACAGCTACTTTTAACCTTGATAATAATTTTGAGGCCAATGAAATCATAAGCCGTCCTTCAGTGTTAAGAGGTCATTTGTCATTATCTTTTTTTCTTGTTTATACTCCGAATATTCTGTGTTGCATAGCTGTCATTATTTCTGAGGTAATACATCAGACTAATGCTGTGTAGGTTGTATGTTGACAAAACATGGTGTTGTCAAGGCAAGGTCTTGTTAAGAAGAAATATTCATTTTAGCTTTGTTCGAAAGTGTGAATTTTTGGCGTGAATCAGTGATAGTATTAATAAAAATAATAATGTCTATAAAGCTAAGTTAACCATGGGGTTCAATACCGATACCATTAACAAACAATCCTATCCACTGAATTCATTATCGTCTTCATAACCTATTAGATCCACACTGTTAAACTGTTCACTGTCATCCTTTAATTCGGGAAGTTACGGTTAAACTTCTATATTTTCATATTTTATTCCTTTTAAGGAACGTTTTTATGAGTAGTTTTCGATCCTATGATGTGGTTTTAAGGATATTAAAACAATTGTTTGACAAAAAGTTGTCAAAAAGAAAATTGCTGGGCGTATTGTTAGAACCGAGGACCGCTGTAGGGTTGGATCACACAGTCTAACCACGAATATCTCCCTCATCATACCACAAATTGTATGTTATCTTCTCATCGAGTCTTCGGGAATTATTCGTCGGCCTAGAGTCACGAACACTCTTCCTGGTGGTTATTCATTTTTGTTTGTAACTATTCAGTCTTCTTCTTAAGTTTATCCTTTTTATTTTTCTTTTAAGATCCAAATGTATATTCACTTAAGCGTAATTGGATATCCTTTCGACTTTTTGAAATTTTATAAGAAATTAATCGTTATTCTGATACTCTTCATTCTTCCTAAGCAGGTCATATTTCCAACATATAAGCGTTCCACAGATGGTTTGAATATTTATTTAAATATGTTGTAAGATTTATCCAAAAACGATATTTTTACGGAATAAATGATGATCTGACGTAAAATATCTTCTACTGTTGCTGGTATGTTTGGGCTGGGCCATCGACTCTCGGAGACACGCCCACTGTCGTAACTTACTATCTCCAGTTAAAAGGGTGATACACATCTCACACGGCTTTATCTTTCCTCTTAATTTCCGCTCGAGAGTCGTTTTTACTCAGTCTTGTTAGATCGGAAACGTGTTCTTGTTTTTTTTTCGTCTATATCTAATATAAATAAAAAAAAACTCGAAAAAAACATGAAATATTTAATAATTTATTTTAACGGAAAATTTCAAGTATATACATTTTTTCACAATCACTTAGTTTTAATATTTGAAATAAAAAATAATAACTGTAGGAAATATTTTACCTAATTACAAAAAGAACTTACACTTCAACTACAACTTACAGTTATCTCATAGTTTTGGTAGAAGGAAAATTATATATTAGTATTTGGGAAAGAAAGCTAATGGTTGTTATTGTTCAATAGATATTATCAACATTTTTTTTCTTTTTTTAAGATTTTATCAGCAATTACCATAAACATATTTTTCTAGATTTTAAAAGTTAATTTTTTTTTTTTTAATTTAAGCTAAGAGCCATTTTTCGTCATTAATTTACTCAAGATTTATCATTTTGATTGAGTACGGCTTTTGAAATTTATTATTTATGCTTTTATATTTTATTTAACGAAATATTCTTGCTTTACTTCAGCCTTTGTCGTTGTCTCCAGGTCCCTGTTCTTGTTCGTTCATCCTGAGAATTTCCTCCCAATTCTGGATTTTCCTTTCCAGATAACCTTAGAGAGCTCAGATAGCAATTCGCATATTAACTTATTTTCTCCTGGTAATTGTGATTTCTCTAGATGCAACATTAGCTTAAGTATCTAGCTTAGTATCCTCGTGTCGAAAGCCGTGGTCACGAATCCCGACTTCTGTGACTTAGGTCTAGCTCGCATTAGGTCATTATTTTAGTTTAGCAATGAGTCACTGACTAGAGTATACTGACAATCTTATGTAAGATTTATGTATTTATCAGAATTTTATTCTTAATAATTTATGGGATAAAAATTGAAAATAGAAATTATTATCTTTCTACCCATATAGTACGGATTGGCAGAAGTTAAGGAGGAAAATGTTAAACTTATTAATATTTCATACCCGAGCCATTATTAAACATTTTTAAATTTATTTTGTATAAATAAAGTACGATATATCGTTGTAAAAATATGTCAGATATCAAATCTATTTAACTTAAGGAGAAAAACCTAAAACAACCAAATTTCAATTTCATCTTTCATTGGTTTTATAAAATTTTTGGAATCGTTGAATACATTCCAAACAAGTTGTTCTGATTTCAATTTCAATATTCCTTAATTCATTTTAGTGATTTGTTTTTATTATCAGTTTAAGGATGATCAATTACCGAGATTCATTGCTGAACATATTAAACCAAAACATATTTTTTCAAAAAATATGTTCGGTTCGTAGATTTTTTTGTTTTTGGTTTTGTATAGAATTTTTAATTCTCCTTTCAAATGTAATTTAAAATGTATAGATTCTGAGCTATATATAATCTTCTCTATTCTTTATTAATGTTTTTCTTGGGGAAGTACTTTAATGTAAAGATAGTGGATTTAAAAAGACAAGTTTCGTTTAGATCGTAGCCATTTTGGCTCTGCACTGTAGAGAAAAGGAAGTTTTTCAGACATCGAACCCAATCAAGAGATAATCGTAACAAACAGATTTTACCTGCCCCAACCACAATATGTGTTTTTTTTTGCAATTCTATACGACAATACCTTCGCAATAATATTCCTCTTTTTTTTCTCACTGCGTATATAGCCGGGTAATTCGTGCGACAAAAAAAAACTGCTTCCCTGTTTACAGAATTGCGGTTCTTATTTTTTTTTTGGCCATTTATGCTAGTCAGACTAAAAGGTTTTCGCGGCACCTCGATCAGATGAAAAACATTTCGTGAGTTATCTTACACAGCTATCTCTGTTTGGCTCTTGACTCCCGATTTTGGTTCAGTATATGTATAAAATTTTAATGTTAACAATATTGACCAGTCAGTATTAATTATGAAAGTTTTAGAACGTCTTAAAATTGACCTTAAATATATTTAATATTAAAATTAGATAATATTGCCACGCCATCCAGTTTGAGAACTCCTGTAATATATAGTTTAATTCAACTAATAATAGGGCTGGAGGATATTGGAGTACTAGCCAGAAACAGTTGGCGGTTCGATATTGCCTTCTGACAAGGCAAAGTAATTTCTAGGCCATAAAATAAATCTTAGGTCTAGCTAAAATGTCGACAGTATACCTATAAAGCTTTCTAGGTATCATTCTTATTAAAATTCTAGATTTATGTCAAAACAAAGGGTCTGGATCGAATGGGGTACGTCATTTATACGTAATCACTTTGGCCAGTTGTATTAACTTCTAGATTTGAAAAGCTTTATAGGGTTTTATTTATTTATTTATTTTTTTGTATTTATTACGTCAGAATTACTTATGAGGATATAAATTTCTGTCGATATTTTTGCCTAATTAAGATTATTTAATGAATTTAAGTTCCATGTTACGCTAATAAATCGATGTTGAATTTTCTATAATGGAACTATATACAAATAAATTATGCGTTATTTTTTCATTTTATGTAAAAATGTTATTTTTTATTTGTCATATAATCATTTTATATAAAATTATTTATTATTTCGAGGAAAATATATTTAACTCTTATTCAGTTATTAAAAACCTTGATTTAATTTTTATATTTAAACAGTATGTTTTGCCCAAATTATTTCTATAATATAAATAACATTATTATAAATATATTTGTAAAATTATATATCAGCATCATAAAACAGGAATTTATAAATATCACATTAATGACTTTTACTTATACTTACAAAATGACCGTATAATCCACCAAAATCATATTTTATATCATTATTGCCAAATTACCTCTTAAAAATTTACATATAATATTATAAAAATTCAAACATTCTTTTTCAAAATTCAAATCTAAAAAAAACAAAAAATTCCGAACAAATCCAAAAGTCAAATAGAGCTTTGTAATAATTAAATAAGGATTAGATATATTTTCCTCGAAATAATAAATTTTATATAATAATATATACCCTTGGAATAATTTAAAGATTTTGTGAGAAAATAATCATTTTATTTTTCGAACCGTTTACTGGATGCAGATATCACAGTTGTATTGTTGTATTACAAGCGTGTGTCCATATTGTAATCCGTCTGTGGATATTTGTTCTGTCACACGATCTTGGAGAAATCATCTCCTTGAACATCCGTAGGGTTAGAAATAGAACCCAAATCCATTATATTTGGAAGTGGGAAAAGAACATTTTATGTTAGTTAGTGGCACATGCAATGACATTGCTCAAAAGAACTTTTAAAAAGTTTAACTGATTCCAAATCCGTAACTGAGGACCGCTTTCCAAAAAGATTTTGTGAGGTCATATAATACTGAAGTTATTAAATTAAAATATTAAAAGTTTTATTACTATTTGACTGAAGAAATTTTGCAATTATCCACATTCTTAGCTACACTTATTCTGCAGTTTTATCTTATCTTGCCCTTAAATCGATTAGTACATTTGATGAAAACCTGTAGAGTAGTTGATAATAGACAAATGATATATCAGTCGTGTTTTATTAAAGTTAGTCATTTATTATTTCTTTCATTTGTCACTGTTTTCTTAAGCTATCTTTTCGAATAAGGTATGTTTAGTCATTGAAAGTTGAGTATACGTAGTAACAATTTTAATTATAGTTTCAGTAACTCACATAGTTGTAGATATGTTTTACAATAAAGCGGGTATTGGTGCCATATACCTAGTGGAACGTTAGTCAACTTGGTTTAAAAATATAAAATTCCATCGTAGTTTTATTATGTAATCTATAAATTAGTACAAATTTAATTCATATTTATTTATTTAACTTTTGAAAATAATTTGTTGGTAACAAAAGTTTAGGTTTTATCAATTTTGAATTTTTTGAAAGAATTTTCGTTTTAATCCCGGAAAGGACTGTTATGAAGTGTTAATGCTCATCGGAATATACAGGATAGCTTTTATTTATTTAATAAAAGCGAGAAATATTTTTATTTCTGGATAGACAGACACCTCACAATTTTACCTACTACACCAACGATAAAAACTTTTGAAACTACAATAAACTGCTTCTTCGTCCTAGTTGGGAATGTTAAAACCGGTTAAAAGGATGAACCGGTTAATCCTAAGCATGTAAAAGAAAAATTAAAATACATTAATTTACCTCAGGTATATGATTTAATTTTACTAACTATCGTTAATAGTTATGACAAATTTATTTATTTATTATTAAAATAAATTTTTTTTGTTTTCCGAACTGTTTTCATCAATAAAAAAATCACAACTGTTATTAAGATTATTGATATATATATTTCTTTTTTTTTTTTTTTTTTTAACTCACACTGTAGTAACTTATGTGCTTCTTGTTTTACCCTTTTAATCTTCATTAGTTTCTTACCTCCTGTAATATAAGTTTACAGATCAAGAATGGTTGGAATAAAAATTATTTTGTCTTCAGTATGTTAGTGATATTTTTAGTTTAAATAGTTCAGTTCTAGCTGAAATAATTTTGAGGAAAAAATATATTTAATTATTTGTTTATTTCTTTTTACCACCAGTTAATCTAGAGAATCGGTTAAGCCGGGGCCTACTTTATAAATTTCCTAGGAACTTTGACTTGATTAAGATATTATCAAAACTATTTTTCTATTCTCTCAGAAAATATGACTTGATCTGATTTTCAACCTCTGGTGACGATTAGCCGAGCTTAACTGGTTTTTGGAACTATATTTAAATAAATAATGGTTCATATTATTGAGTGAGATCGTGTGAGTATTTTTAAACTATGCTTTGGTGCTCAAGATATTCTATTATATGTTTCTTATGTGTGTCTGTTTAAAGATAATTAACGATTCTTATTATATCACGTGTGAGTTCATGATCGTATATAATGAATATAAATCGCTAATACTTGAAAAATTAAAAATAAAAATTTTAAAAATAATTTAACGAGACATGTAAAATAAAACCTATATAGATATGTAAAGACCTATATAGATATGTAAAGACCTATATAGATATGTAACTATATGGCTGCATATCCATTTTAACACATTGCGGTGGTGTTAGTGAAGTTGCTGTTTATGGATATTGAAACTTGTAGTCGGGCGATATCCAAAAGTTACTTGCACATAAGTTGTATGCTGCTTGCTACTCGTAAGCATATTCCGTCTTATGCATCTGCCTGTATACAAACTGGAACTAATGCGTTGCCAGAAGATTGTGTAATTTCTTTAGGGTGTGGAAGACATGTGACTACACCAAGTTTCAATATTCATAGACGTCAACTCCACTTACAACCCACCAACGCGTTTTAGTAGATATGCAAGTATATCTACTAAAATCTAAGTATATCTACTATGTCCTTTGAGATATACAGGATTTTTCTACAAAAACTGTTTAAAATAGTTTTGTATATTTTAATTATTTCATTTTGTTATTTTGTATTAGTTGAAGAACGAAAATCATTTAAAAACGACAAACTCTGACACGGATAGTCTTCGTTATATGTTGCGGATTCTACTAGCCATGTCATCATGACTGTTGTGTAGCGGCGTGAAGTTTCATTTTATTTAATTCCGTAATTTGTTAGGTTACGTGGCATGTGCAGACGGCTTCCGGCATGGGCAGAGTGAAGAATGTATGGGAGACCCATTCCGATGTTTCCGGGTATAAATGATAAATGTAACCGTTATCACCTTATTAACGTAATGGAAAATTCACTTTTATTTTGGAAATTGAATTAAACCTCTTTGCTATTACTATTGGAAGTCTCGCGAAACAAAAAGTGCAAAAATTATGGATTATTAATATTCATTTTAAGTAACTCGAAAACAGAGCTAAAAAAAATGCTATGATCTGGTTTGATCCACTCATTTTATTTTTCTCGCAACACTTGGCCTTCCTTCTTACTACATTGCAGGATTTCGACTATTATAAACTTTGGAAAAAGAGTATTGTTACTGAACCGTTGGATGTAAATTGAAGTTATATAGGAAGGATGTGGGACTTCTATGCACCCTATTTTGAACTGACATTTCCCACAATGCTTGTCAATTGAGTGTAATTAGTTTATATTATTGCTAGAGCGTGCAGCGGCTGTAGGCGACGTCTCTTCGTTATATTTTATTTATAAACATTTTAGGTACCTGTTGACTTATTAGCGTTGTTTAATTGTTACTTAATTATTAAAAAAAACAATGCAGCTGCGAGGAAATGCAAGTGGGTAGAGATTGTCTCCCATGTCGTTTCCTGCTCTGGTGATAGCAAGATATGGCCCCGGGCCTAGACTAATATGGAGAAAGAGACCGGTCTCAACTTTCACACGATACCACGCTCTGTAGGAAACCGAAACATCTGTCATGTTTTGTAAGAAGGTTTGAGAAGTTTCCGACTGTCTATATATAAATATCTGTGTGTGCATACTCGTATATGTATGCTTCCTAAGTATATATATGGCTTTCAGTACATTTTCATTGTATGAATAATGAAAAAAATATATAAAGGAATTAGATGGTCCGGGGTGGCGGTCATAAATAGGCTAAATAGTGGTAAAACTATTTTATTAAAAGCCAACGTTTCGACCCGACTTTTCAGGTCTTCTTCAGGAATAGAACGGGCAAGATACAAAAAGATATAGAATTGTGGAAAACTTTCCTTAATATCCTCCTCTCGTTTGACATGACTCTCGGTTGACAATAATTATACCATGTGCGAAATATTCTGGACATTGACTTAAAAATCAATATACCTGTTAGATTTGCAGATGGTTTAGATCTTTTGCTAGTATGTTTCATGAAAATACGTGATTAAGTTTTCAGTTGACAATAAAATTGTCAGTAACATAAAATGACAAAAATGAAATGTAAAACAGTAAAATGACACTTTATCATGTATTATTTAAATGCCCAATATACTATAGTTTAAGAGTAAGAATTTACCAAGGTAAGGGAGATCTTAATGGGATAGAAATATTTGAGCCAACCGCTACGGAAATTATATTTTTTCATTTCTAATATATCAAATTATAGAGAATTAGTGGGGTAATCTGGAATATTGTCCTTTGAATAATATAGCAAACTGTTCAGGTCTTATATCTTGTTTGTTTTCTCTCTTAGTAATTGGCGTTATTTTAACAGTCTGACTTTTTACCAAATATGTTTTTTAAGTGATTCTTGTAGTAAGATTGTTGTAATATTTGTAAAGTAGTATATAAATGAAAAAAAAAATTGTAATACCATAGGAGCAATAATGTTTGTTATACAGAGGTAGACTCTATTTGAACAGGATTAATTCCTGAAAACAAATAAAGATTAAATAAATGGAATATTTCACATATGTTTTTCTTGTATTGTTGAATTACGATTTCCTTTATGTATTTCTTTGTTTATTCTGCCCATTCATCTGATTATACGTATTCCACAGTACGTGGCGGTTGTCTGTGACGAGGCTTTACACTCATTGAGCTGAACCCTTTTTAAAGACAAATTATTGTTTTGGTTGTAAGATTGAAATTTATCATCATCGCTATTAAAAATATATGTTAACAAATGGAACCCTAATCGTGTAAAACAATAAACTTTACTAAAAAATGAATGATCAATTTTCAATGCATGGACTGTGGTGAAAGGCGTTTCTTATACGTTATCGGTTCTGGTAAAATTCCACTTTGTATAGAGAAGATTTTTCTTTTTTTTTGTTTATGTCTCTACATGTTCATAGCCAACAGAGATCGATGATACAGCTTCCCGTAAACTAAACTATTATATTAATAAATTTAATAGAATGTACTCTTTAAATTATTAAATAGTTGATTAGGTTTGCTTTAAAATGCCTTATATTTAGTTATACAGTAGTACTTTTCAATGGCACTCAATGTTCTTATATATGGTATCTTCAAGGAATATATAAGCCTTTCAAATTTTTTATTCTACTTCCAACGACGTTTCGAAGTGATTAGCTCATTATCAACAAGTCATCTACAAATAACAATTAACAATGATAATTTACAACAATGATCGCTTATCTAGTCAAATAAAAAGTGAGAATTCACAAAAAAGAATTCTTGCCTACTGAAATGTATTTCAATATTATAATTTCATTGAACAACTATTTCTAGTACACCAAATACCCAATATTCCTCGTCTCAATATTCCTTAAATGTTTGCTCATTTATTGATGCTTGTCCTTCTACAATAAAAAATTGTGTACGATTATTTCATTATTGATTTTTTTTGGTTTATTTAAAATGTATGCTCACCCCATTCTGTACTACCTCCTTCGTCTACTTTATGACATTGACTGCACATTTGAGCTCTTTAGGGATGTACGTCCCGGTAGGAATTAACTAAATGATGGAATGGGATATAGGTGTGTTGATGTTTATTATTTTCCAATCCTCTATCTTATTAAAAATTTATCTCATTTAATATATGGACATAATGCTGGCATATATTTTTAACATCAGATTTAAAATTTTATATTTACCCGTTTATACTAACTCCCTTTTCTATTGGATTTCTAAATTATTCCTTTTGAATAATTATCGTGGCTGTGGCATTCATAGTCGTCGGTTTGTCCTGATGCGCACTTTAACAATCACGACTTGTTCTACACCTTGGAAGTTTAATCATCGACCCATCACTAATTAACTCTTAGGATTGAGCTATTATTTAACATGTATTTATTTATTTACATAATCTCTCACTCGTTATGAAATCAAGCAGTCTTCAGAAGGAAACGTTTTGAAAGAAAGCTTTACCATAAAGGTACCAGAATGATGAGTAGTATTCCTACTATTCCGGAAAATCATTCTTACACAATCATACGGACGGGTTAAAAATGCTGACACGTTGTTACTGGTGAATAGCGTATTGGAGTGACGGAATCGCTTCTTCGATTTACAAACTTGACAGGTAATTAAATTTACCATTTGATAATTATCAATAGTATTTTCCATGATACTGAATTTTGTCCCAATGAGTATTTACCTAATCGAAGTAATCAAAATATCCCACCAATCTGATCTTATTGTAGGAGTGGAAGTAAAAATTAATAGGATCCTTTTTGTTGACTTTTTCGATTGTATTTGAATGTAACTACAATTTTTGGTTTATTATTTTCAATAATGAAGCATTGCAATCGAACAAAAAATTCAAAGACTTAACCCCCTCTCAAAATTTGAGGTTTTACGTTTTAGGATACGTAAAATTAAAAAAAAAAAACGGATAACAAATTTTTGTCCGCCGCCCTCCACGCATTTTCTCCAAAACTACTGGACCTATTTTTTTTTTTCCAAATTTGGGTTTAAAATTTGAGGTCAATCGAGGATGATCATCCTTCATCGACATTACTAATCCGCCTTTTACTTTCTAAATGGCGGCCGAAAAACCTGTGTTGCTCCTGTAGATAGACTGTAGCTCTTGAACGAATGTACCGATTTCAATGAAACTTGGCTAAAGTCTTCAGCTTGATGCCCCTTAAATTTATCTATATAACATACTTCAACGAAAAGAAGCTGGAACAAATGTTACGAGGGTTGGTAAAATTAGATTCCGAATAAATCAAAAAGTATACACTTTTTTGTAATTGTTTTAAAAAAAAAAGTATACATTTTTTTGCAATTCTTATTTATTGTAAAATATTACAATTTGTCTCAAGAACATTTATAATAGTGTTCACAGATCACATTCACACTCTATGTACAATAAATAAAATGAATCATAAAGAAAAATAATATATATATATATATATATATATATATATATATATACAATAAATAAGAATAAAATAACCTAAAAATAAATTAACACATACATACCTATATACAATAAAATCGGACAATTTGGAGCAAAGATATGGTCTCTGGATGTTTTTATATTCTGCTGCAAATCCTTTGTTTTGTATTTTGATTTTTGAATGTGTTGCTGAAGTAATGCTATTTTTTATTTTATTTTTTTATCAGATTATTAATGATGAAAAAAAATGTTTAGGCAAATAATTGAAATTAACTTTTTATTTCTTTTAATTTGTCACTATAAAGGCAATGTTACTTTAGACGTATTATTGTTGGGAAATAATAAACCATTGTGAAATAATTTGCAGCATTTTTTTCTTATGGAACTTAAGATGTTCTACAAGTAAATCTTAATGTTCTTCTTATTAATTTCTTTACTGCGGAACAAGCTGTAGGGAATCCAGGATTTTTTTTTTTTTTAAGTGTTTGGTTCTTTTTTGTTCAACGGTAATTACTCTGAAAAAAAAGAAAGAAACATAAATTATATAAAATAAGGTTTAAGAGGTTCTTGAAGTCCTATGAAAAAAAGTAATAAGTAGAAATAAATAAAAATGAAAAATAAATTAATAAAGTTTATAAAAATGCCATTTCTAGTACCCTTTTTTTTCACTTAATGTTTTATTTACATTAATGAGTCCAGCCGCACTTTTTTGTGTTGCTGTGTTATTTTAATTTTATTCTTTCGGGACTTTGTCTTAGGATAAAGAAAATTCTTTATTTATTTTCATATTTCGAATATTTCTATTTAGATATTATAAATTATTGAAATTATTTGTCTATTTATTTTTCTATTACAATTTATCTGCTCCGTGTTAATAGTTTTTTTTTTTTTGTTTCATGTAACTATAATTATTAAAGATTAATTATAGTGACCTATTCTATCCCACGAAGCGGTTTCATGTTATCAGATCGATTTAACGTTAATGTGTAGATGCACAACTTTTTTTCCCTCGTGGAACATGCAATCAACCCATGGTTTGGATGCTACGGTTAAGAAACGTTCCTTAAGTTCAACGTGAGATAATTCCAATTAAACTAGTAGATCAGTGTTACGTTGCCTGAGATTTTATTTATCGGGTCGTAGAAACATTCGCGTGAGAGTCTATAATAAGCCAGCTAACCCATTCTCTTGATAGAACCCAGCCGCAGGTAATTCTTCTAAAAGATTTCACCTTCGCGTTTAATTTTGGAAAGTAGACTTTATTTGGGCGGGTAGGCATTTCTTAGGTTATTTATTAATTTTCTTCCTAGAAAGTTCAAGTTGGTATTAGATTAAAACGTATGAAAGTGTAAAATGTGTCACGGTGACTTCGTTATTGTTTTTTTTATAAAATTATTCGAGAACAATATAAAACTTTCGTTAAAAGAAATAAATCATAATGTCCTAATTGTATATAATATAAAACCAGATGAAATTATAGTTTGCTTTAAGTTTACCCGAATCTAATGACATTTGTTTTTTAAAATATTTTAGCTTCAATTAATGAACAGCGGTTAATAATATCACATCCAGGGAATGATAGGAAATCGTGGCACAATTATTTAACAATTTATAGTGTTAAATAGGAAATCACTTTTTCAACTCCTTTGTCGAGGTATAAACCCTGAGTTATTTGTTACAACTATGGGATTTATTTTGATTCTTTATAATCGCAACCAAAGTAATCACCTTTAAGGAATAACAATTGGAAAATAAAATAACTTTATAGCAGTCAATACTAATACTTGTTAATAGTCAAATCTCTCTTTCTCCCAGGATATTAACTTTGCATTTAGTATACACTACTTATTTAAAATTTCGTATTTCACCAGTTTAATATTTAATTGACTTATATATTCATCTTTTAAAGATAATTTATTAATGTTTTTCTTTACCTATATATTACAACCGTTACTATATTGACAGTTAGCAACAGCTAAATAACACGTTTTTATGGCAATCGAGAAAATAACTCTAAAATAAAAAATAACTCTTACCCGATAATAAGTGCCCCGTCCATTTTTTTTTTAGTTTTTACGACATTGTTACTATTTCTTTTTCTTGTTTCGGGGTATTAATCACTTTTTATCATCCTTATGTATTATGTATCATGGCATAGTGGAACATTTCGTAAAAAAATCTAAGAAGAAATTGAATAAAATATTGGTTTTTTTCTTTATAGATTTTATTTATCGATGTAGACACAAATGATTCTGAACAAAAGGTACAGAGGACCCTTCTTGGATTGTCAGTTAACTGGTTTATTTATTTATTTTTACAAACTTGTTTTAAATCTTCTGTCCAGTAGTTGCTGCTATGGACCTGTTCTCTACCGTACCAATCACATGTTACTTATTATCGATCGTTTAACATTAAAATAACTTGTAGTTTTTCGTGACTTCTGCATGGTCCAGTACTCCTGTTTTTTTATTATTTACATTTATAGGCCGTTGAAGTCCAAAAGGTTTAAAATATTGACTTATTTATGAAATGAGATTAAAAATATTTTCATTCTGTGACTTAAGTCCCTTAAGAATAATAATTACTAGGTTCAAGAAATATTTGCATTACATCTGACATGTAGAAATAAAGGAAAAATAAATAATTGTAATAAGATAACATGAAAATTGTTACACGATTGCGGAAGATTGAATATCAATTAGGTGGTGGAATAGGAGTTGATTGAAGGAATTTGTTGATGAGGATTGACATATAGCGGATTTGCTGGAGAAAGTAGTTTTATGGGAAGGAATATATAGATGATCTATAAGTTGGAATCTTGCGTGAATGAATTGAGTAAGGAGTTCTAGAGTATAGGGAGGATTTTGGGTTCTGAGGACTTGGAAAAGGAAAACACGAAAGGTTATATAAATTTCCCGTATTATATATTTCGATAAGTTTACATTTCGCTGATATACGCTTGTTTCTTTGTTTATCGAAAGGGTTGATTCAGGAGTTTCAAATATCATCAATAAGCAAGAGCGCACACGATGTGAAAGTGGAAGTTGTCACGAAGCTACGCCGGAACTTTTGGGTTTGCCGGTTTCTTTTGAATAAATGATCTAGTATTTCGTGCCCCTTATTTAGCATTCATAGTTATTTGTATTATTGTTTTAGTGGATTGGTTATTTTTTTTCCTGATAACTTTTTGGCTATAGTAACATTTTCTTGTTTATTGTTTTTAATTAATTGTTAAATGTTTTTGATAAATCGCTTCAGTGTTTTAAATGAGTATTAATTGATAGTTCAGTGCAGTGAAGAGCGAGATAAATTGCCTTATGTATGTCCCATTTAGCTGTAATATGTATTTGTAATTCTGAAATAATTTCAATTATTGTTATTTGAGGACTGCAGTTCACATCAACCAGACAGATTATAGAATTGTTAGTCAAATTACAATTTGTTGTTTAAAAATCTTTAAAAACAAATCTTATCCAAGCTACAGTTTATTTCTGTTGTATGACGTAATGCACTAAGGACTTCAATACCTTTGTTTATTTAGGCATTATTGTAGTTTGTAAGAAGTTCCGTATTTCGAGGAGAAACACAATGCTTTTTTAAAGAAAATTAATACTGATTGATTGTCATTATTGACATATTTTAAACTCTTGTTTAATTCTTGTACTAATGTTGTATTGATTTGTTATTTAAAATTCTGTATCCATGGGCATTTCTATGTCCTTTAGTGTTGCCAGAAATCGGTCTTAGTCTTGCACTTTGCAAGACCAAGACCAAGGCAGCGTAACTGTTGCACGACCAACACCAGGACTCGTAAAAAAAGTCGATTTTTTGAATATAAATTAAGGCAAAATAGTTACTAATACTTTAAAATCTTAGTTACTATATGTAAATAGTAATAAGTAATTACAAGACATTTGCAAGACTCTTGGGCAAGACCAAGACCATGACTTGAGTTTGCAAGACCAAGACACTTCTCGATCTCGTATTTGAGCAACACTAATGTCCTTCGATTGTGGAATGTTTATCTTTTTTTTCTTGATTGAGAGCTTTTATTTGAATCCTCTGTAGGGAGAAATATTAAGGATGGACATTATTAATAAGTATGAAGTATGATCTTCTTAAGTTTGTTTTAATCATATTTTATTACCCATTTATTAAAAAAATCAATGAAAACCGGCCATGTTTTATGTATAAAGATATCGTGCACTTCATCAACGGTATACTGGAAAGTCCTCTGGTCTCAAGTGCTGTTAGCTCTTCTGGATGTTCACCTACCGTGATGTAATGTCGGAATTAGTTCAACGATCCTCGTGAGATACGTTAATGCTAATTATTATATAATGTTTTGTATTATGTAATGACAGCTCTTATGTTTTATACAGATATTATATTATTTCATATTTTGTTTCTATATAATAATTATTGCAAGAGATATTTCATGATAAACGATGTAATTCAGAAATTTTATAAATTACTGAAGCGTTTATTATCTTGATTTTTTTTTATTATTAACTTTTTTTCATGGAAGAACGAATAAGTTTAGTGACTTCTTATTTCAAATTTACAAGTCATGTATATAAAGCTTATGTAACATGATTAATTTCCAAAATCAGTGATGAGACACAAACCAAATGCATGCTGTTATGGGAGGTTAATTACCAGTTAATTATCGACTAATGGTAATAATTAATATTTTTCTCCTTGTTTATTGCTACTGATAATCTAGGCAACTAATTCGATTTCTTGTAATATTAAATATGTTTTAATCCTTTTATTCTTCTATTATTATAAACTTATGTGTTTTAGAAATTCGTTTCCTTATCGTATAATTTTTATTTGTTGAATAATAAAATATACTTATTACTTAATAACATTTTCGCTCAAAATAAAACTTTAAAATGTACCAACTAATGTACGCTTTATTGTATTCAATCTAAAAAAAAATATACAACTTGGTCTACTAATAACTTTTTTGTTTATATGATTTGCTGACAAACAAATTGACGCTAAACCGATTATAAATTTTTAAAGTAAACAATTTCATCTACTTATTTGATATTTAATCCTTAGTTTTTGTTTCACAATTATATAGAATTTATTTACTTCTATTTAAAGAGATGTTTATTTTATTTTATTCTTTTGTATCCAGTCTTGCTTTAATGCTTTCCTCTCTTCGATAATTTGTCTCCATACTATTTGAATTTATTAGATTAACTTGTAAATGTGTTCTAATTCGATGTGAAAAAAATTATATTATTCAAACAAGATTCAAATACTTTTGGGGATATGTGAATGTTTATTATTGATAATACGATAGCTAAAACATTTTTTTTTACTTACTAAAATAAATTTCATTATTTAAAAATCGATTATTTAGATTATGCCTATCTTCTCTTTAATGAGTTTGAATATGAATTAAATTAATTAAATACATATATGTAATTAAAATATGAATAAACTGGCAACAGTTTATATAATTAATTTTGCATAGATGTCATACGCAGAAAAAATTAAAACCACTTTCCTTATCTCTGATTTTAAAAAAGATGAATCGTTTTGAGTTTTTTATTGAACATAAAAAATATCAAAAATAAGCCATATTTACAACCTTAAAAAAAAATGTGCTCAAAAAGATAGTTCTTTTTTACTAAAATTAGATAATCAGAAAGAGACGCTCTATTTTTATTTCAATCAAATATAAGTCATAAATTAATAGTTAATTTTCACCAAAATGAATTAAAATTGTGTTACCATTTTTAGTTAAACAGTAAACCATTACTGATATTAATAACCAGATCAAGTTAGCTTAAATATTTTTGAAACATTAATTTTTTTCTTTAACTCGAAGTATAACAAGAGAGAAAGTACTGTTTTATATTAGTTAATTTTTTTGTAGCCTAAATAGCGGTTGATAATTGCTAAAGTGAAATAACAGTTAAAAAATAACTGAATAATGATTAACGACCCATTTCTTGATATAGTTGCGCAACCTAGTTTCTCTCGTAGCCTATTAGTATTCCTGTTAAGCATAATGTGGATTACTATTTATATATTATTTAATGTGCTACTATTCGTTCGGCTATATATTCGCTAGCTCGTTCACAGGTTTATTGTTTCACATTTTATATTATATTGTTATCTAAAATTAAAATTATAAGTTTTTATAAAATCAGTCGAGACGCAACAGGCTTTAATCAATGAGCATTATTAAATAACTTGTTATTTAATTATATCGGAGAGTTGATAATGATGTTTATTACTCGGAAGAAACTGTTACTTACCAATCGTCTATAAGTAAGACCATTGTTTAGATAATGATCCATGTAATTGTTGGGCTCATAAAGCGTGACTTACTACATTCTGATACAATTAGTCTACAATCAAGAGATTAAATACAATTATCTAGTTATCTTCAATCTATTACATGCTATTACTCGGTGAGTGATTTAGTCTGTCTACTCAAGTGTCATTGTGAGATTTGTAAGCAACCGTTATTTTTAAGCATTTGTTTTTCTTCATTCTAATCAGGTGAATGGCGTCCAATCGTTAACAAATGATCAACTTAATATTTTGTCCTATCAAAGTGTTAACTTTTTAGGTTATTATGATGTTGTTTTTATAAATAATGAATTATAATTATTTGTTGTTCATATTAATCCCGAGATTTAGGAATAATAATATGAAAGATCACGACTGGTGTGTTATGCTACTATTTTGATCACCATTAATTCAAAATCACCAATTTTTTTTTACTTAGTTCTTTATAAAATTACTTATATATTTGGCTTTATTTTTTATCGATTGAACAAGATTTTCATCGCCATAAACAATCACTAAAAACAACCACTAGCATAATTTACACACTTTACTTTAAAGTTTTTATTCTCTGATCTTCTCGACAATATATCTTGATTGATGTTTCGTTATGCGAAATGGTGTAAATGACCTGAATAAAAACATATACCTTAAAACTTAAAAAAAAATAGTCCTCCTAAAACTTTGTAAATGTCTTTGTATTATCGTAACTTGCAAATTTTTTATCTACTAAAATTTTCAGAAATGGAAAGTTTTCTCATTAAATTGGATACTGAAAAGTCATAAATACTCATTAGAAATCAACTTGAATAGTAAGATAATTTGATTTCAAAATCGAAAAACAAGGCCTACATAACGTCGTTATTGGTATATGTTGTGGTGGAGGTCACACAAAACGGCCCAATATTTTTGTAGGCCACCTTTATTCTCGATTTCGTGATAAAATTATCTTACAATTCAAGTGGAAAGCAAATGGGTGTTGATGAATTTTTAGTACCTAATTAAATAGAGAAAAGGTGCCGATCTCCAGATTGAAAAAGTCCTAATTCCGAGAATTTTCGTAAATGAAAAAGTTGTTGGTTACAATGAGATGAAGCTATTCATGAAATTTTAGGCGGGTGTTATTAATTTGATGACACATCGCCTTGCAAACTATCGTTGATCAAATTACATTGAATGGATTTTAATCAACTAGTTATTGATTTTATTTTTATATACAAATTTCCGAATTCCGTATTCTTATTATTTTTTTTTTTAACTAAAACTGAAAGCAGTAATATTTTTTTTCCTATCAGATGAAATATGATTCCACGTTTTTACCTTAGCACTAAATTAAAAAAAACAAACATTCAATCATCAACTCGAATGATATTGATTAAAAATTAACAAATGTGTAATGTTGGTGTTCGACTTAATATTTTAATTTTCACTCTCCATTCATACTTCATAAGGCGCGTTGTATATACCATTTCGCTTAGCAAAACCGTCTGTCAATCAAATAACATTGAATGGATTTTAATCAACTAGGTATTGATATTATGTACACATTCTGAATTGGACGTTCTTGCTTTCATCTACCTTTATAGGAAGGATATATTTTTTTTTTCGTACGATGACATATCCGACTGCAAAAGTCCGCAGATGTGAAGTTTTTTAATTAAAATTTGTAGTTCGTTACTACATCAAAAAAAGTTCAATTGATGCTGACTCCAATGTACTCAAGTTGTGTTTCAAACAAGATGAATTTTTTTTTTAAACTTTTGTTTATAACTATCCAATACACAAGTTACAATATTATTTTAGTGTAGGATCCACTACCACACTATACCTTACTCGCATTAACATTTCATCTGAAATTACATTTTGCATGCATATTTATTGTATAACTTCTGAGGCGCATATATGATTCTTACAACACTTCACTAATTCAGAATAAATTTTTTCTCAAGTGATGGGACATAATCCTGTGATAAAAATTGCTTAGGTAATCTTATCTCGGTACTGAGCATTTGGATCTTCTTATTTATTTATTTTCATTTAGTGATTTATTAAGTATACATAGGCTTAGCCCTGAAAAATGTATTTAGCCACGTTTCAGATATATTTCGTTACTATTTTTCTTATTTTTATTTCAACAACATATCTTCTTGACCACAGAGGTACTTGGAATATCGCATTCATCGAGAGGAACACATTGCCGGTAACTACTCACTTTCCTTGAAGAAAGGCTGGACCCCCTGGGTGGACATTCCCCACACCGCAGGTCTTTATCAATCTGAGGCAGCTCACTGATAGCGCTGAAGGGTGAAAGTGGGAGGGGTTGATAATTAGAGATCCTCCGTGTCACAGGCCTTTTATCCGGAGTTTCTCTTTGAAACTTTCTGCTTCACTTAATCCGACCTCCTCCATTCACCTGCCTCGGCACAATGTTAGTGTGTTGTCGGGGAAATTGTGAAAACTAGACGTTGCTCCTATTGTAGTTCGTCTGATGAATATTATGCTCGGCAGGAGGTTCGACTGTGAGAAAAAACTTACACTGTAGATTCGCTGTCGCATTCTTGTGACTTAATGATTTTTTCGCTGTAACTGGATGCTTGACCATTGACTTCACAAAGGACCGCTGAGGACATTTCTAACTAGAAAGTTTGTTCTCATAAGTAACACCTGTTTTGTAGTGTCCCTTCACATCTTTAACAATCTCATACGTTACAGTCCATTTGCAATAGGTCGTTATTGCTAGTTATAGCGTTGCCCACCCGGCCTTCCGGTGGATTTGGGATCCGAGTAGATTGGAATTTATTACGTTGTTTGTGGATCCTCAGAATGAATCTCTACCTTCCCACTGTAGTTAGTGTAGGTTTGGTTGTACCTCTAGAACAGCCACTGTCTCCGTATTTCAGAATTATCTACTTTAAGAACACCGGTGACACTATTTTCATCCCTAGATAAAATTTTGAACAATGGCTCATTACAAAGAAGATGAAACATTGGACACTTTCCTCGCTTATAGTATGCAGATCCGATTTTTAATTTCTAAGATATTTTAATCCGTATATTCAATAAAAATCGTTATTAGTTGTTTTGATCCTATTTTTTCTCTTTTCGCCTCTCTAATACGCAGTCGCGTTAATATGAAATTTAGAATAATAGCTCATTACAAAGAGGGTGAAATGCTGGACATTTTCCTCGCTTACTGTATGCAGGTCCGAGCTCTAGTTTCTGAGATATATTAAACCAAAATCGTTACCCTTTTTCCCTCTTTGACGCCGCGTCACGTAAAGATTCAATTTTGAGCAATATCTCATTACAAAAAAATAAATAATATATGTGCATTTCCTTTTTACAGTATATGGGTCCGATTTTTAGTTTTTGTGATATTTTAATCTAAATGTAAAAACATTTCAAAAACTCACTGGTGTACTTAAAGTAGAAAATAGCCCAAAGCTGTTTTAATAAAATAAAATAATGTAGATAATTTTCTAGTAAAGTTTCGAATGTTAATGGAAGTTGATGATTTAGTTTATTATAGGTTTCTTAGAAAAGCGATAGAGATAAATTATCAAACAAGAATTTAATTTAAGATTTTTTTCTCTTTTCTCATTCCGATGACTTTTTTTGTTTTTTAGCATATAAATATTTATTTGCGTGTGTCATAATGATGGGCAATTGATAAATCATTCAATGAAGTAGATCCCACAGATGAATAGTTCGAATTTAATTTTTATGAGATATTTTTAAGAATATATTTATATTTTGATTGAGTTTTCCCTTGAGTATTTTTTCAGTACATTTAGTTGTTAGTGTATAGATACTGACGTGTTAATTTTGCATTAATAATTATGAAACAAGTCCTATACTTATCAAATTTGGAGAAGAACCAAGCTATTGAACCTCTGTAATTTTTATTACTAAGATTGAAATTTAATCCATCTTTTCTTCTTTGAGAAATGAAACATTAGTTCATCCTTATCTGGTAAAAATATCCGATCTTTTTGAATGACGTTGGAAGTTTATTCTTAGATGAATAGCATTGGGCCACGATCCTGCTGGTCACGAAAGCTTCTTAAGGTAACTCCGACAGAATGATGTCACTTGCATCACCATTTATATCCGTATCTGTCTGGCTTTAAAAAAAAATAATAAAAAAGTCATCCGTAGCTATGTGGCAGAAAAAAAAGTATTCATTTTATTTTAATATTATTTCTACTGTCAAATAATAGTTCTGAATCTAAACAATACCTGGGATATATTGATGGGTGCATATATTCCAATTAGTTTGTCTGTTGTTTAAAAGTTGTATGCTCTATATCATCCCTTAGATTGTTTTAAAAAAAAAGTTTTTTAATTTTACGAACATACCCATAACCCATCTTACGTTACGTGCTTCCTTTATTTTTTTATTTTGTAAGACCTATTTCGTTTTTTAATAAGTACTATTTTATAGTACTTTATTTACGGTATTTGTTTCTAAAAGCTCGTAAATATTAATAATTTTATTTCATTAAAATGTATCCTCTATTCTTTTGTCGATTTTAGTCCATTATTGGGGAAGATAATTGATGACTACGGGAAAAAAAAAACCATGCAATGTCCAAAAAACAAAATTTAAAGTTGGGTAAAGAAAATGGCCTTCCTTGTAATATAGAAATATAATTGGAATGCTACCAATGGGTAGTTTCTCCTCATGTTGTACATGTCATATTACTTGTTCATATTTACTTGTTGTATTTATTATTAATTACAGTTGTAAATTTCGTTAATAAAAAAAAAAAAGTTGGATATAGTTTCTATTCCTTCTTGTTGATCGTTTTTTTTTCTCTATTTATCTTCAATTGTATGACAGAAATTAAAAATAGTATGTATGAACAGTGGATTTTTTCCCGCAATATCTCAGGCCTGGTTATGACTACGGTTTAGGTGGATGCGTGTTTGAAAAAAATGTATCTGTCAGAGAAGCTCAGGTTTGCTCGTCAGATCAAAGATGTTTCAGTGCTTGCGTGTTATAAAGTTTTCTTTTATATACTAGCGAAGATGGGATCCATTTGACGATGAACATTTTGTAAAACATAATTATTTTATTATTTATTTGTTAACTAGTAGTGGTGAAATAGAAGATTTCAACGGGTTATTGACTGCAAGAGGCGTTAATGGAGAGTAAGTCAACCGATAAACAGTCCAAAAAACAAGATAAAAACAAACTTTTTTAAAGTTGGATATAGTTTCTATTCCTTCTTGTTGATCGTTTTTTTTTCTCTATTTGTCTTCAATTGTATGACGTAAATTAAAAATAGTATGTATGAGCAATGGATTTTCAATATTTTGAATGATTTTTTCCCGCATTTTCCCCCATTGAACAGTATATATACTTTAATATATATAAACTACTTTTCATAGTTTCTAAAATCACTCAATAAAAAGGAAGACATAGATTAATTTAAATATATATATTAATCTATGCCTTCGTTTTTATTGAGTTAGAGATAATTTATTTGAAAAACTTTTTTTGAGATTTTATTGAGCTAGAGACAATTTATTTGAACAACTTTATTGAGATAATAAAAAAAATACTTTGTCATTTAGTTACTTTTAATGATTTTAGAAATTATGAAAAGTAGTTTCTAAAACCATGGAAAGTAGTTTCCGAAAAGAAAACTAGGAATACTTTTTGAAACTGTACTATTCTTCCCAAAACATTGATAGTTTGTTTCGATGTCTAGGCGCTAAACATCCACGTCATCAGCGCCCGATCAACTAAATAACACTACTTTTATGCTTTTTTGGTTGTTGGTAGAAAAAAAAATCATAACAAAAAATCAATAGAATAAAATAAATAACTGAAGATAATAGACACTTATAGATAATAAGATAGAATATATAAATAAATAAACTTTTAAAAAATAGCAATAAAATGAATAAATGAATTTAAATTAATCAATAAATGACCTAAAAAAAAAAAAATCTGCAAAGGATCATTAATTATATTTATCATTGATACTTTTAGGTTCAATGAAGACAAATCATTTTTAAAAACTGGTACCATATTTCATAACGTTTTAAGCTGAGACCTTTGGATAAAGATTTCACATTGTTAGAAAAAGAATTGTTAGTGTTTTTAATATGAGCTGTTGAAAAAATAAAATGTTAGTGAAATTTCGAGTAGGCAAGTAACCATAAGTACTTTGAATCCGTAAAAATAATAAACAAAAGTACATTGATAAGTATAATTGAGCTTTAGCATTTTGCCACTTTGTTAAATTAATGACCAGGTACTTTGTATTAAAATAAAATTAGTAATTTTATTTTTTAATCCAGCGGTAGATTTTCATTTTTAATTTTTAATGTTGCAAAATCATTTATTTTCGAAAGTTTTCGAATATAGTAAGATGACTTGTATTATCTTTATTTGTGGTTATTTTAAAATTTTTTACAAGTGGATTTTTCTTGTACTCGTCATTTTGAAGGAGCTAATGATATAATACTAAATATGTTTTCGAAGGAAAAACATAAGTACGCGAACTTTCCTCATTATGGATAATTTTTATTTATTAATTTCGGATTAGGTACTAAAATTATTAACATTTAATTTTATTCACATATTTTTTCCTGCCGTTTGAGTGTATTTTTCCGACTCTTACACCTGATTTCATCATTAGTTAACTCCTGCTTGTTGTGAGAGTGAAAATAGAGCAGGTGATGAGTGGATTACAATTGCAGATTGAATTCTTTTGTCACTTTATGTAAATTTCAGTGGCCTCAATATGGCTGTGATTCCTACCGAATATTTTAGCCATCGATTTTTTTACTCTTCGAATCTAGTTTATTTACTTATAGATGAGTTTATGTAATGTCTCATTCAGGATTCATGTTTTAAATTAAATATAATTTATGGGTTTCCAACCTTTTTTCACCTACGGGCACATTTATGGGTTATGTTTTAGATGACGGGCACCGTATTTTTATGCAATGTGAATTGCATGTGGGTTACTGTTGTGATATTTAAAATAAAATTTGATTTTGTGATATTTAAAATAAAATTTAAAGGTTATCAATAAAAAGAAATATATATACGTACAGACTTTTTAAAAATTATTTCTAACACTAATGAAACATATTTCTACAGAAAAGGAGTAAGCACCATGTATAATAAATGAATTAATTTTCTTTTATTAGAGTAATACATTTTGAAAATTTAATAGAAGCTATATAGGTTATAGCTAGTTAGGAAATAGGTTTAATGCAGTGTTACCAATAGTGCCATTCATTTTTTTACTTTCCTACCTATAAAGAAAGTATTGCAATCGGGTCAAATTTCCGATATGCGGTTTTCGACGGATCTATACGTTTCAGAGCCCTCTGAGTCCGGAAAACACATTTTTAGCCATTGGTCTGTCTGTCTGTCTGTGCCAAGATTTTCTCGGAAACTACTGAACCGATTTCGTTGCTTCTTTTTTTATTTTGTAGGGTTTTGACTACTGATGCGTGTGATAGAAATTCGGTGCTCCATGCGCAATAGCTTGCGCGAAATAAATGAAAAACATCTTTTTCTACAGACTGTAGCGCGAAAACGGCTCTAACGATATTTATGAAACTTTCCTATAATGTTCTAATAATTGTCAAAAAAAAGTTATGGGTTATAAGAAAAGAAAAATGTTATGGGACCTAACTCCCTAAGTATATATTATACTGTAAAATTTATAATAAAACTTTTGAAATCCTGGTGTCAGAGAATGAGAGAAAAAAGATGACTAAGTGAAAGTAAGAAAATCTGTTGCCCGCATCACACAAGCTTCACTATTTTCTCTACTTTTAACAGAAATTATTGTTTGACAATACCAAGCTATAGCAAAAAGTTTTTGATCAGCAATATTAGAGGATATTGAAATGTTTACACTGATCTTGCTTAAGCCGGTTTACATTGCTTTAGTTTATCAAATTAATCGTACTCAAATCTTTTCTTTGATCAATTTTCAGGAAAAAAAATCTAGTTCAACTTTTGAAATCTAGCAAAATAGGACTTGCTTTTTCAAGTCTTAAAGCCCAAAAAAACTTTTTTTGTTTTTTCATGAACATATGTAAAGATATAAAAACTTTTCTGAAATAGGTAGGAAAGTCGTGTGAGTGGACACACCAGATTTTTTACTACCAAAGGAAGAGCTTTAGTAAAACAGTAGTGATAATATCATTTCCATAAATGAATTATTAAACTCAAATAATTCATTAATACTTCTAAATTTTATATTTGTTATATTTTTCACTATAAATATATTTAAGAAACAAATCGTAAAACGTTTGAATGCAAAACTCGTTCTGTTGCCAAGGTGATCGCCGATAAAGGTTATATATTAGACATATGTGGGCACAAGCTTTCTCACAGTGGTGCTAGCGAGCTCTAGCTTGGGAACCCATGTATTATTGTATGAAAAAATTAAAATTAGAAACTTAAAAGACGTTTCATTTCAACAATATAAATTTTATTCTTATGTCCATTTAAATACTCTCTTCTTTAGCTGAAAACTTAGATCCTGATGATTCAATAATTTCAATTATTTTTTTAGATAATTGATTTTTTATTATTATTTTTATTTGAAGTTGTATTTCCTCTGCAAATACACTATTGTATATACGGTGCAAGCTATAACATCTTGAACTCCTCTCCAGTTCAATATCAATACGATCGACTGGTTGAGTTCTCCCCTTTCCATCCTCTATCCATTCACCCATCTCCGTCGTATCTTTGATTTATCTCCTGCCAGCGTTTCAGCTTTATAAACTGAAGTGCTGTATCGCCTAAACTTGATCCGCTCCAATTCCTTTGCTTACATCTGAATAAACGGAAATAGAAATCCGAAATCAGCTTTTCTTGCTATGCTGATTTATAGACATTTTTTTTAGTATATCCTTTCTGACTCATTTAAAAAGTGTCTATATTTATTATTACTAATGTTACACGACACATTACGTAAGCGTGTTATGTGACATGACATTGGTTTGTATGGAAACTTCTTATTGTGGCCTTCCAATAGTTCTTTTATGTTAAAAGGTCCAAATCCATCTTCTGTTAAGTAAAAAGTTAAAAAAAATTAACTATGCTAGTGTGGGTTTTTTTATTTTTTATTTTCTTTTAATGATGATTTTAGATTTTAAGGATTGGATGACTTGGACGGTTCTCTGTACAGAGCATAATATTCGTTTATTTAATTTCCTAGAAAGGATGATCATTATCATGTAAATGAGTTTTTAGTAATAAATTATAATTTAAGAGTATTTTTCAGAAAAGTGAAAATAATTGAAACTCAATAAAAAATTAATTGAGTTTCTAGCATTTCGTTATTTCATAATTTTAATTAAGAAATAACCTCAGTATATTACTATTTTCTATTTACGGATTTAAATTAATCATATTTCTTTTTTTTTATTTCAGGTGAGTTTCTTGCTATTTTCGAAATCAGCCTTTTCAAGTAAGTTTAGTTATTTATATTAGTATCGTTGGTATAATAAAATAGTTATGTTTTTTTAAATTATTCTCTTTAAAATTCATGATAAAGTCGACTGTTCTACATATCAAGGGTGATAAATATTCAGGACGCAGTCATTATAATGTTTTTATTAGTGCCGACGTTTCAGCCCAAACATGTGGGTCATCATCAAAGCTGAAAATTTTTAAATACAATCAGAGATATAATATTATACGACCAATAATGGTTAATAATAAACTATAGTGATTTATGTACCATCAAATCAGTATAGTTTATTATTAAACATTATCGGTCGTATAATATTATATCTCTGATAGTATTTAAAAATTTCAGACCTGATGACGACCCACATGTTTGGGTTGAAACGTCGGCACTAATAAAAACTTTACAATGACTGCGTCCTGAATATTTATTCTCCCATTATTATTATTATTCAGATCCGGTAATTACAAATATTTTACACTTATATAAAACCCAAAAATATTTTTACGGATTTTATAAATAATATGTTACCAAATTAATCCAACGTGTCAATATTTTCAGTGATATTTATCACTCATGATGTTGATAAATATTTATATGAGCTCGCGTGACAAGTTCCGAATAAATTTTATTCGGGAAAAATGGAGAGCAGATACTGTTTCTGTATGCGGTACCAACTACATGAAAGTAATAATATTTCTTCCTAGAAATAAATAAATCCCTTCTAAACAAGTTTAAGCAAGTAATTTATCACGAGTATTATTTCGCAAACGTTGGGCAAAACATAAGAATAAATCAAGTCAGTTTCAAAATGTCACAGGACCGGTTGTATTCGCCTACTGTATTCAATTTCTTCTGACACCTACCATTCTCTTTGCTGAACAGTGTTGTGCCAACTTCTTCGGGATATGATTTAATTAACCTAATCATAAACACTTTTTTAATTTAATATATTTTTTTATTAGCATCAGTATATTTAGTTTAGTCTATTTAATCTCCACTTTACAATTACTGGAATTAAATTCATTATGGAATAAAATTTAATCTATAGAGAACATTTTACATCATTAAACAAACTATTAAATTGAACCGCTAATTATTATATCATGTGATTCTTAATTACTTCTTAATAGCTAAGTTTAATCATTAAATCTGGAGAACCTTTGTAAAATCAAATCAGCAGGAATCACTTAAATAGCTTTTTGTTTCTAATATTTTATAGAATAAATATATATATATATATATATATATATATATATATATATATATATATATTTTTTTTTTTTTTTTTTCAAATTATTAATCAAATATATTGATAGTCAGAAAATATATTATTTGAACATTTTAATATACAAAGTTTTTAATTTTATGGTATTAACTTTGTAGTCTAATATATTTTCGATTGAAACCAAAGGTGAAAAGATACTGAAACTTTATTCTATTTATTTTTTCATTCTTCAAGAGGAATGATTTCTCCTGAAGTCGATTTATTTCTTCAATCATCCTATGAAAAATGAATTTTTAATTTGCATGATTTTTGTATATTATTAATATCAAATAAAAACATTAAAAATCTATTTTTTCCTTGAATAATTTCTGTAATATAAATTTTTGAAAATTGTGAGAAGAACTGATTTTTACTATTTTTTCGATTATGAAAATGCTTTTAGATTTACAATTAATAATGTTATAGGGATGTTTAAAAACTCATTTCAAAACCGATTATATAGATTTTCAATTAATTGTAAGATGACTTCCTCGGATTTTTTTACATGGTTGAAATATTCTTCTTAAAATTTTATGAAATATTCTACTTAAAAGAGTTCTTAAAATTTTAAAACCTTCTTGGATTTTTTGAAAAAAAAAAAAAATATAGAAAGATTATTTAGATTCAGTTTAAATTTCAGTAGAGAGAAATGATGGGATCATCGACAACTTCATATAGTTACTCTATGATTCATCATAAAAAAATGAAATAGTGGTCTAATATTTATTTTTCATATTTATCTAGAATAAAACATTTGTTGAATAAAATAAAACACACTTTCTTCCTAAAATGTTGTCTTAATAGTAAAGAACTTTATTCCAATTATATGTATGTTATATGTAAATAGAGATCTATATTTTTTATAGATCTATAATTATTCAATATTTTATCAGAATAATGTGTTTCAGATTACTGAGTAAATATCTTATTCCATTATTTCTTTGACTTGAAAGGCAGAATGAATATATATTTTAATAACATATATTTAAAAAAATAATAAGAATTTTGAAAAAAATAATATTTTGTGGCCAAACAAATGAAAGCCACGCAAATAAGCTGTACAATCAGCTATCAAACATGTCTATAACTCCATCAGTTTGTGTAGTTGAAATTTTTTGTCATGAAAATTTGGCTGATTCTGATTTCTTTAGAAATCTATATTAAAAACTACATTTATCGACTAAATTTTTCTAGTGTTTAGTGCCTGAAAATTAGAGCCAGAAGTAAAAAGCATCTAGTGATTTTAAATGACCCACCAAGTAACAATAAATTAAGTGAGTAAAAATAAAAATATCTTTCAATCATAGTCACCACAGAACTTCAAAACAAAAAATATAAGCCAAACGTTGAAATTAATCCATATTTCTGTTTTATTTTGGTTTCTAATAATCTGGCCTTGTATTCCCAAAATATCCCAAGTGTGGTTAAGACTACGGTTGGGGTGGATGCGTGTCTGAAGAAAATGAATCTGTCAGGGAAGCTCAGGTTTGCTCGTCAGATCAAAGATGTTTCAGTGCTGGCGTGTTATAAAGTTTTCTTTTATATACTAGCGAAGATGGGATCCTTTTGACGATGAACATTTTCTAGAACATAGTTATTTTATTATTTATTTGTTAAATAGTAATGGGAAAATAGAACATTTCAACGGAATATTGACTGCAAGAGGCGTTAATGGAGAGTAAGTCAACCGATTATGAGTATTTCAGAATGAGAGCAACAACGTTTCATATTTACTTACAGCTATTGAAGAGGAAGTCACAAAGCAATAATTGTTTTGTATGAACAATAATTAATTAATTTACAATTAGTAACTTGTGCTGGCATATCACCGAGACAGTTATCATCGGTTGTTGATTAATTAATTTTTCTACGTCCATTGTTATGTTCTATTGATCAGCACTTGGACGTCAGAAGTAATGCGAACAAATTGGTTTGAACTACTGACCAGTCTGACGTGCTTAATCATCAGTTACAGTTGCAAGCAGTGTAAACACTTTTGTTTCATTCGCATTGTTCTCGTGTAAATCTCTTTTTGTCAGAAAATGCATCCACTGTGGTCATAACATGATTTATAAAGCAGCGCTTATGATGATGATAACGTTGTCAATATCACCGTCTCACTCATTGACGGGATATTATCAATACCAACTCTTATTTTTATTAACGTTAATTAGAAGTAAGTAATGAGATGTATTATTACACTTGCGTAACGAAACCAAATATCGCACTTTAGATCATCAGTAAAATGTTTTGTTTTCTTAGATGCAAGTTAGTACTTTAATTATGAATGTAGGAAAGTACTAGTGCCAAACTTCTTAGTTTTTTCATTTATTTATTGAGATTTGCAACCACTAGTAAATTTGAACAGTACAAGAATAATGACATGAACTTGGCGAGAAACTACTCAGTGATATTACTGCGTAAATAGTTATAAATTAGAAGATCCCTAGAAAATCTGTTCAGATACCTAGGAGGATTATCAGGAATCAAGAAGAAAGCAAGGTTGAAAAGAAGTGGATTTGGATGGGCCTGGAGTTTGTCATGAAAGGATTGATATCTTAATCGGACCAAACCAGCTAAGGTCATTATGAATAATTACATTTTCGGCAAAATAAGGAACAATGCGAATTTTACGAAGGATTTTGGACTTTAAGGATTGGATTCCAGAGAAACTCGATGGTTTGGTGGAGCCCGAAATCTCAGCTCTATCAGTCTTTATTGGTCTTTTTTTGTAGTCTTGTAAATGAGTGAGAAATTTAAAATATAAATAGATTTTTGGAAGTTTGATAAATATGCACTTATGTGTCTATTTATAGTCGAAGATTATTTTAATTTTTGTAAGCCCTTGTAGAATCATTTTCATCGCTTGTTGCATTAGTCACCCAGTCCGTATTAGATTCGGCCACAAGAGGAAATTCTGTCATGGGCAAGAATAAGGATCTGGAACTTGTTGCTTTATAAAGGCATTCAGGAGTTGCAAGTTGGGTTTAAGAAAGAGGATTACCTTGATTAACATTTAACCCGCTTGCTGTTTGTTATTTCAACTTATGTCCTATTCAAGAGGAGCCTTTTTTAGTCTGCTATTTTAAATAACATCCCTCCAGAAGTGCCATTTTCATATTTTATGTTTGATCTTTAAACACAAGTGAAGTTGCTAAACCATTTTAGCCAAAAAGAGGTTATGAAGGCTGCAGGTTGCAATTTTTTTTTAGTGATGAACAAGAGACCTTAAAGAATGATTTATGCTTCTCTTCTAATAGCTATAGACTAAGGGTTCCTAAAATTTATGTCCCTGCGTGAAGAAGAGTTTGTCAATTTATTATTGATTAGATCAGATGTAATATAGTGATATTTTTGAAATATATATTCCGAGAATTCTAATCGAATTGGCGTCTTTTTTATCTATTTCTCGCTCTTAATGGTACTACTTCAACTTATCAGAGAACTGGGCGGTTCAGACCACCTGAGGTTTTTTTATCAATATAAAATGTTCCAAATAAAAATTAAAAAACATGATATATATATAAATTGTCACTATATCTATGATTCAAAATTTGCTTAAGAAGTGAGGGAAAATCTGTACTATTTTACCCAAGAAGAGTCTTTGGTTTAATGGTTTGTAAGGAAGTAATGATTATTGGTCTACATAGTATACCTATGTACTATGTCTACATAGTATACCTATAATAATCCAAAAATTCTTTAAATAAGTCTTCTACATGGAACCTTCGTACATCATTATTATTTGTTGTAGTTCATAACATTAAGGTTAGAAAACTTTGTAAATTAATTTATTTTTAATTGTCATTTAATTATTCACAATTGTCATTTCTTTGTTCATTGTAGTTATTCTGGGGGTACTAAATGTCCCAGAATAAAATTTACTTTCTTTCTTTCATAGTACAAGCAGGTGATTTAACCGCGATTACGCTCTATTGCCTGTTTTTTTTCCTTAATTATTTTATGAGAAATATTATTGTAGGAAGGTAGTCGACTGTTCTACATATCATGGGTGATAAATATTCATTCGTTAGAGGTTGAGAATTCTTAGGAGAATCTCCCGAACCGAGAGTCGATCCAAGAAGATAATAAATTGGAAGCAATGTTCAAAATTACAAAATCAAAAGTTTAGCAATGTCACATAACAATATTGATATTTAGAAAACTGCTAATAATCCAAAAATTCTGCAAATACGTCTTCTACATGTAATGCTTTTATCTTTACTATTCTAACCGTCGTACATCATTATTATTTGTTGTAGTTTTATTTTATATTTTTACATATTTTGTTTATCTTATGATTCTACTTTCAATGATTTAATGTGTTAAAATTTTATTTTATTCATAATTTTATATATTTATTTTTCTGTACCACCTAAAACCGTTCTTGTGCACCACTAAAAATGGTCAAGGCTATTTTTTAAAGCAACGACATTAGTAAAAAACTGTAACTGTATAAAATGACATTTTTGAAGAACCTTGATTGATTTATTATTGATATCTTATCTATTTGGATTTCTCAGAATGTATGGAGGTACGCTGTGATGTCTATCTGAAAAAAAAAGCGAAAGTCTAAAAATACCATGATCCTAAAAGAGTGTATCATAATCTCCCTTTTATTATAAAAAAAAATATTATTACTAATTTTAAAAATAATCATGTTTTAGTAATTTAAAGTATTATGTTATCTATAAAATTGGTCAAAGTATTATTTATTTATGTTTAGGATTGTTTCAATTTTAATAAAATTTTCTAAAATAATATTCTTTTTTTTTTTGAGAAAATTTGGCATCCCCCATTCCTTTCCATTATTAATTTATTGTTTAATTAATAGAGAAAATACGAGAAAATTCTATTATGAAATTTGGTAGTGTTACTGGATCATATCGAATCAGCAAAATTTTGTTTAATGAAATTCAAATCTTCAAAATTTACAATTTTTTATAGAATTGCTCATATATTGATTATAACCTCTGTTCATATAATGAAGTACCTTCTTATTCACTGCTGACTATTCTAAGTTTTTAACTCTATCGTTAGATGCTGTTCGTGTGTGTCGAGTCATGCACCTTAAACTTGGAAGATATTAGGAGCGTTTATTACTTACAAAGAGGTCGTTGTACCAAAATGAAGGACACATTACTTCAATGCGCGATTGCGTCAGACCCACAGTCAGTTAAAGTTTTATCTCCTTTAATCTCATTAAGTAAACCTTTAGAGTAAGATAGTGTATTTACTACTACTTCTACACTTCGTTAATAAAAGATTTTTTATTGTTAAAAAATAAAATAGTTGATTGTATTATATTTTCTTAGGCCTACCTATGTAGGTGATTTCATAAATTGTTGTCACACCTCTTGGTCTTCTCAAATCAGTATTTGTAATTGAGAGAAATTACAAAAGCATTTGAGTGGGGAATTTTTTAAATAAGGGAGCACCAAATTATTATTTCGTTAATTAAAACCACTTTCGAAACTCATTTAGTTTACATTTTATTTGATTCCATTAAAATTATATAAATAATGTGTTGGATCTGTCCCACTCAAAAATCAAAATGTCTGCCGCACTAGAAAGTTGTTTACTCAACGCATTCGTTTGATCTTAGAATTACTTATTTACGAAGAATAAAGAAATATATATACAGAGCGTTTCAGGGTTAAATGGCCAAACTGTAAAAATGAACAAAGTGCCTCAAAACAAGAAAAAAGTTTCCTCACAAGGTATGTCCGCGAACGCTTTGTTTATGGTATATTCATACCAAAAACTTTTCGTGGTTTTGAATTATTTACGTTATATGAAATAAATAAAACTTATTTAGTTGTTTTAATTACTTTATTAATTACACGTAAACATTACATTCATATTAAATGTTTTTCAAAGCGAAGGTATCCACAAACGCTTTGTTTAGGAGATAGATTAGATCCCTAACTGTATAAAAAAACTATTGGCAACATAATGATTAATACTATTTGGAATTAGAATTTGGAACTCTCAATAACATTTATCAGTTTATAAGAGGCTTGCAGTAATCAGGCAGAGTACTAATCATTATGCCTTTCATTTATTCTAATGGTGAATATGCCAATATGGTGTTTGTATACGGTTTTTGCAATGGTAATGCTAATGCTGTCCGTCATGAATATGCCAGGTGATTTCCGAACAGAAGATTACCAAACAAGTCTATCTTTAGCTCCAAGTTTCAACGTCTTAGAGAAACTGGTACATTTGCTATAATAC
Organism: Nezara viridula; assembly: GCA_928085145.1. Classification (NCBI taxonomy): domain Eukaryota; kingdom Metazoa; phylum Arthropoda; class Insecta; order Hemiptera; family Pentatomidae; genus Nezara; species Nezara viridula. The sequence continues at coordinate 63,596,726 of OV725079.1, read as the reverse complement.
CACGTGCTGATGGTATTTTTGCCATGGTCAACAAAAGCCCAAATCACTTTGAACAAAATTTGATTAATAAAGTAGTTGGAACAAATAAATAAGTTTTATTTACTTAACATAACGTAAATAATTCATAAAAATTAAAATATTTAGGTGTAAATATCTTCTAAACAAAGCGTTTACGGAATTTGTTTTGAGATTTTTTTTACATTTTTTTTTTTTTATAAATTTGTAAATTATGATATTCCGTAATTAATTTATCACATTACTCTCCAAGCTACTGAAAATAAATTAAATTGAAGCTTTTTAATTATGTATTTAAATTAATTGATATCAGAATATCAAATCACCTAATTTTTTACCCAGCTATAGCTGAATCTCAACTTATTCGTTAGCAAATCTCAACTCTATTAATGCGCACTTCAAATTTATCAAATTTAACCACCCCTAATTTTTTAAAAATAGTCTATATTCCATTTGGAGAGTAAAAAAAAAAAATCGTGAATGATCCATGATTTTATGGAAAACAGAACTTTGGAGAACATTTTAGCCGCCTAAAAGCCCCCTTTTAACGGTTTTAAAAAAGACAAAGTATATTTGCGATTTAAGAAAATTTTTGTCTAGTTTACTATAAAACAATTTTATTCAGCTTCATTTCCAGCAAAAAATAATGAACAATTTACAAAATACCAAACTTAAATTTTCTGCTTGTTTGCGGGAAATTGAACAATGGTTTATATAAAGTTTATGTTAGCATTTGAAATCCTTTTTACGGGCTACCATATATATTAATTATAGGAAAATAAATAAACATAATACATAAAAAGTTTGTATTAAACAGCCGTTTCTTTTCTTATATGATTAACCTAAGATTCTTAATGTATATATATATATATATATATATATATATATATATATATATATATATATATATATATATATATATATATATATACCTATAATCAAAAAATCGTGCTAATTAATTTTTTAATTTAATTTTTGTGACTATTTACACTATACCCATATTCTGGGTGACTATTCAGATTGTTCCAAAAAATGTGCTCGATTTACCGTCCTCTTTTATGTAATCTCAATTTCCTTGCTCCGGAGATGATGTTTCTCCAGACGTTAACAGTTAGGGAAACTGAATTATGTCGAAATTGCGGGCCAAGGAAACAGAGTATTCGGAACAAAATTCCCTCCTATCTGTTTCAAATATTTAAACCAGCTCTCAGAAACTCGCTTTTAAACGATAGAAACTACTATGTGTGAATGTGTAAATTAATATTTCTACGCTTGTTTAGATATTGGGATACATTTAATTCAATACTTCAAACTTTCTTCCCGTGTTCATAGGTGTACTTTCCCCGCTTATCCAACTAAGTTGGCACTGGAAATTTAAGTTGTTTACTAATTTTCAATCCGGTCGTTTACTGTCTCGGTTCTGTTAGTGTCCGAGACGAGTCTGGGTCTTCCAGTTACTTATTAGCTTATTACTGTAGAGATATTACCGTAATTTTTTAGATAGGAGAAACCTAACTAAGCCCGAATGAAAAATTAAAGGAGTTAAATGCAAAAGTATATTGGTTATACCAATTATTAACATATAGTAACTCAGATTGTTAAGTATTAGTAACTATTTTGCCTTAATGTTTATTTAAAAAATCGATTTTGTTTTATCAGTCCTGGTCTTGGTCTTGCAACAGTTGGCAGCCTTGGTCTTGGTCTTGCAAAGTGCAGGACCAAGACCGATTTTGGGCAACACTAGTCATTACCGGTTTTTTTAACTTGCTTTACCTTCTAAACCAATAATACTAATGTTTACTTAATTATTCTTCATATATTTTTACTGGACGTTATTTTCAATGAATAATCACATTACAAATTTGTGAACAAAAAATTGTTCACAAAACGTTAATGTTTATTTTTCTGTTTATCGTATTTATTATTCATGCATAAAAATTATTTATATGGAATACATGTATTTTATTGTGTCATTTGTTATTTACTATTGATTTGTTTATATATTGTATAATATACCTATTTATATTTATTACTAGTACTATTAATAATACTTTAGACTGTCTTTGGAGTACTTGAAAAAATGGAACTAGACTAGTCTTTAATCCAGGGAATCTCTCGCTTTATGTTTCCAAAAATTTCGAGATTGTTTTTTTTTTTCTCTGGCTAGGGGAAAGCGCGGAGGATTACTACCAGAGTTAAAAGATGTTATTTGTTCCTCAATTCCTTTCAGTAAACGTCTCTGGTTGTACTAGCCATCTGATGTTGCACATATATTCAGTTAATGCTTTAAGTATATTAAATTTATCTGAAGTTACATTGGACTTAAAAGTGTTAAACATTTGTTTGCGCAAAATTACATTTGAATTTAGTCCTTATTTTGCAAATATTATATACAAAATGTTATAATCTATGTGCTATGTTTAAAACTTATAGTGATTAGTTGCGGCGTCTGGAAACATTACATGAGTTTATGCTATTCGTATCTCAAAAAGATTTTCAACTTTGTACTCATTATTTTATTACAAGTCTTATGTTGTATATAAAAATAAGATTTTGTGTTTATTATATGAGATGGGTATGAAAAATGTTGATCAATCACCATGATTATTAGTTGAGAAACCAAAACTGTGCATTGGTGTGGTCTATCTTGAGAAAATGAAGAATTTTCTATCCTCATCACGTATCTAGATTTACAGATTCAGAAAGGAAAAAAAAATAGATCGGAAACCAAATCATAACGAGTTTTATTGGATTGTTTGATAAACGATTAAAGTATCCCAGAAACTAAAAATCGGACCTACATAGTGTAAGTGAGGAAAATGTTCAGCATTTCATCCTCTTTGTAATGAGCTATTATTTATCATTTATAATTCATATTAGTAATCTTGCATTCTTGATGTTTTAACTTCTTTCCTAAGGACTAAAGCACACACCTTAGTTTTTTTGTTGATTATAAAGTTGGTAGGTTAAAGCACAATATTAGAGAAGGTCATAAAACAATTTTATTAAACAATCTATGGTAAAGCAAATCATCTGGTGAAAGGTTAGTAATTTATTCGCCGCGGGATGAGATGAAAGAACTAACTGTGAAATTATAATAACGAAAAATGGTGATAATGAAAAATTGAGGTCAGCTGATTGTGCCGGTACATTATGGCTTGGTTTTAATACAGCCGTTATTATTTTAAACTTTCCTCGAGTGGGGCTCGACTTGCAAACTAATTGCAAATATTTAAAAGAGTTTTAAAATTTATATGGAGCGGGGTAGCTCAGTAGGTGAGCACTGACTTCCAGAGCTCAAGTTCCTGGGTTCGAATCCAGCTAATGACTAGTATTCGCGCGAAAGGTAAAAAAAAAATATGTGCTCAGAATCGAAAATTTCCACTCCCGTTTTTCAGACATCAAGGATCAAATTTGGTTTGGTGTCTGTCTGTGGTAAAATCGATGTAACTGACATATCACCTACTATAGTTCATCCAATTTTCATGGAATTTTCAGGAAGTGTGCGGGTTGGTGTCTATATGGTCACATATCAATTTTATTAAATTCTAACCAGCACTCCCGCTCACGCCCGCGAAAACGCATTTTTGTAGATATGGCAATATTTCAGACTTGGCTGATTCGATTTGACTCAAAATTGGATAAAAGGTAGGTATTTGTGAAAAAATAATGTAGGGTCAATTTTATTGAATTATGTCAGTTTCTTTCTCTTACATATGCGCAAACGTGTTTTCCTTGATACGTCTATATCTCTAAAACCGCAAGTTCGATTTGGTTAACTTTTAAAGGGAATTTAGGGCAAAAAATACTTCCGCTTTTAGATCAGGAAATGTGCTATTTGATATGCCTATAGTTTGAAAACGGCGCATTCGATTTGACCCAAACTTGGAGGAAATTTAGAAGATAGTATAAAAATAACTTATTTTTAACTTCATTGAATTAAATTTAATAATTAAAATTAATATGAATCCGATAAACTGATAAACGAAATTCGTGGATATCAAATCCGCGAATGTTGAATGGTAACTGTATTTCCGAATTGGGTTCTCCCAGAGATTTTATTTTCATACGAAAAATTGTATACCTCTTCATATTTTAATATTTTAGCTAATGAAAACAGTGAGGATGCTATACTGACTTTACTTGGCAGACGTTGTTTTGTTAGTAATATTATGTATGAGAAAAAGCCACAGCAAACATAAGTAACACGTTCAGCTCTATTTATCAACCATCTACTATTTGATCCCCGCTCTACTCACTGTTTGCGAAGATCCTATTTTTAAGTGTACCAACAACAACGTATTAAAGTAGGTTGCAAATAAATATTGAGTGGATATAGAAATGTTGATAAAAATAGTTGTGCTCTTGGAAAATCCATTTTCCAAGACTCCTCTGCTCATGACAGCTCCTCTAAACAACTCTCCCTTACAGTATTTTTTTTAAACTCTAAAACTCTATAGCTCAGATATTGTTAATAAATATTATACTTCACGCTAAATTATAATATACATATATTATAATTTAAAATCGTGTGAGATACGATATTATTTTTAATTATCCCTCTATGCACCTCTTAACATTCTATACTACACTATCGAATCGCCTTATACATTTTTTTTTTTCCAACTTAATGTTTACGTTATTTTTCACTCCATACAATTACCTTCTTATTGCTGGTTGGGCAAGTATACATGAACTATAAACGTTGAGTAACTATAGGTATTATTTTCACTCTCGGTATTGGATCCGGTCATCAGTTTTTTAAAAATTATATATCCATGCCCATACCTATATATGAGGAAATACGTGGTTTGGGACTTCACCTGATCCAGAACTAAAACGGGAAAACCCTCATCAGACCGAAAGAGAAAATGACTGTAAAAATGCTATGGTATATTATCCACGTTACTTGACTGACGCCATGGATAATATATTATTCATTATTGAGTATATAATTGAGCTATCAGTAACCTATGTACTTACCTTCTTTTAAGTATACATAAAATTTTGTTAAGAGATTGGAGGGGAGAGACTATAGTCCTTGGTACAGACCTGTTTTTATCGAATTATTAACATCCGGCTGAAACTTCGTAAATAGCTTCATCTTATTGTAACCTACAAATATTTTATTTACCAAAATTCTTGGAATTGGGTCATTTTCAATCTGGAGGTCAGCAAACTTTGTCTATTAAATTAGGTAGCAAAAACTCGTAAATACCCATTTGCTTTCCACTTTAATCGTAAGATAAGTTTATTGCAGGGGTGTAGGATTTTGGATAGCGGCTTAATATTTTGGAGGGCCACCTTTTTTCTCGACTTTGTGCTGAAGTTATCTTACGATTAAAATGGAAAGCAAATGGGTACTTACGAGGTTTTAGTACCTAATTAAATAGACAAAGTTTGCCGACCTCCAGATTGAAAACGAAACAATTTCGAGAATTTTCGTAAAGTATTTGTAGGTTACGATGAGATAAAGCTATTTACGAAGTTTCAGGCAGATGTTAATAATTTGATAAAAATGGGCCCGTACCATGGACTAAACCTTTTACGGTCGAATCATTCATAGGCGGGTTCTCTGTACATTACGTGTAGATTGTGCTTTTATAAAATATAAATAAAATAGAAACATACCATCCAAACCCTCCTGTTTCAAACCTTGCTTCCTCTTTGATACCTGATAACCCTCTAAGGCGTCTGAAAAGAAGATGGGCTCGTGTTCTACTTATATGAATATATTATTAGAATACTGCCAATGGGTAGTTTTTCAACAAGCGTTTTCATGTGATTTTATTCATTACTGTGTGCACATTTAGTGGATGTATTTTTAATTTAATACAGTTGTAAATATAATGAATAAATAAAAAAAAATGTATAAATCTGTGGCCATATATGGAGTACAAGCTAATACTTGTTTTTAATACATGTCGAGCTGAAGCTTTGTTTATAAATAATAATAGGTTTAATAGGTAGTTGAAAAAGTATGCACCAACATTTTTAACTTCTTTCTTTTTTTTAAGTCGAAATTAGTCAAGGTTAAACTTATCAATAGTGAGATATGGTTATAGAATTTTTAAAGAATTTCGTCATAGTAAACCTTGTTTTTAAACCTAACTTGTCTAGTCATGCACAAGATAATATAGATAATGAGGTGATTACGCAGTGTTGAAACAGGAGCGAGTCTTTTGTTATATTGAGCCGTTTAAAAATGTTTCTAGCACGACTTTAGTTTGAGATTTATTGGGTCATTAAAAAATATATTGTTTCTATAACCGGTATTTTAAATATAACTAACTGAGTATTCTAAATTACTTATTTAGATTATGAGGTTTTACGTTTCAGAAAACGTGAAAGCCAAAAATAGAATTTAAAAAAATCCATCTATACGAAGTTCGAAGCTTTTTCCGAAAGCATTGGGATTGTTTTGAGAATTGGTATTTTATCTGTCTGAGAGCATTCGAGAATGTTAAAAAAAAAAAAACCAAATTATTTTTGCTAATTTATTTATTTATTGTTGGAATGCCTCTACCCCGTAGGGTCGTTGGCATTTCTTGTATTTTTAGACCCAATGGTAAAAGTTGATTTTTTTATTTTAGAATAGAATAGAAAGATCAATTTTATTCTGGCACAACGTCCCTTAAGAATAACAACATTGTTCACACAGATTAGAATTTTTAGGTATTTTATTAGGAATTTATCGAATAGTTTAGTATTCCTCGTATTGCATCACTTATTTATTTATTTTTTTTTTGCTTGAATGCTGTTAGTACACCACCAGCTCATGGGTTTTGTCAATTTTATTAAATATTTCGAAGGTAAGAAAATTTCCTAATAATAAAAGTACACTGATACAACTTGATACGGTATATTTTTGTATTTGTTTATACTATATTTTATTATAATATAATATGAAATAAAATAAGTTTATATTTTATTAGGGAAGCCAATTTTTCATTACTGAGCTATTCAAATTTGTTTCTTAGTTACTATAGTGTACCCCGGAGATAATGGACACCATGTTACATTTTTGTATTTGTTTAGGAGAACCAATTTTCCATAATTTTAAAATATTAAAATTATTTTCTTTTTTACTAACTTATTTACTATAAAATGGATACGGCGTCCTTCACCTCCTAGGCACAGATTATATTATATTTAATCTATATATAATTATTTATTTATCAAAACCCTTTTTTAATCTCACAGTCTCATTTTACATTTAAAATATGTTTACAAACATTTTAAAATTATCATTTTTTAACGTTTCGGCTCCAGGAGCCATTTTCAAAAATTATTTTTCTTTTTTTTAAAAAACCATACATTAGTCCTATAAAAATATTCTTTCTAAAAAAGTCTTTCTTAAATTATATTATGTATATAGAATACTAATCAATTGTAGTAATTATATTCACTTCTAATTACAATCTAAACTGCAACTCTTTAGAGATAAAATGAGGGTGATCAAAAAGAAAGAAATTAAGGCTGGAGGTTTTGGTAAATGGGCAGAATAAGAGAAATTTTGGAAGAAAACTAAAAATAAAACAGAACATTTTATATTTGATTAAACAATTACTACCATTGAGTAGTATTCTATATACTAATGTTTTATAGGACTAATGTTCTGTTTTAAAAAAAAAATGTTTGAAAATGGCTCTTGGAGCCGAAACTTTAAAAAATAATAATTTTCAAATGTTTATTGTAAAAATGCTTTAAATGTAAAATGAGACTGTGAAATTTAAAAAAATGGGTTTTGGTAAATAAATAATGATATAAATTATTTATTAGTTATACATATTCGTGGCTCACAATAAATTTGCCATATACCTCGGTATTCATCAAATATGATATCAAGAAGAAGAAATGATAGCATAAAAAAAATAATAGTAATAACAAAACAGAAAGACAAAAAAAAAATCATGTATAGATTAAATATAATGATTATTAAAAAATCTTACAAATAAATATGAATAACTTAAGCTATGTTGTTTATCATATATATTTTTTAATTACTAGTCAGAGCATTTATTACGACTCATTGTGTTATTCGTCTCAATGTTTGTTTTGTTCACCTTGAAGTTGGAACAAAAATAAAAATATTTTCTTTTAATTATCCGATCGTAAATTAGTTTTTGTAAAGAGTCCCAGACTTAATTGTTTAGCCGTAACGAAAGAGCCATTATAATAAAACAATAACCGGCTATCTGGAAGCTTGGTATGGTAGTCTATTGAATGTCTCGCTCTACCTTGTTAGATTCCAAGGAGGTTGCATCAAACTATTCACTTGGCATTCTTCTTCGTCTCATTCCTTCTCTGTATTCTTCTCATTCCTTATGTCTTTTTTAAATTTTTTTTTTTTTACGGAATTTATGGCCTTCATTACTTTATGATCATTACTGACAACTGGGTTGGCAAGTTCATAATTATAATTTAATTTTAATTATATGAAATATTTCTATTCAATTGAATCATATAATTTAAATATTTTCCCAGTAGTTTCGTAACTTTAATATTTTCATTTGTGATATTTGTTTAATTTTTACATTCGGAATCACCATGAAGGGTAGTTGGGCGCTCTCATCAGTCTGGTTTCAAGTGGTCCCTGGTACGTTTGTACTCGTAAGCACCAGCGTGTTCTTTATGTGCTGGGTAAGATTTGATAAACTTTTGCTTGCTTTGGATCATTTTATTGGTATTTTTCTTAGATTTATCAGGAGTCTTAATGATAATTAAATTTAAATAAACATATTTCGGATATAGTGAAACTTTTTTAATTTAACAATTGCTCAGAGCTCTAAGGCTCCACTAAGCCATCGAATTTCTCTCATATTCGATCCCTACAATCATAAAATCCTCTATGCCAAAGTCCATAACGACGTTAATATTCCATATGTTTCCGAATTGGCCCCAATCCAGATACCTATCATTCCATTATAAACTTCAGAACCATCCCAATCCTTTCATTTCTAACCTTGTTTCTTCTTCAATTCTTGATAATCCCCTGAGGTTCCTGAAAAGAAGATGGCTTCTAGATCTCCTAATTTAGATGATAGAAATTGGTAGAGGCTACCAATGGATAGATTTTATACAAGTATTTTCATGCCATTGTATTTCTCTGTACCACATTTACTTGTATGCATATCTATTTGTATAAATTTATAAGTTTCATGATTAAAAAAAAAATAATTGGAAGAAATATTTTCTTTCAATTGAATGATATCATTTACATATTTTCTCAGTACTATCGTAACTTTAATATTTGCATCTACAGTATTTAATTTTATAATTCACAATCGGAATCCGCATGAAGCAGTAGCAATATGTCATAGGGGGCACATTCATTCGAACAGTCTGGTTTCAAGTGGTTCTCTGCAACGATTGGAATCACCAGCGCATACAGTTATCTGCTGAGTAAGATTTAATCATCTTTCACTTGCTTTGGATCATTTTGTATGAACTTTCCTTTGATTTATCGAGTGTGGTAATTACAATAAAATCGAAACAGAATCTAAATAAGCTTTCAATGCTCAAACATATAATATAACTTTTTATGTAACTATTGACCGACGGTGAAATGCAAGACACTCTCCCCCCACTTCAAAAATACCTACATTAATTTAGTGATTTCGGTATTAGTCAGTGAGTTATCATAAATGTATCTGTTCATAACATCCCAATTCATACCTATTGTTCTCTCGTTGAAAACCTTGTAAATAACCCAATGTTATTTAGATCCATCGGCCGTTTATTCCAAAACTAATCAAATGATCTTTATAAAATTAAATTAGTGAATAATTTGATTAATTTGTGAAATCCCATCATTATCCACTTACAATTAGTGTGACAAATTTTGACCTATCCATGGCAGGCAATCAAAATCCCGTAATATCATTTAGTAAACTTTACTATGGAAAATGACAGTTTAATAACTAATAATCCTGCAATCGATAATCATTTATAGGTTAAATATTCAGATGTATCTCTCTAGGCATATATGAGTCTTTCGGTTGACAGAATAAGTAACTCCAACTTCAACATTCTTTATTATTAATTTTAGTGATGTTTCTAGTGGCAAAATGTATACCTTTATTCACAGTTCTATATTTCAACATTGAAATCACCTACTCTGGAATCAACTTACTTACTTTCTGAATAGATACAACTTTTCCAACTAGAAATATCGCTAAAATGACATTACTCAAAAATGTTGAAATTGTAGTTAGTCATTCTGACAAGGCTCAGAGACTGAAGTTGTGTGGTTTATAAAAATAGATGGAGAAACTAAATTTTTATTGCCTACCGTCGATATAATAAATAGACGTTTTTTTATTTTAATGGTCTTAATGATTTGTTATCTGTAAGCTTTAAGCTTTAGCTACGTTTGTTATGTACTTCAAAAATTTTATAACAGCCCAACATTTTGAGAAAATAATTTCTATTCCTTGTAGTTGCGCATACCGATACATAATTTCAATTGAGACTTTCACGAAACTATAATTATTTATGCTGAAGGCAATATAATTAGTACTATAGCATTTTTGTTATTGTTAATGTTTAGGTTTATTGTCTATATCAAATAAGTAAAGACAACAGAATAAGGTTTTGCTTTAATACTAGAAAAAATTTTCTAGAGAATTCCATTACAGTGTAGAATATTATGATTTTATTTTATTTAAAAACGTTAAATTAAAAAAAAAAAGAAGTGCAAACTGTCAATAAAAATTATTTGACTTATTTTTTGATACTCGTTTGCTATTTACAATTCTTTTCATTTTAAGTAAAATTTTGTAATATAAGTTTTCTATATTATTTTAAATGCTCAAATTGCAATTATATAATAATAAATATTATCTTTTTTTTATGTTTGTCCAAAACATGCTATGATTTTTCATTCATTCATTTATATATCATCCTACACTTTTTCTTAGTTGGTGTTATTTTGTTTTCAAAATGTGATTATTATTTTCAACTTACCTCCAGAATCTTCTGAAGCAGGTCCCAAACGGAGAAACGAAATGGGAACTAATCCAAATAAAGTTTTTAATGAGATCTGTACGTTATCAGGATTCTCAGAGTAGAATACTAAAGTATAATTTTATATCAAAAAACTCATAAAAATAACAATAATAATAATAAACTATAAAGGGAGTGAATCATCGTGGCAAACTAGATGGGGGTATGTAGTATTTGTAACGGACGACGAACGAATTGCTAAAACAGTTTTCAGTTTTAAACCGACTGGTGACTGAAACATAAATGTTTTATGTTCCAATATTGAGGATATGGATCATGAAGCCTTTTTAATGGGAGAAAGTTATTTGGGGAAAGTTTTATCGGTATCGAACCTCCGGGGCTTCGCCAAGCTTTTATTGATAATATTTAATTGTTACTATTTCATAATTTTTTTTGTTAGCATTATATGTTTATTTATTTTTAACAAAATAAATAATAAGTTAGCATTATATGTAAAACGATTATACATTATAATTTTCTTCATTCATTGCTACGATTATCAGTTTGAATTAATGCAGTAGGATCCATTGTTTGAAAAAATTATTTGATAGTTTGTTATCTAGAACGAATCCATGCCTATACATCGATGGCATGTAGTTGCTTGATAATAGGAACCGCAATCAACCCGTTGCAGGTATCACTTTAGAGGTCAGAGGCCCCTCGCCAAATCTCACCGGATGGAGCTATTGGCATCCATTGTGGGGTTAACAGGTAACCCTTATCAGTGTTAAATGTTTCTCTTGTGTCGTTCCACATACCAGTTCATAGTCTCATGTACTCATGATGGTTAGTGGTATTTTTTTTTTTTTTTTACTGTAAAGACTTTTTGTATTAGATGTATTTATTATATGATATTCAGTATAAAAACAAATTATATTCTTATGAGTGATTCAATTAAAATATTTATATTATACAGTGAGACCTCTTGATCAGGACATCTCACGTTAAGGGACCTATATTTACCGAAAGATTTGAAATGTATTGGCACTGAAGTATACAAAGCAATGCTTTCGAAACTAATTTTTCAGATAGGGGACGCGGACAAAGAAAAATATTTATATGAGAAAACATCTCGATAAAGGATAGTTTTTTCCATCGCTTTTAAGAATTTATTAGTCTAACATTATTTAAACAATCCTCCCTTAGTAATAAAAAAGCTAAGGGTCTTACATTGATCTCAGATATACAGATTCAGAATTATAATTTAAAAAAAAAATTATTTTTGAGTTCTATTTATCTAGAATTTTTACCTTAAAAGTTTATCATTTTTTTTATTTTTTAACTGTTTTACAAAAACTCAATTATGTAAATTAAATTTATCAACATGTTTTTATTGTATTATCAGGAAGTTTTCTTAATATTTAACCTATTCCAATATGTACAAATACAACATTCCTTTGGTATCCATTTTGTCATTAAAAATCATAATCTATTAGTTCAAAATAAAACCATCTTCAAAGGTGTTTTAGATTTAAACAAATACTCTCCTTCTATAATATTTTAATATATGTGTACTTATGTAGTTTCATAATTAAAAAACCTCGGCATTAAGAGCACGTCTCATTAAAGGAAAACATTCGGCACCATACAGATATGGTGGAGGACAGATCCTCCACCCACAGTTTTTACTGTTTTTAATCAAAATCACCATTTATAAAAACATTATATATATCCAATTTCTTAAATTATTGCAATATAAATTATTTATTTGTTTGTATTTTACAAATACCAAATCATCCTTAAGTAGATTCCACACGATATCATACCATGTTGGAAAATTTATACAAAATATCAGAAGTAATTCTTTGATTACCTACTCTTTTTGAAAGAAGGTTTTTTTTTTTTAACGGAATCAGAATTTGAAACAAGTGTTATTTGCATTTCGTTGACGTTTGATATTATAATTTAATTTATGTGTTCTTTGTTGATTGTTTAAATTTATTTCACCACTTGTACCATTTTATCAAGGACAGTTCATACGTAAGCAGCGTAAGTAATAATTAGCAAACAATGATAATTATGTTTTTGTAATATTTTTTTTCCAAATGATTAATTAATGTAAGATTCTTTATAGTTTTTAAAAATGTCCATTGTTATTGTTTTTTTCCCACCGTTAGTAATATATTCTTTTTAAAGTGTAAATTTTATTCTTTGAATTTGTAATTGAGAAACAAAACAAAAGTATGTAATAATTTCAATTTTTGAATATATGTTGAAAACAATAGGCATTAAATGTCTCTAGATCATTTACACATTTAATGGTTTTAATTGGTTGTGTCTATTTATACATTTCGTTTTAGTACATTTTAAATCATTATTTCCTTTTTTTTTTCCTCCGTGAAAGCTGTATAAGTATTTCTTGTTCTATAAGAATGTGTGTTTAAAATCTTTAGAAAGTAATTATGTTCTTCCAGTTTTCTAAAATATTAATAATTTAATTAAATGTTAAATGTTAATAATTTAATTAAATGTTAATAATTAAACGTTAATTAAAGCCTGAGGCTGTATTAAACTTATGAAATTTAAAGGTCCATTGTTGACATACTAATTATATCATCTAATTAATTTCAACTGGTTCGTTTTTGTCTAATATTAGTACTGTAGATACGTCCATTTTAAGTCCATTTTAATGATATTTTTATATTTATTTATTGGACAATTAATAAGTAAAAAGTTTTAATTAATTTTTATTACTGAGGTCTATAACATTTATCAGGGTGGTGACCGACCTGGAAAAATAGGAAAAATCAGGGAATTTTTTTTAGTACACATATTTTTTTTCAAATTGGAAATAACTATACAGTGGATATCGTTTATAGTGACTTTGAAGATACAAACTTCATCTTTATAAACGACAACGGTTACTATACTATATCGATTCTTTTGACTGTTTGACTGTCAATAACGGCGCTAGCTGTTATATTGAAATCAAACAACGTTAATGGCTATAATTTAAGCAAAATGGACTTTAAAAAGTGCTATTTTGAATAGAAAACATACCAATACTATTTACTATTTGTAATATATTCACCTGGGTCCAAGATCTGGCTAGCATGCACTCATTCGTTCGATCAGTGGTGCTCCATAAAAGAGCATTTCTTAACCATAAATTGCACAGTTGGTGTCTATATATATATATATATATATATATATATATATATATATATATATATATATATATATGAATAATTATTATACTGCTTATAGCAATAAAGAAACCAAATTACTTATCAGAAAATATATTAATATTAGATTCCTCCTTAATTCACTTTATTTTATAATGGAGAAAATCAGAGTTTTATATGTCAATCACTAACTTTTACATCCTCTCAGTTTATTAAAAGAAAATAAGCTATAAAAATAAAAGTAAATACTGAAAGTTTAGTTTTCTAAAATATATAATCCTAATCAAGCTTAGAAAATGCTTCCTCTAAACTTCATATTTGCTATTTAAAAGACTGACTTTTTTTTTTTACTTGAATCATTTTAGTCTGTTTTCTTTCATGTATAATAAATAAATTTAATTATAAATTACACATTTTTGATACTTGTGCCCCCCGACATATCGGTCAGGGGAAAACTATCATTAAATAGAGAAATGTCAGGGAAGTTTACTTTAACTGTCTGGTAGCCACCTTTGTATATGTATAACCAGTAATTGGATTTAAGTTAAATTAAATTTGACTTACTTAACTTATTAAATTTTATTAGCTAAATTAATAAATTATATTAACACTGTTTCGTCACTTCTATTCGTTTATCAATTATTTAATTAGTGATAGTAACACTGGAAACGTAATTCGACTTCGTTTATCTCTGGATGATATTGGATGATTTCACAATGAGTCAACGATTCACATGAATTTTTTATTCATTTTACCACTATCTTATTGATTTTTATTTTCATGTATTTTAGTTTTTTACCTATTGGTTATCAAACATTTTACCATACCATTCAATCACAGAGGATTTGTTAGAAATTGATAATAGCATTAGCCATAATATATCTGAAACACAGCTTAAAACTTTAAAATTAAATGTAGAATGAAGTGGATAAAGGCAATAAGTAAAATTTTTGAATTCTTAGAAAACTGAATTCAAATCATCTGTATCTACTTAAAGGCCGAAGTTTATGTTCAATGGGCACCTCTGTCTACGTGGCTAAATATTTAATGGTTGTGAATGGAAAGAAGAAATATTAGTAATATTTTACTTCATCCTGATTGTTTATAAATATACCTGTACTTTTTCTTTAACTTTTATGTAAATATTTTTCCTAATATATATGTCTATTGCCTCTGACACCATATCTGGCAATATTCTGTGAAAATCCTCTTGATTTTTGCCGTAATTAAAACTTTATAAAGAAAAGTAAAAATTCAATTAGGAAACATACACTAAAATATGTATCATAATCTAAAACATTTCTGTTGAATATAAAAAAGGAATGAATGCTGTTTTTTTAAATATCGATACATTTCGTAAATTTTCAATTACAAAAAGAAAGTTCAGGTGCCTTTGTTATCATTTTTATTGATTTTTAATCGCAAATCATTATGTTATATAGCTCAATATAGCACAATGCATATACCTCAATGCCCTAGATACAAAAGAAAGTGATAAATGAATCACTGAAAAAAAATTATAATTCAGTATCTCGTAACAACTATTATGTTTTCGTGATATGCCATTTTTTTTTATGAATTTATTGTCTTGGTTGGAATTTTTATTTTATTATGTTTTAGTAATTGTAAGAATAACGCCTGGTTGGTATACCGATTTCGAAGTTGCTTTATCCTGGTTTCCCATGGTAATACTATAAAACCAAATATAAATAATATAAAATTTGATGTTATAAAAATTAAAAATAATGATGTGAAATTTATTTCTATGGTTGTAATTTTTATTTTATTTTTAAAATAAAGGAATGAACAGTATCCAGTTGGTATGTTGAGTTAAAGTGGCTTTATCCTGTTTTTTGACGGCAATACATCCTAGATGATAACCTTTACCGATTCTTTAAAATCTAATACAAATGAAAAAAAATTATGATAAAATTTATTTCTATGATTGATATTTTTATTTGATTATTTTTCAATAAATGAATTCAGTTCTGTTAGAATACGGAGTTTAAGAGGCTTTATTCTGGTTTTCGACGGAAATATTTCCTAATTGTGTACCTTTGTCGATACTTTTAAACAAAAAAAAACCGCATATTCGTTATTTTTTCACTTCTTCTTCTTCCATTCACTATTTAAAAACGAGATCTCAACCTAAAAACCTATATAATCCTTCTCATAGAACTTAAACAATCCTTAATCGTGCGTATTACCTTGTTCTGAAATCGTTTATCACCTACATATATAGAACATAATTTTTAAGCTCGTTGTTTTGATATCTTTCCAATAACCAATTTTTCTTATATTTATAAGAATGAAGTTTTTATTATATTAGTGTTGCCTATTTATTCTATTAATATTATCATGTATATTGCTTAGAAGAGCAAATTAATGATTTATTTTGCTAGGATATATTAGCAAATCCTAATTTTATTCATCTATAATTCATTATTTAATCCATGTTTTATAATTTTATTATTTTGTAATTATTGATTCATATCATACAAATGAAACGTAATTAAGTGGACTCATATCAAAGAGGGAGATCTGTCACTTTAAAAAATTTGAAAAACGTCATTTTCCTGTAACAGTGCTTCTATTTAAACCAATTCTAATTTTATTTATTCAACATTCTTAAATAAAACCATCAGAAACAGTTTGAGTTGAACCTATAAAACAAAAATTGATTTTTATCCATTTTCTGCAAATGGCTTGATATGAAACCACTCAGTCTTATATTTAATAAATAAAGTTTTAATAATTATTTAAAACTAGTGCTGCACCTACAAATGTAAGTGTGAGTTGGGTATACCGAGGATTAGGTAGGGAGGTAGTATTAAACTTAATCTAGCAGAGATAGCTGGTGCTATTAGTATCGAAAACTAGGGTTCACTCAGTCTTTTTATTATTTTTTTTTTAATTTATAATAATCGTCGTAAACCTATGACTTCATATCATACAGTATCCTTTAATAACAGCCCACTTATCCCTGTTGAACAAATCCGTTACCTACGACTCCAGCTGGACAAACGTCTCACTTGGAATCCTCATACGAGACTGAAACGACAAGAAACAGCTCGACGTTTCAGCTTAGTCCAACACTTACTTGACAAATGATCTAAGCTTCCAATTAATTACAAAAGACTCGTATATCTGACTATAATAAGACCTATTTGGATTTACGGAGTTGAGCTATAGGGCTTTATTAAACCATCGAATTCCTCTCGTATCCAATCCCTACAATACAAAATCATTCATAAAATCCTCAATGCTACTTTGTCACAAATAAAATAATCCCTAAAAACCTTAATGTTCCATATGTATCCGATTTGGCCCAATCCAAATACCTATCATTCCGTAACAAACTTCATAACTATCCGAATCCTATTGTTTCTAAACTTGCTTCCTCTTCGATTCCTGATAATCCTCCGAGACGTCTGAAAAGAAGATGGCCGCGTGATCTCCTTTTGTAGACATATTATTGGAGTGCTGCCAGTGGGTAGTTTCTCAACAAGCGTTTTCATGTGATTATATTTCTGTGTACACATTTGCTTGACGTATTTATATTAATATAGTTATAAATATCATAAATAAAATTTTTAAAAAAATTATAATAATATAATTTACAAGTCAAGGGTTGTTACTACTAATCAGTGTAGGCCACTGTAGTACCGATAACATCACCTTCATTTTTTTATATTCACGAGCTGAATCAGATATGTTTGTATGGAGAGTTAAAAAAAAAATGTTTTCGATCGAAAGTGAAGAAATTAGAAAAAAAAAAATACACCTCCCCGAGATGATCTACTAGTATTCTGCGCACAGCACTGTCCAGTCGGTCCTTGCCCGCCTTTCTCTTCTCCAGGATTTTTTGTTACTTCTATTGGAACAAAGTAGGGCTTTCGCCCGTTTTACTAGAAAGCATGGATATAAAAAACACTTCATCGAGGCCTTGAGTTCTCCTGCCGAGTTTTTATGAAAAGAAAACTGCTATTTACATCGTTTGAAGGAATTATCAATGAAAAAGTGGAATGGATTGTGATAGACTCGAGTCACTCTTCCCAAGACGATTGCTGTAAATGGCCGTTTCTTAAAAAGAAACTGATTTAGCTTAACATTTAGCCTGATAGTTACCTTTGTTATCTACTTTATTGTTTATCTTTTTATCATTTTTAAACCAGTTGATTTTTTCAATGAAATTGTCAATTGAAATTACATTTTCCGGACGCAGTTATTATAAAAATGTTTTATTTGTGCCAACGTTTCTATCCAAACATGTAGATCATCATCAGAGCTGAAAATTTTAAAATACAATCAGAAATATAATATTATACGACCTATAATGGTAAATAATAAACTATAGTGATTGATGGTACATGAATCTTAGCTGTTATTACAATACGCAATATTAAAAATGAAATATGTAAAAAGATATACAAACTAAAAATAATTTATATAATCTATTTATAAAAAATTGTTATATTTTCTCTTACTAACCGTGGTTCAAGCACTGAAGGTTTTCAAGCACTCTTTCAGTACTACAACTACAGCTTTCAGTACTTGAAAGCCTTCAGTGCTCGAACCACGGTTAGTAAGAGAAAATATTACAAATTTTTATAAATAGATTCATTCATTCATTCATGTGTGGCACGACATCCCGTTACCTAGACTGGGCCTCCTCCAAGAGCCTCCGCCAGTTGGCTCTGTCTTCTGCTGCAGCTCTCCAGTTCCGTACACCAAGCAGGGTTCTCGCATCATAGGCCACGTTGTCCAACCACCTCGTCCTCGGCCTTCCTACCCGTCTTGCGAGGTGCAGCTCCTCCATCATTATTTTCTTGGGTATCTCAACGGTGCTCATTCTGGCCACATGCCCTGCCCATCTTAGTCTGGCCAGTTTAATATAGGTGACTACGTCGATGTCTGCATAGAGAGAACTGAGCTCCCTATTTTTTCTTTTCCTTTATAAATAGATTATTTTTCATTATTTTAGTTTGTATACCTTTTTGCCTATTTCATTTTTAATATTGTGTATCGTAATAATAGTTAAGATTCATGTACCATCAATCACTATAGTTTATTGTTTACCATTATCGGTCGTATAATATGATATCTGATTGTATTTTAAAATTTTCAGACCTGATGATGACCCACATGTTAGGGTTGAAACGTCGGCACAAATAAAATATTTTTATAATGACTGCGTCCTGAATATTTATCACCCATGATAAGTAAAACAGTCGACTAGCTTCCTTCAATAATTCATTGAAATTACAACGTATAGTAAAACTAAATGTGAAGACTTCATTTTTCTTTTCTTCATTACACATATTCACAGGCGGATCTGCGGGGAGAGGGAGGGAGGGTTCGGGCTGAGCCTCCAAAATGGTGAAATATATCCATCTCTTACGAAAAAAAATTATCTCTTAAAAGTATTGTTCGTTAATTACATTTAATAGGTCTTCATTTCTTAGAGATAGTTAGTAATCTTTCTTTTTCTTCCAAAGTATTAACTACTACCGTTATATATAGAGAGAGAGAAAGAGAGAAAAAAAAGCTTTCAGGCTGAATCCTCCCTTTCCCCTCCCCCCAAAATAATTCCTAGTATTGAGTAGTACACTAAGTAGCATTAAGATTATAATCAGTGCTATACACTCAACTTCGTGCTCAAGAAAATAACTTCTTTTTTTTTTTTTTAATTTTATTTCCACATCCTCACTTGTCATTTACAAAATTAACTAATAAGAGATGTGCTGACGTGATCATTTAGCTGGAAATAAAAAATTTAAAAGCAGAACTGATTGACTGGCAGTAGATTAGCTGCTAAAATTACTTTGATAATTTGAAGATATAATTGCTTCTGGTTTTTATCAATATTAACCTTCGTACTTGCTCCCATCACCACAATTCAGCGTAATTTGAGTAAATTAGTAAAAGTATGAACAATTGTATGATAGAAATTTTAATAGGCAGGAATGGTTTGATCTTGTTGATTTAGGAGATGTATTGATAATGTTATTCGTTGAAATCGGAATTGAACCTCAATATTTTCTTAATGTTATAATTATAAATGTTATTATTAAGCTAGGAGTTTGCATAATTTAATTTACCACCATTTAAAGGTTTAATAAGAAGTATGTAATGATGATTGTTTATTGATATTTTTACAACAAACACTGCGACTAATTTGAATTTTGCTCACTGTTATTTTTTATTATTTTTTTTTTTTTGCTTTTGAGATTTTAGACATAATCATATTTTGCAATGCTTAGTGATCCGGATAAGTTAATCAATCCAACTCCTACTATAACGGGACCGCTAGTAATCTTAATTTTATTTTAACGTAGGAGCAATATCGCAATAATTGTGATAAAAATAATAATAATTACTGTTTCTTCAATAGATCTATAAAATGGTTGTAAATTAAATTATACTACCTAATAGCTGAACAATAACAATTGTATTCTAAGACTAATAAAATATTGAGTGTTCAATTACGATTCTCTCATCTACGTCTAACTTTTCCATAGATTTCCCCTTATAATAATTATATTTTCTTTTAGGGTATATTATTTTTTCGCAAATAATTATAATTCATTTTAATTACACTGGTACTTAATAAGCTGTTTTTATGTGTATGGTTTGTTTTAAATTATATAACGTACTGTTATTAATTACTCAAAATGTTCCGACAAACCTTATCTGATTTTTTATGATAGTTAAACTACATTTCTTGTAAGTATTCATTATTTAGATCGTTATATTATTTTGATGACTTTATGAATTATTAATTTTATTAAATTAATGTCCAGGTGTTTCATTATTAACGATATAACTTAATAAATATATTGTATTTCACGATTTCAGTATATCGCTGCTGTTAGTGCAAAAGATCGTAGGTAAAAAATGAATTTTTTTTTTAACAGTTACTAAAAACTGATTATTTCTTTATAGTTGTTGGTATAATTTCATATTTTACTTTCCTCTACCATTTTTCATAGTAGCAGACTACTTACTGTTGTTGCAGACTACAAAATGTCACCTTTAGCACAAATAGAATTAACATGTAAAAATGTTACATACGACCTTTTGTACTAACAGCAGCGATATATTGAATATATATCTAAACTTGGAAAATAGTTTGAGTTAATCCAATGCTAAAAAACAAACCCAGTGTTAGAATACAATTTTACAAGTTATAACAACATACCCTGTTAAAGCAATAGCATGTTTAAGCGACTAGCTTACTCCTTTCTTGGTCGATGGTTTCTTTTTTTATTTTTAAAAAGGTAAAAGTTAAATGCTATGGCAGAGATTGATTGGCCTCTTTACGATTATTCTTTCAACTCGTTTCATCTATTGGTTTCGAAACTCCTTTGTTTATTACAAATAGCCAACTTCTAGTATCGTCAAGCTTGTTCTTATTTAATTTCTTACAATTCACTACTTAAACTGAATCACCTTCTTAGAACTCGTAGTTTCTTATATCATCCTATTACTTTCAAAACGTTTTTATGAGTTTTTGAAGGCTTCTTCTCTACCCCGTTCTAAATCATATTCTGGTTTCAGTGGCAATGTTCTGGCTTCTGATGAAGTCCAGAATAGAAAATGTAATAGATAGAGTTTTGTCGTCCTATGCAATGTAGTATTATGTTATAAGTGTATTGTTGATAGCTTTATTAAATTTACAGCGCATTCTGTTTACCAAAGTTCGATTTGGACTTCGTTTAATCCACTAGCTTGGTAAATATAATTCACTGTAAATTTAATGAAGATAATGGCTTATATGTAACATAAGATATGTAACAATAGTTTATATATTGTTACTAGTTGTAAAACTATTTTTAAGAAAAGGATTGTTTATCAATCGCTAATCTTGGAAATAAGAAGGAGTTAATCCAATGCTAAAAACAATGGATTAATAATCCATTTTTAAAAAAAATAGTTTTACAACTTATAACAAACTACAGCCTATTTAAACAATAACACATAAAACATATGTTTGAGCTGAGAGTTAGAAATATATATATATATTTCTCAAGTATGTTATTTAAGGATCGATCATTTTCGAAAAGCTTCAAGGTTTATGAAAGTGAAGTATTGTACTTAAGATAAGATAATTAGTCCAGATAAAATAAATCATGTGTAATATTGCTGTACTATTCGAAACTATAAGGCTAATACAAAAAATAAAAAAACAGTATTATGGGGCGAACAAATGAAAGAATTATAGGTGTGTAGGTGTTGAGTCGTTGGCCGAGGAATTGTAGGACATAAAGTTCGATCTCATCAATGGGATTCAATTGAAATTCATTACGATCGTATATGTCCAAATGAATTCAGTTTGTTCCAAGTCCTCTTAGAGCAGCTTCGTTGTGTGTGACATTAGCAGCCAGTGAGTAGCGACATTAAAAAATCTGCTACTTGCATCACAGAACCTTCACTTATCACCTTACTCTGAATAAAAATAGGTATTTCTAGTTATGGGTAAATGAAAGTAAAAATTCCAATATTTTCCATATAAATCCAATTAATTACGATATATTTACTCACTCATCTGATTTGTATTACCATTGAAAACTCGGATCAGAAATTTTTCACGATCCCAATCATTTTCATGAATAACTTAAGCATATGAGTCAAATTTCATAATTCAACTTGAACATACTTAAATAAAATTATCAAAAAAAGTTTGGGTTGAGCCTAAAAAACTAAAATTGGTTTTTTCTTCAATTTCTGAAAATGGATAGTTGTCCTTAAAGTAAGTGAAAGAAAAAAATATTAATATTATTTTCTTTCGATCATAAATTAATTAATAATATATTTATTTTAAAATGGTTATAATTATTGGAAAATATATCCCGAAACTTCATTTAAATTACAATAAAAACAAGATAAATAAAATAGAAATTATTTTTTTAAACTAATTTTATCTTATGCTATATAAGTATTCATTGCTTCCTGAGTAATAAGTATAATGAAATTTACAGTTTAATGTAATCTTATATGTTGCAAATACGGATACGAATTTGAACTAATTAAAAATAATTTGAGTGAACGTGATTAATTATTTCCTCAAGAAACGTTTAATTTTTAAATTAAAAATGTTTTCGTATTTTTTTTTCAATGAATAACGAATCTGCATATTGGTATTTGAAATAATTCTACTAGGATCGATTAGGTTTTATTCTGAAAATGAGCGTTGCTTAGTATTATACTATTTCCAATTCTTCTCTTCCATACGTGAGATATGAAGGAAATTCCAAACTCTTACTTTATTCCTCTCTCTAATCGGATTCCTTCGCTAATATCTTTTATCCTTCCTCGTTCGTTCTCTTAGTGGAAAAATTAATAAACGACATAATCCGTAAAAGGGAGGATTTTAAATAGACTGCATCTACTTCACCTTTTTTTTTTATAGCAGAATACTAAGGGACCCAATGAAACAGTTATTTCTAATAAATTACCGATGGATCAAGTCCAGCGATCTGTTCTGAGGCTTCCAATCTGAAATTTCAGGAAATTGAAGTCCGATCCATTGTATGACGCTATTTCGAGTAATTTTCTATTTAAAGACAGAAGTTAATACGTGCAAATAAAAACTTAATAAATAAAAACCAAATAAAATGAAAAAAGGTCTGACATTTCCCCATAGTTGAAAATTCTTCTTTCTGATGCTTAGGGTTTCGGTGATTAAGAGCTTCAGTAGTCTTAATCATCTGTAAAATTTAAGTTGAAGGAGTTAAGTTGCATATAGATAGAGAGACTTCCTACTTAAACTCTACGAAAATTCTCAGAATTTATGCGTTTTCTCATTAAATTAATTAATTAAATCTGAATTTTAATTAAATCTATCTGATAATACTATATAAGTATATATTTGCGGTTTTCAAAATGGTAGCTCGGATAATAATGTTTAATTATGAAGGTTGGGACCATTTAAATATTATATATATACTTATGACCGACAAATAAAAATACCTATAATAAAGTATAAATAAATATATCGGCATACGTTATCTCTGATCTGGCACTCAAGTCAGAATAAAATAAAAATCACGGTACCTTATAATTTAATAAATTAAGTAAAATATATAGTTGTTCTGTCACATTCAAGGAACCAGTAATAGAGTTAGAGTAGCTCATTCACACTCTAAAATAAATTAAACAGCAAAATTATTGTACAAGTAGTAAATGTATTTAAACAAAAATAAACTAAACTAATAGAAGGAGTGACGAAAACGCATAAATTTAATTAATTTGTAGCATAATTAATTGTTTGAATTATTATGTTACTGCGTCTATAATTTGTAATTTCACTATCCTATCTATGAAAATATCTGTTATGCTACAAATACATTAGTACATTTATAATGATCTAATATTTTATGTGCCTTTTAAAATTTTGATGTAAATGAATAAATATATGCTTGTAAATAATTCCATTTTTTATTGTGTTTTTTTTTAGGAGGACGGAAGTGTAGATAGTGACACCCATAAAATCGGTAAGCTTCATTTTTTTTATAATTAAATAAGAATTATACCGGATAGAATTTAAACATTTTGGAGGGTAAGAAAAAAAAAAAAAAAAAAAAAAAAAAAAAAAACCGGATAGAATAATGGGACAACTTTTTTTATTTATCTGAATTGGTTTGTTATAAATGATTTAAACTATTTTGTTTTAAGTATTCACAAAATAAAATTGTTTCCCATTATTTAAGCTGGAAGGTGATTAATTATTCATGTATATTTTTTATGCACCGATCTTTAAGATAAAAGGAGTCTGCTTACTATCCTTTACCCAGTGTCCATGAATTTTAAAATATTCATATATTTTTATTATTTATTAAACATAATTGATATTTATTAATTACAATTCGATTCTTTAAGCAATTTAATTACTTATGTTAAATTAATATTAGTTGTTCACTGTTCCGAAAATAAGTATCTATTCAATTGTTGATTTACACGATATAATTAAAATTTTATTTAATGTTTTATGTCGTTTTGGAAAAATTATGCGTGTTGTATCAAAATTTTTTTTTTTTTTTTTTTTTTATTTCTTTATGACATTTACAACTGTATTACATAAATACATCAAGTAAATTTGGACATAATTGATATAATGACATGAATACACTTGCTGAGTAACTACCCAATGGTAGCACTCTAATGATATGACTATATTATGAGATCACGGGGCCATCTTCTTTTCAGACGCCTCGGAGGGTTATCAGGAATTGAAGAGGAAGCAAGGTTAGAAACGAGAGGGTTGGGATGATTCTGAAGTTTATTATGGAAGGATAGGTATCTGGATTGGGCCAGATCTGAAACATAAGGAACATTAAGATCTTTATGGATAATTTTATTAGTGACAAAGTAAGGAGCATTGAGGATTTTACGAAGGATTTTGGATTGTAAGGATTGGATGCGAGAGGAATTCGATGGTTTAGTGGAGCCCCATAGCTCAACTCCGTAAGTCCAAATAGGTCTTATTATAGTCAAGTATATAAGTCTTTTGTAATTAATGGGAAGTTTAGAGCGTTTGTCTAGTAAGTGCTGAAGTAATCGGAAACGTCGAGCGGTTTCTTGTCGTTTCAGTCTAGTATGAGGATTCCAAGTTAGTCGTTTGTCCAGGTGGAGTCCTAGGTATCGGATTTGCTCAACAGGGATAAGTGGAGTATTGTTAAAGGAAACTGTAGGACAGGAAGTCGTTGGTTTACGACGAAGGGTAAAGGTAATTTGGTGGGATTTATTGGAGTTTATTTTAATTCTCCAGTTTTGACACCATTCTTCTAGATTTATGATGTGTGATTGAAGCATTTGGGATGCAATTGCTGGGTCATTGTTTACTGATAGGATACATGTGTCATCGGCATATGTGGTGATGACAGTGTTGGGACAGGTAGGGATGTCAGCTGTATAAACTGTATAGAGGATAGGACCTAGGATACTACCTTGAGGAACACCAGCAGACTGGGAAAAAAGGGATGAATAGGCGTTATTGTGATTTACTTTAAAGTATCTATCAGTAAGGTAGGAACGGATAATGAGGAAGTATGTAGGTGGTAGGAATTTTCGGAGTTTGTACAGCAGTCCCGGGTGCCAAACTCTATCAAACGCCTGTTCAACGTCGAGAAAGACTCCCGTACAGTACATTCCGCGCTCCAATGCAGAGGAGACTACGTCTACCACACGATGACATTGCTGTATAGTGGAATGGGAAGTTCGGAAACCAAATTGGTGATCTGGGATTATGTGTTTAGAATTTAGGATAGGGTACAGGCGTTTTAAGATGAGTTTTTCTAGGATTTTGCCCATGATGGGTAAAAGAGAGATAGGACGGTAAGAGGATGGGTATTCTGGTGGTTTTTTGGGTTTGTGGATCATTTTAACCATAGATCGTTTCCAAAGATCAGGAAAATATGTAGAACGGAGTACAGCATTATATATATAAGTAAGGAATAGGATGGCTTTTCGAGGAAGAAGTTTTAGGATCTGGGATGTAATTAGGTCATGTCCAGGAGCTTTACGGGAAGGTAATTTTTGAATGATGTTGGATATTTCTATGGGATGAAATGCTTTGGGTGGCAGAGACATTTGGAGAGGAATATCCAGTTCTGCTTCAATACAATTGATGTGAGTTGAATTAAGGATATCGGGATGTGGATTAAAAGTTTGGAAAAGATGTTGTCCAAATAGTTGGGCTTTTTCTTCGTCGGATTTGGACCAGGTTTGGGAATCAGTAAGTAGTGGGTGATTAAAGTCTTGAAACTTAAGAAGTTTTTTGGTGGTCATCCATAATGATTTGTCAGTGGTTGTAAGTTTTTCAGTAAAATTTAGTAAATTTTGAATTTTGTATTTTCTAATTTCTGATTTCAGTTTGTTAGTCAGTTGTGTGTAATGCGATTTATCTGTTGGGTATCTAGTCCTATGCCACTTCGATCTTGCTCTGCGTTTTTCCTGTAATAAGATGCGAATATGCTGTGGCAAGTTAGTATTTTGTGGGAAGTTAATCTTATTGATAAAGGTGTTATTATTTATACTGTCTGTTATTGATGATGTCAGTTTTTCTATGGCACCGTTAATGTCTTCTTTTGTTTTTAGCGGGATTTTGAGGTCTAGTTTGTTTTCCAAATCATCACGAAATTTGTCCCAGTTTACTCGTCCAGTGATCAGTTTAGGAAGTGATGGTTTAGGAGCAAAGTCAGAATGTAGTGAAAGCAGAACTGGACTATGGTCTGAAGAAAGGTCATCCAGGGATTTGATTATAGTTTGGGAGGAGGAAATCTGGGAGGTGATAAATATGTCCAGGATATCGGGACGTTTTTTGAGGGATGTTGGAAAATAAGTAGGATTCATGGGCGAGAGGATGGAATAATTGTTGGAAGAAGAAACTTGTGAAAGGGTATTACCACGGGAGTTGGATGATCGACAACCCCATCGTTGGTGTTTAGCATTGTAGTCTCCTCCAGCAATAAAGCGCGATCCGAGGGATTGTAAAAAGGATTCAAGTAGGCTGTACGAGAGGGAATTGCCAGGAGGACAGTATACAGCTGAAAGTGTTAGATGGAAAGGACGAGTTGAGAGGATTACAGAAGTTGACTGAATGGCATCTGTTGGAATAGAAGGAATAAGGGAATGGGGTAAAGATTTGTGGATAAGGATGCAAGAACCGGCGTGGGCAGTGTTGTCTGGGTGGTCAGATCTATAGGTGATGTAGTCACGTATGTAGAAATGTGTCCGTTGGGTGAAGTGAGTTTCTGTTAGGAGGGCAATGTCAATATAATTGTCATGGAGAAATATGTCTAGTTCGTCACGGTGGTTTTGCAGTCCATTAGCGTTCCATAAGAGAATAGCTAGGGACTTTGAGTTCATCGAGGGAAGCTAAGCGGGATTTCAGAAAGGAGTCTGGTTAGAAGGGTTATGAGCGGTTTGATAGTCTGTTGAAGATCTATCAGGAATGATGATAAGATAGTGTTGATGTCGAATGGTGTTTGGCTGGGAAGTGGGTTTGGATCAGGAGGTTGTGATGGGTAGGTTATGCGACTAGGAATGTTGGGTGGGGGATGGGCCCGTCGTGGGGTACGAGGAGGAGGAGGATCTAAATTCTGTTGGACTTGTGGAGGGGGGTTCATCCTGGGATTAGGAACGAATGGAGCTGGATGTGGATGCTCTGGCGGGAGTTTGACTCTTAAGGGTAAATGATGAGGAGGGATTTGCTGGCGAGGAGGTTGAGGCTGAGTATTAGGGATTTTGGGCTTGGATTGGAAGGCCTGAGGCGCCTGACGTTGAGGTTGCTTCTTACTGGTGGAAGACTGGGAGTGAGAATTTCTGAGATTCTGGTGTGGTGAGTCCTTAGCTGTAGAGATGGATGGTTGTTGTTGGATGACGAGGGAAGGTGAAGTCGGCAATGCTGGGAAAATATCCTGATTTTCAATTTCAGGTGGTTCAGTGTAAGTTTTCTGAGCAGATCCAAGATTTTTCACCGCTGAGTTTCGTGATCTTTGTTTGTAAAGATTTTTATATACTTCACATCCTCTGTAGCTCGCAGGATGGGCTTCGCCACAAAGGGCACACATCGCAGGCTCATCTCTTGGCTTCTGGCAAGTGTCTGAAGCGTGTAGGCCGGCACATTTAACGCACCTGACTTCGTGATAACAATAGGCCTTTGTATGGCCCAAGTTTTGACACTTAGTGCATTGTACAATTAGAGGCTTCTGTTTCGGTTCCTCAAAACGGACAATTGAGTAAACCAATCGTTGAACCTGGAATATTTCAACATTGGTTTTTGCTGGTTCCAGGTCTATAAAAAATAATGGTAGCGGATATCTTTCTCTAGGATGTAGTACAGGTGCTATGTGCCTGACATTATGACCGATTTCTTCGAGGCCCGATTTGATAGCAGATATGGGTGTGGTTGAATGTAGTCCTCTCAGGACCACTCGATACGCCTTTTCTTGTTTTAATTGGTAACAGTGGAAGTCGTAGTTATTGGTTGTTAAGAAATTGATTAGTTTTTTATAATTGTCTCTTGAATTAGTATTAATTTTGATGTCGTTCACTCTCGAGTAACATCGAAAATTTGGCTGTCCGATCAAATCTGCAATTTGTTGACCAAACGACATAAAGTTCTTAATTTTTGAAACAAATATTGGCGGCGGCTCAGGATCAGAAAAATCTTGAAGCTGCGGAGTCTTGTGAGATAGGTTGTTTTCTTGAATTGAATTTTTGCTTTCTGATGTTTTTGGTGCAGTTGGCTCTGATTGAGTGGCATTAGATTTGCTCCTAGTTCTCGGTGGAGATTTATCTTGTTCTGGTTGCTTATTTGATTTATTTTTCTTTTTTTTTTTATTAGGTGAGTTTTGTCCCGATCCGGGAACTGAGTTTCGGAGACGCTTTTGGAGTGTACGCCTTTTCAAATATTGCGAGTCGGTCTCGCTAATTTCCGAAAAGGGTGTCTCATCCTCCGTGTCTTCACATGATGTGTTCTTATCCAGATCCATCATGATAAGTGTTAGAGAAAATTAAGAAAAAGAAAAAAAAAATATGTATATATATATATAAACCTAAATATTAAAATTAAAATTTATGAGATAACTTCTTAAACACTAAGCTATTTACAAAATTATTTACATAAATATATACAGATATAAAATAAAATATAAAATAATTCATTTCCAAAAAATAAATAATCAAAGAAAAAAATGAAATAAAAGAGTCTCTGGAAAGAAAAAAAAAAAATATATAAAGAAAAAAAAATGAAGTTAAATGTCTTGGATTCGAACTGAGAATAACACTGAAGAATGTTATTGTACACAGTGCCGAGCCTTGGCTTGAACTTATCGCAGATAAGGTAAAACCCGCAAGGGAATTACTAGCCACATGGGCTAACCAAACGAGCACTAATTTATAACTGTTTCACTGTTAATAAATAGTCACTCACCTGATCATGTGAATATAAAAATATAAAACTATTAATATAGTCACTGTTGAAAAAGTCTTAGAGCAGTATTTTAAATAATAAGCACATTAGATCGTATCAAAGGCAGAGCGACGTGTAACTTGAATTGCACTAGCGGCCATGACACTTGCTACTGACCGTATCAAATTTAAAATACACAAGTTTAAGTTAGATAATATTTTATTTGCTTCAATAATTATAAACTACATTTCTGGGCTATAATATTAAATTATTTAATATTTTTACTAATCATATTTTTCAATGATGTTTGGTAAAAAACATATCTTTTCTTCAACTTGAGGTTTTGAATATGACTGCTTTATCTGAATCTTTTGATATACGTATCCTTAATGACTTCTTGTTTTTGTATTTTATTTCTTTGTTGTAGTGATTATTCTTTTTAATTTTAAACTATTTTATCGACATCATGTTTACAGAAAATAATAATAAAATAAATGAAATAAAAGCAAAATACCTAATAAATAAATAATAATATTTATAAAAAAAAATCTTAATGATAAGCAAAATAAAATAACATGTTAAACACAGAAATACTCCTTTAAGTAATATTTAAAATCAACCAAGGGAACTCCGAGCCTGGCCTGACTTCTTCATTGGTGGAAGGAATCCAGAATGTCCTGCCACTAATCTCTCAATAGCTTCACTGATGTTGGAAATCAGCATAAATTAAGGGAAAGCGATATCGTTACTTCCACACGCCATTGTCGGAACTCCATATGTGTACATATACATATTTATAAAATATGTACGTATTTATAAAAGGTTGTGGGGCTACTGCCTGCCGTTTCATCCTTCGAGGAGGATTGTAGGGGAGTGTGGTGCTAGTTGGATTGTGCTAGAACAGAAACTACGGTCCGCAGACTATGAAATACTAATGATTTTTACATCATGCAAAACATGAAATTTAGCAAATTACTCACACACGAGGTTACTAAAACATTTATTGCATGGGTCTTTTTTTTCTTAGAAAGCTTATTTGACAGCTGAAATGATATTGATTATTATTTATATTTATACACGTGGGCCAAAAAGTTTGGAGACTCCTGTGCTACGGAATTTGGACAATGTGTAAGGTTCTTATGAAATTTAAAGAATTTGCCTGAAATAAGGTCTGAAATAAATGGAATATTAAGGTCTTGATATTGGGTTTTGTTGCTTACGTAAAATTGTGCATTGACTATTGTACTGGAAGGAATGGATGCAGTTCTAGTCCGTAGTGTGTTATGCAACGCCGGGCGTGGATAGCACTTGGATGGGTGACCGTCCACCAAGGAAGCCATCGCTGCCCGAGATTCCTCCCTCCCCCCGGTATGTGAGTCCCGTCAGGCTACTGGAGGTATCTCACACCGACCGGGCGTAGGATTGATGACCCTACCCCGTACTTTAAATCATGAATCGGGATGTGGTCTTGAAGACCACACTCGCGGTCAAAGATCTTTATGGGCTGTAGAAAAAACAAATATATATATATATATATATATATATATATATATATATATATTATATATATATATATATATATATATATATATATATATATATATATGTATATATATATAATATTACAATGTTTTTTTTTTTATAATTCGACTTTTATATATTATAACTTAGGTTATGAATTTCTATCTTTAAGTTTCAGTGACCTTTCGATTTCTACTTTATCGGTTTTGGTTCTGCGTGTAGGCGTATGAATGCTTTGCCCTTGAAGAGCGGTTTGTGCTGTCGAAACCGCTTGACCTTTGAAGGAAATAAATAAATTTATATAGGAAGTTCTCACTATTGAGTAAGAATTCACATTTATTTTTATATGAGCCTGACGAAATCTTACTTTTTAAATCTATACTGATTTGTTGATTTAGTTTATTTTTTAATCTGTGAAAAGGACATTTTTTTCTTCTTTCCCATGTTCAATTTTTTAACGTTTTATTAAGTGACACAAGCAGGCCAGATAAAAATTGTAGGACCTATCTTCTTGTCCTGTTTTTTTTGCTTAAGTTTTCTCCAGTTCTTTAAGAATTTATTTAGTTATCTTCTTTACCGTGGCCACAAGACCGAGACTTGGCGGCTACAGCTCTTCTAGCAGCTTCCGCTTGTAACGGTCTTGTGCGGATACCTTACAGTTTCTAATACCCGGAAATTTCACGCATCTACTACCGTTCTATCGTTTCTTCAGTTGAGTTCCCTCCTTGAGTTATAGAAAGGTTCAGCACAATTTGGAATTTATCTTATTTGTTTTTAATATTTATTGTTTCTATTCGTGTATGGAAAGACAGTTATGATTTATGATTTATTTGATGCTGGGTGAAATGAATAAAAACTGGTTAATACTTTATAGTATTAAGTTGGAAGTTTGAGAACTTTCTAAAAATACTTGAATTGTTATTAAGTACTTATTACTTTTTCATCCCCACTCCCTTTCGTTCCCCAGTCTTGGAAAGTACTCATCGCTAGGCCTATTT
This sequence comes from Nezara viridula, assembly GCA_928085145.1. Lineage (NCBI taxonomy): Eukaryota > Metazoa > Arthropoda > Insecta > Hemiptera > Pentatomidae > Nezara > Nezara viridula. Next base: position 63,564,144 of record OV725079.1, on the reverse strand, counting down.
AGACTAAAGAGAGCGTTAAATATCGGAAAAAAAAGTTCTTTTTTCTCAATAAAAAATATATATTTTTATTTTTTGGTAGATTTAACCTTAATTCAATAAATGACTCGAGTTAATATTATGTGATGATAATTTTCATCTGGAAATACAATACCTAAAATACTGATATAGAATATTGACTTTTATTGGGGGACTACTGCTTCATCTAGAGGCGAATTACAGTTACAAAATATTTTTAATGATGTAGAGATGGTTGACCGTTGATATAATATGAGAAGGAGTTAATCGGGAGGAGTGCGGTCAAATATATACTAAATTAAAATATAGTAATTATTTAATTTTTGCTGACTTTTCGATCCACTTTGCAGATCGTCTTCAGGGCTACAAAAGATTCAAAACATGTTGAAAATAAAAAAGAATTTAAGTAGATATAAAATAAGAAGAAGTTGTCAGATACAGAAATAAAAAGATGATATCAGAGATATAGTGGGTGACAATGTAGTTAAAATATCAAGTATATGTAGAAGATACAAACAAATGGAAAATAAGTATGAATAAAAAAAATAAATAAAGGAGAATATAGCATGTAAGTTAAAAGTAAACAGATGGCAATAAAAGATAATTATATTTTAATTAATTATTAATTATCTTAAATAATAATTAATCTTAATTATCTTTTATCGCAATCTGTTTACTTTTAACATAAATGCTATATTCTCCTTTATTTTTTTTTATTTTTATTCACACTTATTTTCCATTTGTTTGTATTTTCTACATATATATTACTTGATATTTTAACTACAATGTCACCCACTATATCTCTGATATCATCTTTTTATTTCTGTATCTGACAACTTATTCTTATTTTATATCTACTTATATTTATTTTTTTATTTTCAATATGTTTTGTATCTTTTGTAGCCCTGAAGACGACCTGCAAAGTGGGTCGAAACGTCGGCAAAAATTAAATAATTACTATATTTTAATTTAGTATTTACTTGACCGCACCCTCCTCCCCCCCCCCCGAATAACTCCTTCTCATGCCAAATATTTTATAATTATTATCTATATATAAATATAAATATAAATTTTACTTATTAAACATATAATCTTCTAATAACAAATAAATAACGAAGTCCCAAAAAATAAGAACTCAAGTAGACCTTCAAATTAGATTTCGATCTTTATTCAACAACTTAATAAGGAAGTTGGCGGGCGAATAAGGAACTTTTTCTTGGCGGGCGAGAAAAGTATTAACAATATGATAAATACTTATGATCTAGTTTTATTTTCACTGAATGTACGATAAGTTTAAACCTAATAAATATTGAAAACAAATAGAGAATACTTAATAGTTGACCGTTGCATTATTAAGGAAGGAGATGTTCCGAGCTGGCAGTCATAAATAGACTAAATATTGGCAAAACTCACTAGTCAGAACTCAACTGCAAAGTCGAGTCGAAACGTTGGCTTTTAATAAAATAGTTTTACCACGATTTAGCCTATTTATTACCGCCACCACGGACCATCTCCTTCCTCAAAAAAAAATATAATTCAATCAGAAAAAATTAAAAAATAACAAAAAGTAATTGAAAATTAATTAATTAGGATAAAAATTTTAGTTTTCATGTTATTGTATTGTAATTATTGTTTATAGTAGTTATTGTATTCGATCAATGGCCGAATCTTACCTATCAATAATTTTTTTAAATATTTTTTTTTGTCTTGGATCGTATCGTAATATTGAGCGCTTTCTTCTATTTGTTATCTTAAACTAAATTATCCTTTTGAATATGATTTTACACACATATATGTTATAATTATATTAAATGTATTAGTATTATCATATCCAATTAACATTCCAGTTTTACAATTTTACCGAAGAAACCTTTGTACTCGTAAGGGTGGTGAAAGAAATTATACACTTTGATTTCTCGCTTATCATGAACAAATCTTTTAACAATGGAGTGGTCGAATATACTGTTTGACACTAGTAGTTTTAAAACCTCTTCAATGGTAGCAGGCAAGTTGAAATCATTGAAAAGAGTTGAAATCATATACTTATTACAAACATTTTACAATGTCAAATAAAATTGTTCTGTGAAAAGTAATATTGTATCACTGAATAAAGAAGAAATGTCTGTTTTTTCCCTCGGTACATATAGGCTTCATGCTTGAAACGGGGAATGGAGTTTGTGGAGAGCAGACTTTTCTGTTTAGATACCGCAGTATTTGTATTTCCAAGTATTCCTTTTATACTTTTTCTACAAGTTCATGCATATAAAAAAGTTCCAGAAAATTGTGGTCCCTTATGTTTTAGTTAATCTAACAACTTCTGTTACATTCAATGAAATTATTAAATCGGTTGCTCATTAATTGATAAAACTTATTTTTCAATCGTTCAATTTTATAAGCATAAAAATTAATGTTATTTATTTTTATTAAAATATTTTAACTTTTTTTTTTTCTAAAAAGCCAAATAAATAAAGGGTATTCAAATTAAATAAGGTGGACTAAGATTGGTATTTGCATTATTTGAATAAAAATTTCAGTGTCGAAAGCTAGTTTTTTTTTTTTTACCATTTCCGGCAGATACCGGACCAGAAAGTGACATGAGGAAAAGTGACAATGATGTGTGTAAACGTGGTGTTGTGATTGTCGTTTCAGTTTCATTCTCCATAGTTTGAGAACGTTATACAATAGTAATACTGAAATGAGAAGTAAACGTAGCATGTACATTTATACATATATGTTTCTAAAATTGATGCTGATACAACCTTGAATGACGCCATATCTGAAATAAAATGTTTTATTTAATTGTATTTTATATTTTATTCCATTTTTTTGCATTTTGTTTTTAATCTTAAGTGTATATCCTTCGAAGAGGGCTGATGTCCCATTCCTTTTTTTTTGTTCATGAAATACTCTTCGATCAGAATTATTTTTAGATGTGTTTAATTCGATCTTTCCAAACTATTTTTAAGTCTCTTGTTGAAAAACATGTCCCTGGTAGTTAGTAACAGGCGGTAGAATAGAGATCAGATGTTTTTCTTCTTACCGACATGTGTTCCACTTCCTGGTACACATGATTCCATTTACTTTTTTTCACTGGCGTTTCATTAACACAGTATTCCTTGGACTATCTTTTGGTTGTTTTTTTTTTAAATCTTCCCACATTTTTTTTTCGTATTTAATTGTGGTATTATGGTTATATTATCTACACCATTAATTTTATAAATAGATTTTTTTTTCTTTCAGTATTAATTCTGTGTTTTTTTTAACGGATATTTTTAAGATACAGTTGTATTAGTATTAGGGTTTCTTTAAGAAAGGAAATGAATTGAATTTTTTTTTTTTTTTTTACATTGTTATTATGTTATATAAGCCTTCCATCGAAAGGTTGCCGTTTCCCCTCAAGGCTGATTGTCAATGTGACATTTAGGAAAGAAATACATAAATTATTAAAATATTGGTTTAAGCCGGCACAGATCCTCAAGTCTCTAAAATACCAGCAAATAACTAATCAGTCAATGTTTCGTCAACATAAACGTTTTCAGGAGAGATAATATCTAAATGCCAATCTGGAATAGTACATCACACACCAATAGTATTAACAAAAAATTATAAAAAGACCGACCAAAGATAGCACATCACTTCAAGGTAGTTCAGTATTTACTTTTATGTGAAATCCGGTATGTTTTGTCAAATATGCTATAAGTTAAACAAAATTTTTTTAGATCTTGTTTATTGAGAAATATTACAATCTGTCTCAAAGAACAAAGTTAAAACTAGATTGTTTTTTTTTTTTTTTGTCCTCTGATTGCATATATATATATATATATATATATATATATATATATATATATATATATATATATATATATATAACTTATGTCGGTTCGAACTGAGAAAGACAAAAAAAGAAAGAAGGCTTGAAATAAGACACGTGGTTGCTCAAACTAAACTGACTTTATTCTCTCCGTAATGCTATATATATAGCATTACGGTTTGTTTACAATTATTGAATAGGATTAACTAATATATTACTTACATCTAACCATAACTCCCCCCCGCCAGTTTATGAACACTCCTCATAAACTAACGCAGGGTTAGTGATATAATACATAACAAAACACAACAAAAAAAATAATAATAATCTTCCTTGGCGCTCCCATACAGCCATAGCACAGAACAAATAAAATTAGACATTTTCCTGCAATACTAATAAAACTACAAATGAAATAAACCTTCCATAGCTTGTAGGAGACAAAAAAGAGGATATACCACTTATTTACAACTGACTCGACTCTATCGGAAGTTTCAATTGTTCTATGTGAACGGTCCGTCGTTTCCTAGGATCGTTCAAACTCTGAATGGTACAAAGATTGTGTTCGCGAAGTACGATCACTTTGAATGGTCCATCGTAGCGTGCCAGTTCTTTCCCCCTATTAGAACCTACCCTACGATAGACTGTCATCCCTATCTTCAAGTCCCCCATTCTGTCCTTGAGGTTCAGATTGGCCCTCTCCACCCTCTTCCGTTTTTCCCGCTCTATTTTTCCTCTCGTTTTTTCCCATACTCTCCTTATCTCTGCCCTGTTACACGTGATCCGTTGAGCTTGTGCCTCGTCCGTGAGTGTTTCCATCCAATCCCGTCGCCGTATATTTACTCCAAACAATACCTCGACCGGAGAAAACCCTGTAACGGAATGGATTGAATGATTATAAGCCGCTACTGCTCTTTTCATGGCTACATCTCCTTCCAATCCTTGCTCCCCTTGATAAATACGTAGGTGGTCGCTTAACGTGCTGTGCAACCTCTCTATATTTCCTCTGCCCTTTGTATGTCCTGGAGTATTAAAATGCCAAGCTATATCCAATCGTTTAACCTCCTCACGCACGGTACTATTGTCGAACTCCCTCCCTCCGTCCGACGTTATGCGATCAGGCACTCCGTAGAACTGGGCCCACGTTTGTAGAGCCCCCACAACCGCCTCCGACAACTTATCTCGTACTTGGTGTGTCATTGCTACCTTGCTAAAGAGGTCGATCATTGTAACCCACTTAAACCCCCTCCACGTAAATGTATCAATTTGCACATCTTTCAATGGCATGTCTCCCGTAGGGGTTTCCTCCTGCAATCCTTGAGGTGGCCGTCTATCGTATTTAGTACGCGCGCACACTGCGCATCTCCCAATGATTTCAGCAATTGTCTTCCTCATGCCATCCCAAAAATATCTTCTGCGCAACGCTTGAAACGTTTCCTGTTCCCCCCTATGGTTGGTCTTGCCCTGGTGATGTGCCAGCGTTACTTCCTTTTGCTGCTCCTTGTCCATTAATGTTTCAACTAGGTATTTGCATTTAATGAACGACCTGTCAACGCCTATCTTCTCTGCTCTCCAGAGTTTTTTGATCTTCTCCCAGACGGTCGCATTGCCCACATACAAATGGTGAGTTTTCCCCGACTCTGAAGCGTCGTGCAAAGCCTTACAGATCTCTTCTTCTTTCACCCCTGGTTGGGACCAAATGGTGTTAATCTTCTTCTTGCCGTATTTACTGAAGTCGATCTTCATGAGCCCCGACGTTCTGGTCTTCCAAATGACCTGTCGTCTCTTATCGTTGACGATCTCCTCACATTCCTCCATGTCTGTAGGCCTCTCGTCTACCGAGCTCTCTTCTCCTCTCGACTCCTCTGCCCCCACGTCCCCAGGTTCCCCTTCACCTTCCGGTGTCCACGTTCTTAAAAACTGCCGCACATCCCTTGACGACTCCCCTTCTTCCTCCTCGATGGCATTTATCATGATGGCTCTGGACAACCAGTCCGCTACCACATTTTCCTTACCCGGTTTGTACATGACCTCCATATTGTACTGGCTTAGAAATTGCTTCCACCGGGTGACCCTTGCTGACGATTCCTTCAGATTACCGACCCATTGCAGCGGTCTGTGATCGGTATGGACTTTAAACTTTCTGCCAAAAATATATGGCCTAAAATGCCCTACTGCCCATACTATGCCCAGGAGTTCCCTCTCCAGGGCGCTATACCGCGTTTCCGCGTCTGTAAGCCGCCGACTTGCATATGCTACCGGTTGTTCCCCATTACTTCCTTCTTGAGCAAGTACCGCCCCCAACGCATACTCACTCGCATCCGTGGTAATGACAAATGTCTTCGTAAAATCGGGAAAAGCGAGTACCGGCTTCTCTTGTAACCTTGCCATGCACTTTCTTACGTTATCCTCTATTGCTGGCGTTATTGCAATCTTCCGGCCTTTCTTCAAAAGGTTATTAAGAGGTGCTAAATACTCCGCCATTTCCGGCACGAACCGACGGTAATAGTTTAGGGTTCCTAATAATCTGCGGATACCTTTTACATCCCTGGGCATCGCCATATTTCGTATTGCCTCAACCTTCTGTTTATCGGGCCTGATCCCCTCCTTCGAAATGGAATGTCCCAAAAAGGTTATCTGGTCCTGTCCCAAAATCGACTTTTCCGCTGATAATTTCAACCCAAATTGCCGTAACCTATCGAATACGCGCCCTAAATGATCAACATGCTGCTCTTCATCCTTGCTAAAGACCAAGAGATCGTCCATGTACACTTGACAGAATTCTTCGTCTAATCCCCTCAAGAATTCGTCCATAAATCTCTGGAAGGTTATGGGAGCGTTCTTTAAACCAAATGGCATCCGAGTAAACTCGTAATGCCCCCTCTCGAAAGAAAACGCCGTTTTGTGTTGATCCCTGGGGTTCATCCGAATTTGGTGGTAGCCTGCCTTTAAATCCAAAGTACTAAAAATGGTTGCCCCACTAAGCCTGTCAATAATATCATCAAATCGCGGAAGCGGATACTTCTCGTCTAGGGTGTTGTCATTGAGCTTCCTGAAGTCTACCACCACCCTGTACTTCTGCTCTCCCGACGACGTCTTTTTCTTCACCGCCCACAGAGGACTATTGTACGGTGACGTGCTGTCCACGATGATGCCCTGCTTCTTCAGGCTCTCGAGCTCCTCCTTGATATGGCGACGTAAAGCCTGCGGGTAACGCCGCTCCTTCACGTACGTCACCTTTTCCTGTTTTAACGGAATCTCATGTGCTGTCCTCCCCGTTGCGCTCAACACCTCCCCCTCTTTAAAAAAAATATCCGCGTATTCCCTCTTTATCCTTTGGGCCCAATGTTCCGCTTGTTCTATTGCCCCAATGTTCCCTTTTCCTCCCACTCTCCCTTTCTTACACCGGTACCTCTTCCCTCCCATTCGCACCCTCCAACCCGTTCCCCTGTAATCTATTCTTGGTCTCACCTTACTCAATAGGTCACATCCAATTATACCCCCGTATTCCCGCGGCATATTCTCTACTACATGAACCCTCAACTTCCCACTTCCTGGGATCCATCTGTCTAAATCCAACTCTACTTCCCCTTCTATCCTACATGGACCACCCAAAGTAATCAACCTACACGTACATTTTTTTATTCTCGGTATCCTCTCTCCTTTACACAACTCCTCCAACATCTGCCTAGATACTATTGTATTAGAACTTCCCGTATCCACCAGACACTTTCCCTTCCCCACGACACTTATAATTGGCAAACCAACGCACTCACCTGCAATATTATTCACTACCGCGTGGCTGCCTCTCCTCTGCTCCTCTCCTCATTCGTCTGATCTTCCTCTCCTGTCCGCGACTGCTCCCCCTTCTCCACTCTTTCTGCTAACTCTGCCTCCTCGAGCTGCTCTCACCACCGGCTCCTCCTCCTCGGTTTCAGATGTTCCCGACGAATTGTCCGACTCCGATGCCGCTCCTCTCTTCCTCCACAATCTCTGGGCGTTCACCTCCATTGGCTCATCTCGGCCCACTTCCCCCCGTCTACTCATATACGGGCATTGTCTCGCAATATGTCCCTCAGTTCCGCATTCGAAACATCGGGTTCGCGGGCAATTCGCCACTAGGTGACCTATCTTTCCGCACCCGTGGCATCTCCTGTCCTCCTTTGTCCATTTCCTTCTCTCCTTCCCTGGCTTTTTCTCCCTCATCGCCGTTCTTTCTCTTGCACTAACTTCTCCTCCTCTTTTCTTCCAGCCTTCCTGTCTCGTTCTAAATCTACCGGGTTCCGCTCTCCTGTACGATACTCGGTTCCACCCGTTCTCGTTCTCCTCTTCTCCCCTGGCTGCTTCTTCCTCCCGAGCGCTTGCATCAATCATTTCCTGGGCACACTCTACAAAACCCTTGTCCCTAGGTAGTCCGTCCCTCTTTCCCGTGTCTCTACCCAGTTGTACTTTAAGGATGGTTGCCAAGAACGCCATTCTTGCTCCCGTTTCCACCGCATCCGCTACTTCCCTCGTCTTCTCCGTTATATTGTTGAATCGTGCCAACAGGTTCGCCGCATATTGTCCGTTGGACTGATACGGCTGTTTCTTCTCTCGAAACATCTGTAAGATGTCTTCTTCTGGGGCCCAACGGCCCCCTCCAAATGCCTTCTTCAGCCTGTCCTTCACGGTGCTCCATGGGGTGTCTTCATCCGCCTGGATCATGTTCAGCACACTCCTTTTAACCCGGCATACCAAGGCTGCCCTCAATGCGTTGGCATCCAGCGGATCTATCAAATTTTCCCCTTCTTTGGCCGCTATACGCGATATCACCCGGTCGCCTCCCTTTAGGAAATGGTTCAACTCACCTGTTCCTCCATCGAATCTTTCCAGGTCAGATATAGCTCTCCTCAGGTCCTGCGACGTCGCCGTTCTCACCTTCAGCCATTCCAGCGTCGTCGCATGTGCTGACGCTAACGTCTCCGTAGGTAGCGGAGGAAAGTCCCTCGCTAACGCTTCTGCCAACGTAGGAAATGCTGCCGGTGCCGCTGGTGCCGCAGTCGGTTGTGCTACCTGGGCTGTAGGCGGTACTGGTGGTGGTGGACGTACTGGTGGTTGCCCTACTCCGTTCGGCATCCTGTCTTTTATCTATCTCCACGACGTGAAAAAAAATAAAAAAACGAAAAACAAGTACAAAATTAAATTTTTTAAACTTCCCGGGTTTCGGCACCACTTACGTCGGTTCGAACTGAGAAAGACAAAAAAAAGAAAGAAGGCTTGAAATAAGACACGTGGTTGCTCAAACTAAACTGACTTTATTCTCTCCGTAATGCTATATATATAGCATTACGGTTTGTTTACAATTATTGAATAGGATTAACTATTTGGCTATAGTAAACCTTATTTGGCTTAATTTTTTTTTGTAAACTTTTGTAAGGGAAGTTTACTATCCTGTCCTGCATTTAGCAAGGTGTAGGAGCTGCCCCAACATAGAAAAAATAAAAACAAATGTAAATCTCAGTTGGTAAACCATTAACTGTTGAGTTATTCAAGGCTTTTGCTTAAAATCTTCGTACTGTTACTTTGTATAACTTGTTTGTGTTAATTAATTAATTTATTGTTTAAACGGTGAAATACATAAACCACTTACATAATTTGTCTATAACACGAATTAACCCAAGTATCTCATTAAAATTGAATGATGACAGTCCGTTCATTTGCGTGAAGTCTCATTCGGTCAACTCATGCATTCGTTTAACTTATCTACAGACAACTCTTCGTCTTCTAACGAATGTAAAAAGCTTAATTTAAAGTATTAATATTGAAGGAAGTTACTAGATTGTTCTACATATCCTATAGGTGGTAAATCGTCATTACGTAACCATTTTAAGGTTTTTATTAGTGCCTTCGTTTTAACCCAAACATGTGGGTCACCATCAGACCGTGTTTCGAGCACTGAAGGTGTTCAAGTACTTAAATACCTCAATATTCAGAGTACCTGATACCTTCAGCGCTTGAAACACGCTCTGATGATGACTCACATGTTTGGGTTGAAACGTAGGCACTGATAAAAATCTTTAAAATTACTGAGTCCTGACTATTTATCACCTAGAAGTATACACAATAAATAAAAAAAAATGGATCCAGCCAGTCCAGAGATTCGTTGCTGATACCACCAATAGCTTCTGACCTCCGTTCATCTAAAGGTCCAAAGTGACCACGTTTTACAAATATTAAGAAATAGTTTTCTAAGGTTCTACGCCACTATGAAAAACTATGATAATTATCCTTTCGTATTATTCATTTAACGTTTATAGTTTCAGATATTCTTAATGGTATTTTAAATGCATTTCATACCTTCATTGAAAATAGCTGACATTATTTAATCCTTAGCTGAAAGTATTGTTTCAGCAATCTTGTCATGTCCGTCTTTCTAATTATTAGTTTAAAAATTTTATCATTCCAACCAATGAATCGTGGAAGTAGGTACATTGTTGACAGGAAGTTGTTGACAATGGCGTCTTAATTAATATGTACAAAACAAATATTTTCGATTGTACGATATCATCACACCTCATAGACAATGAGTTATTGTAGATCTAGATAATAGCAATGAGCTACGAAACTCTTAACGAACCATAAAACCCATTAAGGCATCATTGCCACTCTCAGATGGTGTTCGGCCTATTGCCCTCTGATTACACACTTAGTTCTAATGCCGCTGGCCGCTAGCCAGAAACATATGTCATAGTTGTTGCTTATAAAAATTTCTTTCTAAGTTGTTAGTGTCGTTTGTGTTTACAAGCGATATGTCGTACTTGGCTTTTTTTAATGTATTTTTAGTAAACTGCCAAAATAATGCTGTTTAAGTAAATAATTCGTGTTCAGTGTTGTTTTTATTTCTCCGTTTTCCGTTTTATTTATAAATTCTTTTATAGTATTTTTATTAATTTACCCCTGCTCTTCATCAAGCAATTAAGCGTTTAATTTAGGCATTAAAAAAAATATATGCAGTGTGTTTATTTATTTAGTTATTTAATTACCATTATATATTTAATAAAGGAATTAAATTAATAAATGTTTTATGGTGTTCATTTAAATTAACTTTTAATATTCATATATTATTTCTCAAAGTTTTTTGTTGTTTTTTTTTTTTGTCTCTCATATCTTCGTCAATTCTTCATTAAATAATTTCTCGAAATTTCAGAGGAAAAAGTTATGAAGAAAATAAAATTTATCTGCTAATAACTCAAAAAGTATACTTTTTTTCTTTATTGTACCCATGATTATTTGAAAGATTACTAAATTCCCTACAGCTAATAATTATCGAAATCGGACAGTTTTTAGCAAAGATAATCAACCTATAGTAATGTATAGTGTTTTTGTTTATTATGAGAACGAGTTGTTCGGGGGCGGTCAAATAAATACTTAATTTTTAAAAAATAGTACTTTTAATTGTTTCGCCGACGTTTCGACCCACCTTGCAGGTCTTCATCAGGGCTACAAAAGGTATATGGTGAAAATAAAATAAATGAACTATAATTAGATATTACATAATAAACAGTTGTCTGATGAAGAAATAATAAGATGACATCAGAGATATAGTGTGTGACAGAGAAGTTAAAATCAAGTATTATATATACAGAAGATACAAACAAAAATAGAAAATAAGTATGAATAACATTTTTGTTTATTATCATGAATAAAATGATGTATTTCCAAAATTATGTCATCTATCTCATAATGCATTCCACTAACTTATTTCTATATTCTTATTCTACGTTGTCCTTTGTTCACTAACCAATATATTATGTGTACTTGTATGGACCAACTATATGAACTTTTTTTATTTTTTTCCAATATCACTCTTTAGACACTCACTCCTATACTCCTTCTCTTTCACAATAATTATATACCTTTGGAATATAGGCCATTGTTTTTAAAAATATTGTTCTTTGGTAAATTTTAAGAATAAAGAAAGTAATCAATGACTATTATTTATGCAATAAGAAGTATGCAGTTAACTTATGCATATCGAATATGTTGAGTCTAAAAATAAAACTAAGAATTTTAACTTATTTTTTAAACTAACAATTCCAAAATAAAAAAAAAAAACAGGATTGACTGCTTGCTAGTTTAGAACCCACATCGTGGTGTCTAGTTTATTTTATAGAATACACAAATATAATTATAGCATCAGAAAAATAATCAATAAATTTTCCTCCTTTTTTTTTTTTTCATATTTTAAGCGGAAGTTCTAGATAAATACTTTATGAATTTTTTAATCTTATTTATTGAAAAATATTACAATCTGTCTCAAGGACATTTATCATAGTGTTCACAGATCACATTAACACTCTATGTACAGTAAATAAAATTAATTATACAGAAAAATAATATATATCCAATAAATAAGAATAAAATAACCTAAAAATAAATTAATAAAAAGAACACATACATACCTTATGAAATTAATGTTATTTTAAATCATTTGAAAAATTCAAGCTAATATTGTTTAGGCCATTGTTAAATTTACTCGATAGTTTAGCCTTGAACATAAGGGTTCCCATCGTTTCTTTCTCTCATTTTTTTAATCCTTTTATTTTATTTTTCTCTGTTTACTATTCCTCTTTGGTATTATTCTTTGTTGGTAACCAGAGAAGGTCTCTAAACCAGCTAGAGACAAGCCTCATAAAGGAATTATATCTTTGCTAGGCTTCGCACTGAGCTCAGTTACGCAGAGCATGCTTCCAAGAAGGAATCCATCTTCAGCCATAATGGAAAAGGTTCAAATATTTGAGGGGTCTTCAGGTATCTGTTTGCTATATTATGTTTGTGTCTGTTTATCTTTGGGTTACTTAAACATCGTTCGTTATATATTGTGACACGTGGCCAAGTTTTGATGAAGTGACGCATTTCCAACTTAATTAAGTATTTTGAGGATATTTAATTTAAATGGTAATACTCAGTTTCGTTACGGTTAATTGATTTATTTTAGCAATTATTCATAAATTATTATTATTATGCTATCAATAAAATATAATTATAAATATATATATATATATATATATATATATATATATATATATATATATATATGTGTGTGTGTAAAAAGAAACAATCCATCACGATATAATTATTCTATTCTAGTTAAATATAAACTGCAAATATCATATAGAATAGCTATAAAATATTTATGCTAAATTAATTATTATCATTTTATTCTAAATTGTTATTATTATATACTAAAAATATATATATATATTTTAATTTAAATATCTGAATTGTCAGTTACGAAACATTTCTCTTGCCGTTAGCAGTGATGTTTTAACCCTCAAGCTTTATTTATTTTCGTTTATATAAAGGTCAGACCCCATCTATAACCTGTGTTTTCTCTCCTGGTGGGGAAATGAAAATGAAAATGGAAAGTGATTTTATTTGAAATAGAAGAGAAAAACATATAGTTGACATTTCGTTTTTATAAAAATATAAACTTTACTGTTTTATTTAAAAAAAAAAAATTTCGTAATTAAAAAAAGGGCGAGTAAATAAATGTATAACAAATTTTCAATTGTTTAGAAATTTTTAATTTATCTAATTAATTCATTTTCATTTTTAAAGTTCATGCTATGAGAAGCAAAGTCTTGCATGCTCACGTTCCATTGATACATTTAATTATTTTTATTTAATTTTTAACTTCTTAAAAGAAAGATGTCTCATTGAAAAAGATCAAAAAGGAAAAAGGCTCTTCACGAGTTGTACCAAAATGATGGAAAAAGTTTAAATGATTTTAATGCATCTAAATCACTATAGTTGTATCAGATTTACCTTGGATATTAGATATGTGCCACAGATAACATAAAAAACAAGGTTTTTTCATCTTTTATTATACTAAATTTACAAATGTTTTTAGAAAACGTCAGCCTTAAAGTGACAAACGGAATGCGTTAGGATGCAGCTACATTTCTTATTGATCCATTAAGAACAAAACTATACACGTACAACAGGTTTAAAGCACATTTGTTTATAATGTTGCGCATTGGTATCTCAATCTTATGTGGAATTGGAAGAAGAGAAAAACCTCCTAGAATATGTCATTTCTTTGGCTTTCCGAGAAAAAGATGTAGATCTGGCCTTAAGCTACCAATATGAGAGATAAGTCTACCAGATTGAGGAGGATCAGAAGAGTAATTTATACTTATATTTCCTTACACAACTTTATAACCAAAAAGGCTCCTTTTTTGGTTTGTAAGGTTGGGAAGGTTTGTATTGATAAGGAGATAAAAAAAAAAAATTGTTATCAAAATAAAATTTTTTTATTAATGACATTAAGAAACCAATTTGGTTTAGTGTCTGTCAGTTGGCCAATATTCAAATCCGTGTGACGGGCATAGAACCTACTACCGTTTGTTCGATTTCGATGAAATGTTCAAGGATTGTGCATGCTGGTAACTAGATGGTCCCATATCGGTTTCGTCAAAATCATATAATCTTTATTAGCTTATGCATCGCAAATGTTTTTCTTGAAACGCATATATTTAAAAAACTGATTGTTCGATTAGGTCCAAATTTCGAGAAAAGTTAGATTGAGTGATTGAGTGATATAATCATCATTTATGGCTTGACTTTCAGGAGCGATGGATTTTGGCAAGCAAAGTTTCATCAAAATTTTAATCTTGTAATTTTTACTTCAACTTCTGTAAAAGTGATCCATAAATTTAAGAGATGTCAATGATCCGACTGTAATTATTTATCAGATTGATGCGGGCTTGTTCGGTTATAAAAAATTGTTGCAAAGACTTGAACCCACTTCAAACGTGATGATCTTGACCGAGATCTTCGCATACCAACAGAACAAGGAGAGATTAAACGATTCGCTCAGTCAACTGAGCAGATAGCCGCATCAAGAGCGACTGCAAGGGCGTACTGAAGTTCAGGTTGTCCATCTCTTCAACTATAATGCTTTGATCAGAATATTAAAAGTCTCATGAGCATCGAAGGTTAGATCTCCAATGTTATTAAAATCAAAACTTCATTATGTATATGATTTTTATATTTACCTATAATCACCAATATATTTTGGAACCGTATTCATAATGATCTAGATTGTAGTTTCAATAAATATAAATAAAAGAACTTTTATTCTGAAGCTAGTTTTGCATAGTTTCGCTTGAAACGTCTGTATTAAATATTTTAAAATTATTATTCTCTTTGGTTGATGGTTCGGCCTTATGCTAAATCAACACATAATTTGAATATGTTTACTACTTACTATGCCTCTCGACATCGTCTGTTTACACGATCGTGACGTTGAAAGCAATGACCTTAGGACGTTAGTAAATCGGCTATGGTAAAAATAGTTCCGGAATCGGGATCTATAGTCCGCAAATCGGAAATGTTACCGTTTACTATTAATTGCCCCCGCCTTCACAGGTATTTTACTACATCCCGGAACTGAAGGGGGAATTATTCAGTTAGCAAGGACGTACACAGCTGAAATGATTATTCTTCATTTGTGTACAAGTAGGCCATTCTGTGCTTGTTAGAGTGTGGGTACAGAACCATATATTTATATTTTTAACTGCTAGAAAACTGAATATGATTTATCTTGTAAAATAGTCATAACGAAAGTTTCATGTGTTGGTTCTAATTACAGATCATTTGCAAGAATTAAAACAGTGAGTTATTTATTGTCCGAGTCAAAAAATATAATAGTAAACTCATGCTTAGAAGGCCCACAATTTTCTGATTTCATAAAAGAAAAATTATTCTAAGTTCTTAATTATGAAATATCACATAATGGTTTTTTTTATAAGCGGACGGTATATACACGTATACAACATATAAACAATGTGTTCATTAAAGAATGGAAAATATTTAAACAAGCGATAATAGACCTCAAGCACTACAAACGAAAATTTACTTTTTGCATCTTTTTATTAGGAATTAATTAGGAAGAGGTAACTAAAAAATATTTATTTTAATAATTACCAGTTGTTTTGTAGTCAAGTTGACAAATATGCCTTTAAATGCTAGTAGAATTTGTCTCCGTGATAACCAGTTTAAGAGGACTTAAATTCAGCTACTCTACTGCAAGTTCTGTTCTTCATAAGATCATAGATTATTAGTAATTTTTTTTTAAACTTCTTTAGGCGCGTTTTGCACTTTTTTGCGGAGAATGAATTAGATTGAGCCGTCATATCTCCGATGCGTAACGCTCAGGTTAAGTTTAACTGTCAAGGAGTCGAAATGAAGTGTTTTGCATTTTTATTAAAATATCTCAAAAACTAAAAATCGGACCTGTATATTGTTAGCGAGGGAAATGTTCATCATTTCATCCTCTTTGTAATGAGCTATTATTCAAAATTGTATCTTACGCAACGCTGTTTTAGAGAGGCGAAAAAGAAAAAAAATAATGTGGAAAACTAAGTAATAACCAGTTTTATGGAAGAAATGGATTGGATATCTCAGAAACTAAAAATCGAACCTGCTTACTGTAAGCGAAGGAAGTGATTAGCATTTCATCCTCTTTATAACAAGCGATTATTTATAATTTATATTTCATATTATCAACCTTGCATTGTTGATGTTTTCACTTCTATCATCAGGTCTATTGCACACACCTTAGTTTTGTTTTGTTTTTAACAGGCTCCAACTTGACTACAAATTCTCCACTTCAAATCAAGTTATGAAATCGTCCTTAATTTTCCTAGACTGATTTTTAAAAACTACTCACGTAGAAAACATCCAAAAAGACAAATATTTATGGTGTATTTAGGTGGCACATATAATATTAGAAAAATTATGTATTTCTGAGGTATGCAAGTTTAAAATTTATTTTTTATTGAATAATTTGATATGGAATAAACAGTATCATAATAATAATATTATTATTATTACTTATTACTATCGGTGGATTGTTCCAAACTTTGCAGCTGTTCGTAATATCCACTTTTTTTCTATCTAAGCATAGTACAGTTCATACATGTAAAACCACTTATCTTCTTTGTGACAGTTTCTTTGGTATGCGAGTTTCTAAACCCTAAGTGAAACTCCTTTTACGACTTTAAGAGTCGGACTGATCTCAGGCTAGATAGAGATTGATACTTCATATTTTTTCTAGCAATAATTATTTAAAACAATTTAAAATATGTCCTTAAAAAATATAGTTGGTCCACTGGATTTTTATTCGAGACGTGAAAGTGTTTCACGTATGACTTAGATCTGCAGGGATTTTAGCTAGGTCATTCCATAATATTTTTACGTAAAAAAAATATATAGAATGTTGAACGTCTGAACTTCAGAGTGGAGAGAAATTGAAAAAGTAAAGGTTTCATTTTGACGAACTTATGAAATTATCTTAGGGTTATTTCTACTTTATTATCGATAATCGTTTTATTAAGGGAACTGGTGTACTTTTTCCTAATTAATTACTTTTTTTGTTTGTAATTCTTATATTTATAACCTATCTGGATCATCATTGAATTTTTTTTTATTTATATTTTAATTTAATTTTAATTTGGGGTATGTGCCATATAGACACCAACCCGCACACTTCCTGAAAATTCATAATTTATGCACACTTCAGTCATATTCATAATTAAAATATAAATATAATATATTAAACAGTCACTTTTCATAATTCATTGTTGTTTAGGATAAATAAGGGGGCAGGTCATTTTGGAAAATTTACAAAACAGAGTCCTCAGTCTCTTGATCGACTATCAATAATAAATCAATCAATCGTTGTAATCACAATCCCACATTCAAGTGTAACCCTTGATGAATAATTTGTCAGTGAATCATTAAATACAATCTACTACATAAATACAAAGTGGAATATATATTGGGTATTAGGTCCATGAATAAACAATTTTTTCTCCTTTTATTGACCTCTCTATCCCTTCTTTCATTATACATGAAATAGGATCCACAGTTTTTTTTTTTTTTATATTTTCCTCTATCTCTTTTCCAGTTTATAAAGTTGTTCATTCATCATTGACTATTGTCCAATCGTCGGGTCGTCGCCTTTCATGGTTAATAATAACTTTTTAAAAAGTTATATACTGCCGATGACACGTGTATCCTTTCAGTTAATAACGATCCATCTATTGCATCCCAAACTCTTCAATCACACATCACAAGTCTTGAAGAATGGTGTCAAAACTGGAGGATTAAAATAAATTCCAATAAATCACATCATATTACCTTTACTCTTCGTCGTAAACCTATGACTTTCTGTCCTACAGTATCTTTAAACAATATCCCACTTATCCCTGTTGAACAAATCCGATATCTAGGATTCCACTTGGACAAACGACTCACTTGGAACTCCCATACCAGACTGAAACGACTAGAAACCGCCCGACGTTTTCGACTACTGCAGCACTTACTTGACAAACGCTCTAAACTTCCAACTATTTACAAAAGACTCATATATACTACTATAACAAGGCATATTTGGACTTACGGGATCGAGGTTTGGGGGCTCTACTAAACCATCAAGTTCCTCTCGTACCACATCCCTACAATCCAAAATCCTTAATAAGTCCCATCTGAGGCGTTTGAAAAGAATATGGCCTCGTGATCTCCTAATTTAGATACTTAATTAGAGTGCTACCAATGGGTGGATTCCTTACAAGTTTTTTCATGCTATTTTATTTCTCTGCACCGTATTTACTCGATGTATATTTATTTTTTACTTTTGTAAATTTTATGAATAAAAAAAAAAGTTATGTAAGTATATTTTGCCAGTAGCATATCCATGATTTAATTTTGTGAGAGGTCGTATTTTTTTGTTATTAACGTAAGAAAAAAAAAATGTTAAATTGCTCCCTGAAGGAAAGAAAGAAACAGAAATAATTTTAGAGATGTTTCTTATATTTATCCTTGACGCGTGCTTATATTTCTTATTTGTAAATCCATTATAATTTAAACATGGAATATATTTTGGTTGTTTAATTAATTAGCTCTGATCACTTTTCTGTTTTTTTTGGGGGGAGGGGGGGTAGGGAGAGGGAAGACTTCAAGCCCATCCCTTTCTCGTAGATTGGCCAATGCAAATTACATTTATATTTTATAAAATGTATTGCTATTTTGAAGAGTCATTAAACAAATAAAATTTGTTTGATTGTAAGGAGAAATCCGCAATCATTATTGCGGAAGGTTTGTTGATATAAGCTGAAGTTAACTGGTTTATATCTGTTAAATTACACTCCTGTAAGATAATGTATATAGAAGATCAACACACACATACACGCGCAAAAATGAATCATTTATCCTATTCTCCATACTATTCCCTGATCTCATACATTTTTCAATAAATATGAAAGCCTAATGCTAAAGCTCTTTCTCGATCCCTCTGGTGCAACTTCAAATACGACCCCCTATTTAAATGCTTTATTTATTCAGATATCACTTCTATTGTTTTGCCCATTCTAGAATTTTTATTCATATTTATCTAATAATCTATTAGAATTGTCCTAAGAAATCCTGAATGTCGGCTAAGATTCTTTCCAGCGTTTTATAGCTCTTTTTTTGATATTTTCTCTGGAGCTTGTATATCGACCCAATGAACTAATAATTCTTTATTATACAACTTCAGTGAGGTGTGAAATAAAAGCGAATCAAGATTTTTATTTATATTTATTTAAAAATCATAATTATTATAATCTTCGAAGTAACATTTTCTACAAATATACTTTGTGGAGTGTACTATAGACTGGCATGAATGTTGAGTTGTTTCTTAATATTAGGTTTAATGTTTTATGGAAAAAATAATGACATTTATATTAAAATCTACTTCAATCAGGTAATTTTTCCCCTCATTTTAATTTTCACCTCGGCCATATTCGAAATATTAAAAGGGGATTATGTTGAGTCAATGTGAAGGCTTGATTTCCTAATGCTGAATACAAATGAAATACTCTTCATTTATTTGTGTAATTTTATTTATTTCCACGCAATCCATCCAATAAAATCATATCTATACTTTTGGTATGTTGTCAATTTTCAGAATTTATTTGAAAATTCTTAACCAACATTAATTTTTTGCGTTAATATTGTTTATGTTCTCCTAAATTTACTAAGCATTCATTATCTTTTAAGATAACATAACTTACTAATCAACCAATACGATAGGCAAATTTGTCCGTTTAAACAAACTAATGGAATAGTAGTTGCGTCAGACATTACAAAGTAAAATGAGAATCTTTTTATAAAGCTGATCAGCGTGGTGGCAGCTCAAGGACTAACTGAATAGTAAATAATTTATTTATAACACTCCGTGGTAAAAACCCACGCTCTCAAGCATTCAAGCACTCCAAAAATTAATAAAAATGAAGATACGGTGAAGCGACGACTCAAAGGGACATCATACACCAACAATGCTGTGTAGAATGTAGGTAGAACATAGAAAAGCGTAGCGAAAGCGTTTAGCACTTTTTTACTCTCTGCTCTCCAGCGAGAAACTGGAAAGGTTGCAGACTAACATGCAGGTATATGTCAAAAAACAAGGCCTCTGTACGGTATGAAGAATGTCGACTATCTGCTAGAAGGGTGTACCTAATCGCAATTGTAACAGGTAAAGAAATTGCAGGAGGCATCTCCGCAGTGAGCTGTGGTTTCACCCCGGGGACAGTGAGGGGGGACACATGTTGTCTCTTCGGTGTCTCAGTAATAGGCCACTTCTCGCTAATATTTAGTAGGAGAAAGGTATGTTGGATTTGTACGTTTTTTATTTAGGACGATTTATTACTCGAAAGTCGTTGTTGTTGGTTTTATTTATACGGATTCCGTTTAACAAGGCTTTCGTTTTTTATCCTGTTCTATTCATCTCGTAGAACAGAACAATCCACTACTTAAAAAAACAATAAGATTTGTGCTTTAGACCATACGATAGGAGTGGAAACATCAACAAAGCGAGATAAATGTTATGGATCGTAGAATATTTTTTTCTAAAACCAACCGGAGCTTCTTTAATTATATTGTTTTCATCAATCCAGTCCAGACATCTAGCCAAAATCAAGCCCGTATATAACTTGGCTTATTAGTATAGGAGATTCCCCTGTAATTAGAAGCCAAATTTTTATTCCTTTTTTTATATAATGGGACAACAATGGATTTTTTAAATGTTAAAGGGACATACCCCATTTCAAAAATTCTATTAAATGTATCCAATAAATTAAAAATAATTTATTATTATTATCTGAACTCAAATTCAGAAAGACATATATAATCAATATGTAAATAAAGTTCACTTTTTATCATTATTTAACTTCAGTAAATTATATTGATGACCAAAGCTCATTGAAGGTGATCATATGGGTAATTAAGATTAGAGCTGATGTTTTGAACTTAAATTATAAACACTTCAAATAATATTGTGTAATACAAACGAAACAGAAGATTTCTATCACTTCCTGGCTGCTTGTCCGATACTCTCTAAATTTAGAATTAAATGGTTAAAATCTAGAAATTTATCTCGGGATCAAGAAATAAATTTAATAAATGGAAACAATTGGATAACATTAGTAAATTACTGCAAGTCTGCTTTCTTCTATAGAATAAGGCTCACCAAAGAATTTAACAATTAATAAATTGGAGAATTTGGGTACCAATCTTTTTGTAATTAAAATATTTATATGAGTTTTACATTGTAAATATAATTGTTCTTATTTTCTTATTAATTAGTTATATATAAATAGATTGGAATATAATTTTGTAATAAAACACAGACTCCTCTGACGGTCAACAGACCAAGTAGCACGTCTGATTTTCGGTTTTAAATTCATAAATATTATTTTGTACTGTCTTGTAATTTATATTATGTAATTTTAATTAATAAAAAGACTTTTTCTTCTTCTTCTATAAGTTATAAATAATAGCTCATATAAAGGGGATAAAATGCTGAACATTTCCCTCACTTTTTAGTTTCTGAGATATTTTAATCCATATCTTCCATAAACCTCGTTGTCATTTGGATTTCGGCACTAATTTTTCTCTTTTTGATTCTTTAATACCGCGCTACGTTAAATTGCAATTTTGAGTAATTTCATTTCGTTCTCTCTGTAATGGGCTCTACAGAAAGAATGAAATTCTGAACGATTCCTTTGCTTACAGTATGCAGGTCCGATGTATACTGTCTGAGATATTTTAATCCATATCTTCAATAAAACTTGTTATCATT